>JAPHCH010000038.1:0-336695 GCA_030772445.1 Cladosporium sp. MBC 237
GCAATCGTCTTCCATGCTCATGCCAACGTCTGAGGTTGCTACGGTATGGGAAATGCGAATCGGAGATCGGGATGGGATTTTTTTGTCATTGTTTTGATCTGGTTGTCTGTTTTGTCATCATCGGAGTTTTATTATGCATTGCGAGGAAGAGGAAAAGGTGGAGGAGGAGAAGCTCTCACTGTAGATGAAGATTGAATTTGTACGAAAAGTTCCATTTATCCCGTTCCCGTTTGGACTTTCTACTTGCTTGGTTCGAAGGGCTAACCTACTTTCTTATCTACAATCATTGTCATGAACTTGAGTGAAAAGGCTTGCCTTCTCCAGTTCTGGTTGCATACTCCTTCAAATTGAACCTCGTCATCTGTGTATCTGTTTCGTTTCGTATTAAAAGCCAGCCAACCTTCCATGGGTTCACCCAGTAACAACTTCCAAAGTCTCCCGCGCGCGGTCTGATCGATCCCTTCGTGTCCTGCCCTGTAGTTGTGAAATCGTCACAATCTTATCTGCGCTTTGAGTCCCTGCTCGATAACCACCACGGCCTCTGGCCACCACGACCACCATACCCACCGCGTCCACTCCCCCTACCAGCCCACCCACCACGACGCCCACCCCTCCCAACTCCCCCCTTCAACTCCGCCACCACCTGCCAAACCATCCAAGCATTAACACCCACCCTCTCACCCCTCCCGGCCATTTTCTCCGTCAACCTCCGATTCGCCTCCGCAGCCGTCACAAGCGGAATCAACTCCACCAAAGCCTTGCAGTACTCACCCGGCCATTGTTTGTGCCCGTGCTGCTTCAGTTTGTTTTTCTTTTCGTCGACGTGGATCGCGAAGTGGAGGTGCAGTTCTAAGGCGTCGGTGGGGCGTTGGCGCCAATGGGAGAGGGAGGTGCGTTTGAGGAGGGTTTGGGGGGTGGGTGGGGAGGGTTGTTGTTTTTCTTTTGAATCTGAGTCGGGGTTGGTGGGCGAGGCTTCGTTGGACTTATTGTCTTTGCTGAGGGCGAGCTCTTGTATCGTTCTTGCTACTACTTCGCGGGCGCGGATTTCTTGTTTGGCTTGCTCGCGGGGGGCGGCGGTGTGATTTCTGCCCATTGTAGTAGTTGTTGTATTTGATTGGTTTCGAGATCAGGCTCTTCTTTGACAGGCTTTGGAGATGAGAGTTGTTGTTAATTTTGGTGTGAGTTCGGAAAGAAAAAGGAGAGAAAGGCGGTTGGTGGTTGAGGCTGGTTGGTTGAGGGAAGGTGTGTGCCGACGTGCTGTTGCCTTGGGGTCATGTGAGAAACTGACACCCTGGTCGTTCCTTCCTTCATGTAGGAATTCACTCCAGTCGTTTCAATGTTGTTTTTATGGGAGTGACGTCAGCATGGTAAGTGAAGTGAAAACGTTCTCCAGTGAGATGTGAATACAAGAAAGATATTCATACATGTCACTGAGACTTCTCCAAATGCGTATTATGCCACTACTCTGGAGCAGCCAGAAGTTGAGTCTGCATTTCTCGAATAATACACTGATGGAAGTGAAACCTACATAATCCCTTATATCTTTCAGTCCAAGAACCTTCTGATCTCACCACCGACGCCTTCAAGGTCGAGGAGGAAGGTATCGTGACCAAACAACGAACGATCCTCACCAAGTTCAACGTGCGTCACACTTCTGTTGCCAGCCTTGCGCAGCGTTTCCGCAATCTCGCGCTGCTGGAAAGCCGGGAAGAGAATGTCGGACGCTACGCCCAAAACGAGCGTGGGCGTGTCGCGCAATGGCAAGAAGCCCTTGACCAGATCTTCTGCTGCTTCCTTCGACACGGCGGATTCGGCCTGAGACGATGACATGATGTCGGAGCTGCTGGTCTCCTTCTCCTCGTAGGGTTGTTCCGGGAGGGTCAGGTTGCAGATATTAGCGCCGGAAATCTGATCGGCCGGGAGGTTGAGGCGGCCAGAGTTTTCCTCACGGCGTTGCAATGTGGCGTCCTGCATTCCTCTGCCAAGGTCGAATAGGTCCATTGCTTTGGAGATGTAGATCAAGCTGTTGGCGTCGTACTCCAAGCACCACTTCTCGCCAGCGTGGTCGAGGTACGTTTCAATCAAGAAATCGGCGCAAAGCGCGGGAGGCTTGCTGGGGTCTGCTCTCTGGCGACCAAAGCGCTTCTCCCACTCAGGACCAGAGCGGTAGGTGATGGTAGCAATTTCTCGTGCCAGCTTCATGCCAGCATGCGGCGGAATGGCATCGTAGTAGTTTCCACGAGTCTTGGACCAGGCTGCGTCGTTCATGAGGACCTGTCGTTGGGTGTGGCGCATCGCAATGCTGTAAGGATGACTTCTTGCGCAACCGGAGATTGAGACGACACGACCAACCCTGTCAGAGGCCATGACACCGGCAGCCAGAGACTGCATGCCTCCCATACTGCTGCCAACACTCGCGTAGAGCTTCTTGATATCCAAATGATCCAGGAGTCTGAACTGCGCGCGAACCATGTCCTGCATTGTCAAGATAGGAAAGCTGGTACCATAGTGCTTCTTACTGATGGGATCAATGCTGCTAGGACCAGTGCTTCCGTAGCAGCCGCCGAGCACGTTTGTGCAAATGACGAAGTACTTGTCTGTATCAATGGGTGCTCCGGGTCCGATGAACTTTTCCCACCATCCTGGCTTCGGGTTTGCTTCTGTGCTCTTTGCATGGCTGCTCGCCGACAGACCGGTGTGAAGAAGGATGGCATTGCTCTTGTCTGCATTCAAGGTCCCCCAGGTCTCATAGGCGATATCAAACGAGGGCAATACACCACCCCAATCAAGCAAAATTGGCTCAGAGCTGTGAAACTTTTCGTGCGCACCGGCGGTATATGAAGGTTCAGGGCCGGAGAGAGATCGCTTGCTCGTGAGGTTCTTCGTTTTGGTTTCGAGGTTGTCGAGACAAGGAAATGACAGAGGCGGATTGGACGAAGGAGGATTCAGAGGTTCATTTTCAGCGATTGGTTTCTGAGCTGCGGCCTGGGAGGAGTGTTTGGGATTGTTGTGTAGGCCTCGGCTGGTTGGTGGGAAGCGAGTGCGAGGGTTTGTTCTTCTGGCGGAGCGCGCAATGCCACGCGACACGGCGGTAAGTGGCTTGTATGCGTTCATGTTGGATTAGAGAAGGCTATGATCGCATGAGAAAGAGCAAATGGAAGAAAAGAGTAAGTGCAGTTGTTATGCGAGGGAGATAGAGATGATGGGCGGATTTGTCATGGGCCAAAGAAAGATGAATGGGCGGCGAAGTCGGCGAGCTCGCACGCAATGTGGGGCGAGAGCAGGGCATTCCGCTTAACCTTGCCATCAACAGTCACCAAATCCACGATCTCGACAAGACATGAATGTGATATTTGATCAATGGCTTTCATTCAACGCTACCTCGAGTGGAATGAGTATCTCACCATGAATACGTTGACATTCTATGAACGGATCCATCTTGCTTGATGCTCACTCCAACCCCGAACCATTGGTGCAACCTTATTGTAGGTCTCAGTGGAGGCTGAATACTGAACAACTCCAACCTTCAGGGTGCTGTTAAATTCTCCAGCCGGAAGATATCGTCTCTGCAACGCTCAATACTACACTGGCTGCTCTTGCAACGGGACAATCGAGCGACCATAGCCAAAGCTCTTGCAGACACGAGATGGGAGTGTGGCGGTAGACACGCTTGACCAAGTCCGAACCAAGCAAAACTTGATGTGCTCCGAGGAGAACGTATATTGATGTGGCTTGACTTCAAATGCTAACAACAGGTCTAGAAGGATGCTGAATTCGAATGTCCAGGCTTCTGCAGAACAGCTGCCGAAACATTGACCACTCTCAAGCATATCAGTGGTCTGAGTCGAAGTACACTCTCGGCTCCGACTCCTGTTGTTTGAACATCCGTGCTGTTGTAGGCAAAATTAGCGGCTGAACACTGATTTGCATGCGGTACCAACCGGCAGGGTTAGACAACAGGTCGTTTAGCCATAGCCATGTATTGGACGCCCTCATCGAAGACGGGCCGCCCTTCTCGAAATCTTCACAAGAGATGTCTAGACTCACGCCATCGTACCTGCCCAGAAAGCAGATAATGTTCCACTCCTCCTCGTGTTCTCTGGTATCCTCCGGATGTTTTCAGCTTTGACTACGGGATGGTCTTTCCCTGGCACCTGCGAACACCTTGTCTCCGCTGCGCATGACTTTCAACACGGCCAAGTCAAAATCGTCGATCGTCCAAGACTGAAAATGCTTCCATACTATGTTCAGCTCTGAATCTACCAGACATTGGGTCAAGTTGAATCCTCTTGACTTCGCCAACGTGGCCTGCTCGTACCATGGTCTCGTTCTGGAGCACGCGCAAGACACGTTCCTGGCTGATATCCGACAGCGTCTTTGCAGTCCGACAATAGCAGCGATCAATCGACGATATGGGTCACCAGACCTGAAGTGTATAAGATAGCATTGATCTCCCGACCTGTTGGTCTTTTTTCTCTCAGCACACACTCATAGTCAACGCTTCCGACCCGACACCAACAAGTGATCAGTCTCCAACATGCGCTATCACCACCTTCTTCTGCCCGCTTTGGCATACCTGGCCTCTGCCAACGAGGACTCGACCGCCGGATCGGTCTCGGTTGCTGACCATCCAGCAGCAACGCCGGATGCACTCCCTCTTAAAGATCTAAGGGATATCCCGGTGCCAACCCACAGCGAAGCTAAAGGTGTCACAGCCCAAGATATCCCGTATGCGACCTCCGCTGCCCTATCCTCAGTATCTGCTCAGATTGCTGCGACTCCGCTGTCTGTCTTCCCTGCCGCCACCGACATACCCATCAATGCAGCAGGAACTGCAGGTGATGAGGAGTCTGGCGTCCACCAGGATAATGGAAATAGCAATGTCATCACCAACTCCGGATCAAAGCTCAAGCGTAACCCAAGTGGTGTCGCCAGGCAGCTCCGCAGAAGGGCTGCATGCGATCCTCAGCCCACAATCCCCAACACGTACAACGTCAACGTCGATACTGCAGACGACTTCAAGTCCGACCCTACCATCGCCTCCATCGCCTCCAACGCAAACCCCACCCCAACAGGTTACTTCCAAAACTTCAAGAACCTCGACGGCGCCAACAGCGCAATGAACTACCTCGGCTACACCGTCCTCACAACCGGCTACGACGTCGACTACTGCGCCTCGAAATGCACCAACAAACCCGGCTGCCTAGCCTTCAACATCTACTTCGAACGCGACCCCACGCTCGAACCCGGCCCAACCTGTGAAAACCCTTCCGCCTTCGCAAACATCAAATGTTCCTTCTGGGGCACCGGCCTAGACTCCACAACAGCAACCAACAAAGGCCAATACCGCGCCTCCTTCCAAGTCGCCATAGCCGGCAGCAACGCCTACACCACCTACAAACTCGGCGGCCCCATCGACGGGTGGCTCGGACCCCAAAACCTCAACAACTCAATCATGAACGCCCCCTCTGGGACTGCACCAACAAATGGTCCTACCTAGGCTACAAACTCCTTCAAACCGGCTCCGTCGACCCGCGCCTTTGCGCGGCGGCTTGCGACGCTCAGATGGCTTACAACACCGCTCATCCGGCTGAGGGCGCGGAGCCGGTGACTTGTAATGCTTTTGGGTCGTATATTCTCACCAAGAATAATGCCACGGGTTCTTATCAGGTGGGGCAGATGTGTACTTTCTATACCGCCTACTGGGATCGGAAGTTTGCTGTTAATACGGCTTCGTACGATGATGGGATTGGCGCGAAGTATAATTATTCTTATAGCAGTTTTTATGGGAAGACGGGTAAGCAGCCGGGGTGTGGAGGGGAGTTTGTGGGTTCGGAGGGGACGTTTGTGATGGGGGGTAGGGATCCGAATGCGTCGGGTTAGAAGGTTGGATGCTGGTTTACTGGCTTCTTTTCTTTTTTGGTCGCTTTTCTTTGGTTTCGTGGACTGCTCGAGTTTTGGATTGGAAGTTGGAAGTCATAGTGCACTCACAGGGTTGTTCGTATCGTTTTGGGAATCATTTTTCTTGAGTCAATCAGCAGGATGGGCCGTTGCAGTGTACATACATGTACATGTCATATCATACAACAGACTTGGGGTGTATTGAGTTACTATTGCATTGAGCAAGGCGCAGTCACGTAATTGTACCAGACACATCACCCCTTCAATTACTCTTCCGTCTGGGCGGAGGCAATAGGTAGTAATCCACGGATTCATCAACGCAACGGGACGCAGCAGGCATATTCGTCACTCTACCGCGAAATACAACTGCGATCGAATGCCGCTACCAAAATACACCTGAATTGAATCATGAAACAGTCATTATTTCTTTGGGTGCGCAGGGCGCGTTTTTTTGGGTAGTTTTATATAGCTATATCTAAGTTTTTTGGTGATTGTTTTCTGAGGTTTTATCCGTTATTTTGGGGTTTTTAGTTTTCTGAGTATTTTTGGGCTTTTCTCCTTTTCTGAATTTTTTGTTGGGTTTTCCTTAATATCCTCCGTCAAGTGTACCTAGCGATATCGCGAGGAAATAATCGCGTAACGCCGTGAATCCTCCGCTGCTTTTTCTAAAGCTCTGAAGAAAAAAGGAAGAGAAAGAAAGAGAAAAAAATAGATCAAAACAAGAATAGAAAATCCAAACAACCGAACATCGCATCAATCAGCGTGGGGTATCTCAAGATCAGGAAAACCGGAATCCATAAGTCAAGCCAGAGAGACAGTCTTCCCCGAGAGAGGGAGAGAGCGAGAGAGGGAGAGAGGGAGAGAGGGAGAGAGGGAGAGAGAGAGAGAGATAGAGAGAGAGAAAGAGAGAGTTTTCCGCGCATCGCTCACAACTCGTCCTTCTCCTCCGCACGCTTCTCAGCAAGCGCAGAAGCGTACTTGGAGCGGTTGCGGAAGTAAGCACCCTTGAAGTAGAAAACGTAAGGCGCGATAGCCAGCGGCACAGCAATCGCGGCGAGGATGAAAGACGGAAGCGGGAGCTGCCACTTGGTGCCGGCCTTCAGGTTGGTGTACATGGGCGTGGCATAGAGGGCAGCAATACCGGCGAGAACGTCGCGGCAGAAGCCGTTTCCACCCGTGGCGCTGGCGGAGTACTCGCCGTAGGCGGCCACCATGTAGTCGCAGGTTGCTTGGTAGATTGCCAGGTTGGCGACGCCGATCATGCATACGAAGATCAAGGGTGCGATCCAGTGGACTTCGGGTGGGCCGAGGGAGGTGGCGGCGAAGGCGGCGAGGCCGATGGGCTCAAGGAGGACGAGCCAGAGGAGGGCTTTCATGCGGCGCTCGGGGACAATGCCGTGTTCGCCGCCGGCGGCTTTCATCGCCTTGCGGTCCTTGATGTAGAAGGGGATGAAGAAGAGGCAGGCGATGATGTAGCCGATGAGAAGCGAGATGAATGCCAGGCCAACCTGAGATGGGGTGAAATGCCACTTGTCCAGCACCAGGGCAAAGCTGTCGAGACCAGTGAAGATGAGGGCATCGCTGAACCCGCTGAGCAGGGAGAGGAAGCCGACAACAGGCTCGGTCAAGAGGAAGAGGTAGGGACGCCACATGAGCTTGAGGACATGCTTGACATCCAGGCGTTGCCAGTAGTTGCCCCTGATCTCGTTCGGCCCATAGACGTTGGCGTTCTCTCCAGCATCGCGCCTGCGCTTGGCCTCGTGATCAAGCAGCACAGTGGCGCGAGTCTCGGGGACGATGAGAAAGTGGAGAACCTGGACGAAAATACCGAAGATGAGCTGCGTGTAGAAGACCCAGCGCCAGTCGGCGTATTGCGTGATGAAGCCACCGACAATGGGAGCGACAACAGAACCGGCGCAGGAAGAGAAGACAACGTAGAGCATTGCCAGTTGCTGGTTCTCGGGTCCGAACATGTCAGCCACCATGCCGAGGGTCACGCTGCCACCAGCAGATGAAAGACCACCAAGAGTGCGAGCAGCGAGGACAGTTGAGAAGTTCTTGGCCACCATGCAGGGAATCTGGAAGAGATTGACGAGACCGAGAGACGCTTGCATGATCCATCTGCGACCGAGCTCCTCAGAGAAGGGAGCCCAGAACTCGCAGCCAAAGCCGTAGGCGACCAGGAAGGCGAATTGGCCGAGACGAGCCTGGAAGGGGACAATGCCGAAGTCCTCAGACATGCCCTTCACAGCGTTGGCGTAGATGGCTGCGTTGAAGTTCATGCTGATTTGGACCCAGAAGATGATGGTGAGGATGATCCATTTCTTGGTATTGGAAAAGGCAAACCCAAGCTTGGATTTTGCGATGGGATCCTTATCGCTCAGTTCGAAGCGTGAGCTTCGAACTTCCTGGATCACAGGGCTTGGAACCTCCTTGGAGGAGGCGTCGTCCTTGATGGGAGAACTCATGTTGAGTGGTTGTATCGATAGTTGTTGGTGAGTAGTTGATATGGGAATGTGAGTGTGTGGGTGAGGGGAGAAAGGGTCGAAGGTACTGGGGATGTTGGGGGCTTTTAATCAGAGCCGCTGAATAAGGACGGCATTTTACCCAGCATTTGACTTCTCACCATATATTATACACCACATTGGATGACCACCGCCCACGGGGCTCCAAACTGGGGTGTAGAGACGACATGGCGACTTGCGAGAGGGTTGTTAGTCAAACAGCGAAGCAGCGACCAACTCTATTGCGCTTTCGATGGTCAGTGTGGCACCAGGATGGACTTGCGGGCGAATGAGATGTCAAGGTTTGGTGTGAGTGTACAGGAAGGAGCCTTTCATTGCTTTAGAATTTCTCTGATGCATGGCTGGGTAATATTTGAGATGACAAAGGCACCTCTCAGAAGCCGTGTGTGTAAGCCTTTCGAGAGGCGCCTGGCTGGCTGCAACGTGGGAGAGTGGAATGGTCATCATCGACAATTTGCGAGCTCAGGCCTTGGCGTTGATAGTCGCAAGGCACAATGCAAGATGAGTGAGCTGCTGGTCTGATGGTATTGCAATTGTTATACCACGACTGTGTGATGTGGCAATTACGAGTGACGTGAAGTAGAAGGACAGACAACAAGACAAGGTGATGTCGAAGGATGAAGTTGCCCTGAGACGTTGGATCGGCGAGCGGAAGGATTGCTCTCCGCCCTTCCGCTCGCATTCGTCGCACTTGATCGTGCATCGATCAAAACACCAAATGTCGTCACTGACCTGCTCCCCATCACGGTAAGACTGCGAAGTCAACAGACATGCATTCAGCATTGATCTAGTATAAGATTGTGACAACCGCCCATTGTGAACACTTCCCTCATCCCCCAGTACATTCTATTTCATCCTACCCTATCCATTGAGCGCGCACCCAGCCGCTCTCACCACTAACACAAGATGTCCGGCATCATTGGAGCTCTACTGCACGCCACAAACTACCGCACACCGTTCCTACGCACTCTCGTCCCAAGCATAGGACTGGCCTATGGTATCCAAGCCGCCGTAGCAATTCCCTCCATCTTCTTCCAAACAGAACGCTACTACGATCTCTCTGGCTCTTTGACTTACCTGTCCTGCACCGCCCTATCGCTCACCCTCCCTTTGCTTCGTGCCCGCTACGCCGCTGGATCCGCTGCTTCTCTCCCTGGAGTTTTTGAGATTCTGCGTCATGCCAACTGGCGTCAACTCGCTCTCTCCGCAGCCGTGACTTTCTGGGCTGCTCGTCTTGGTTCATTCCTCTTTGCGCGCATTTCTTCTGAGAACGGCCGTGACAGCCGCTTCGATGGCCTTCGCGAGAGCACACCCAAATTCTTTGGCGCCTTCGCTGCTCAAGCCACTTGGGTCTCGCTCTGCCTCCTCCCTGTTCTAGCCGTCAACTCCATTCCCGCTGCCGCTCTTGCTGCTCTCCCCGCGGTAACGCTGACGGATGTTCTCGGACTGCTCCTCTACGTGGGCGGCATCACATTCGAAGCCACCGCGGACAGACAGAAGAGTCGCTGGATGGAAGAGAAGAAGGCCAAGAAGCACAGTGAGGAATTCTTGACCCACGGCCTTTGGAGCAAGAGCAGGCATCCCAACTACTTCGGCGAGAGCACTCTGTGGACAGGCATCGCGACTACTGCTGCCGGTGTCATGCTGAGTGGAGCCGGGCAGGCTGGTATGGGTCTTAGCGGAGGCTTGCTTGCAAAGGTTGGCGTGTTGGCAATGGCTGGTGTCAGCCCTGCTTTTGTCACCTTCTTGTTGCTCAAGGTATGTGATGTGGAATGTAGAACGTCGATTGATCCATGTGGGGCTAACGAAAATTATAGGTTTCTGGTATCCCGATGTCTGAAACGAAATACGACAAGCGCTACGGTGACCGCAAGGACTATCAGGAATGGAAGAAGAATACTCCCATGTTCATTCCCAAGCTTTGAGGTAGCAACAAGATTTTCATCACATGAACGTATGGTTAAATAATCTTAATACACAATCTCTAGTCTGAGTAGATTTTTTTCGTGGTAGTATCATCCCTCTCAAAGTGTTTTCAATGTGTAGCCCTTGAAGAGATCCGTTGCTATGTGTTGGCGTATCTCCGTTGCAAGCAGATGTTCTTGCGCTGGTATCAGCGGCATCATACTGACTTTCATCTTGACTTGCCGCGGAGAGCCTGTCGATTCCTCTGAGCGTATCTCAGTATCTCAAGACTAACGAAATGTCTCTGTGCTGCTATCAACATCGCCGCTCCCAAGTATCGTTATGCTGGCGAAGAGAGCGAGACACCACAGCACTTTCGCTACTCACGATCCCAGGGTCTTATGGTAAACCAAACCCACTCGATGTCATTAGATAGCCACGTTTTTCTCGTCGGTGCCCTATGCCCGATTAGTGGTCATACCGTTGATTCTGAACCTTGCGTTCGCCTCGCGCGCTTGAGATGGTAAGCAGACAGCGGGATTCGCTGTTCATGTCAGCGCAAATAGCTTTGAACTTCATACTCATCTATAACGCCATGTGCTCCTGCAACTCTATTGCGGATATCGGTACAAAGTCTATTGCAGCACCTCAGTCTGCGTAAGAGTATTAAAGACCATGTATTTTCCCACCTTTTCGATCCTCTCCTTTCCCACAACCCATCAACTCTGACGCGACAGTCCCACGTCTCGCTCCAAAAACTTCCAGTCAGAACAAACACTCTCTCAGCCAAAAGCCAATCAACTATCAAAATGGCTGTCCAGAGAACACCATCAACTTCCTCCTCTTCCTCGTGGGTAACCACCACAACCACCACCACCACTCCCTCCTCCGGCTCCTCATCGAGGAGCTCTTCCCCCGCGGCAGCACCCGGTGTTGCCCTCTTCCGCCGCGCCCAGGCGCAATATGCCGCGGGGCCTACCTCCCGCCCCCTTCCCACTCCCCTGAGTGACAAGGACGAGAGCGACACCGCATCGCTCTCCTCCACCAAGAGTGCAGTGTCTTCCACTGCACAAACCGTCATCATCACCAGGAGGATGAGCAGCAGCAGCAGCATCCACGACTCCGTGGAAGCCGCTTCCTCCGCGGCGTCCATCTCCGACGCCGCTTCCACCACCAGCGCTGCTCTCAGTGCTCCCGCGCCCTCCTCCGCCGACAGCGCCAGCGAGAAAGTCACCTCGCCACAAGGCTTTCTCCGCTGCGCTGCCAGCCCGGCGGATGCGGCTACGGCCGCTGTTGAGGCCGTTTTGGCCGAGTTCGTGCCCCTTGCTGCTGAGGGGGGGTATTGCAGCGCCGTTAGGGTGCGCGGTTTGGCCAGGCGTGGCCTTGTTGGGCGCCAGATGGTGCCTGATAGCAAGTACCCTGCTTTGTGAAGGGCGTGGAGGGTAGTTGCGGGGGGAGGGGGTGGGGTGGCGGAGATGGGTGTTTGCTTTTCTTTTTCCTTTTGCTTTTTGCCTTTTCTTTTTCCTTCTGGTGGTGTTGGTGTTTTGGGTTCTGAGTTTTGCGAGGTTCTTCTGCTTTTTTTCTGCTTTTTAGATTGCGCATTGCTTTTTATTGCAAGCAGCGCAACGCAACATCGACTAATTGCCTTCCTCAGGAGCACAAAAAAAAAGTAGAAAACCTTCTTCGATTGCGCATTGATCTCTTCTGCACAGAGCTCGACGCAACATCGACTAACTGCCCCCCTTAAGGTGGCACCAAAATAGCAAAAAAAGTTCCAACCTTCCATCAATCCCACATCAAGCGCGACTCGTACTTTCAAACCACTTCCTAACCGCCGCACCGCCCTCGTGCGACGACCTAAAAAGCGCCCTCTCCGTCTCATCAAGCCCTTTCATCCAATCGCCCCCCTCACTGACAAGATTCCTCGAATTGCTCGCCTTATCGGCAATCTCAATCGCCCTCTTCTTGAACGTCTCGGTCAGAATCTCCACCAACTCCTCCTCGTCAAACAACTCTAGCATCCTCGCCCCCAGCGCATAGAAATGCGGCGCCTGGTCTCGCACGCGCACGGTTTTGGGGTCGGCTTTTAGAGCGTTTACGACGCGTTTGGAGAGCGCGGACGGCATGTCCATGGTCAGGAAGGTCGTGTCGCCTGCTATGCGGTTGACCGCGAGCATTTCGCCTAGCCATAGGGGGAGCTCGAGTTTGCCGCCTTCTTTGACGTCTTCGCCCGCGTTGCCGCTTAGGTAGCCTAGGCCTGGGACGGTGAGCTCGAAGGTGCAGGGGATTTTTTGAGAGTCTGTGAGGATGGCGTTCAGGTCGTAGTAGCTGGAGGTGGCCATGGTGGGGGTTTCGCGATTTCACGCGCGTTCGGCCTGACGCGCTCGGTCTTGCTTGAATTTCGTGACTTTCTTTCGCTTGAATGCCTGGAATGACTCTGCGGTATATTTTTTTTATCCTACACGTGATCAACGTGTTCGAGATCCCTGGTGTTCCAGAGCAGTCACGCCAGGCAGTGAGTGATGACGAGGATTAGGCTGGTGGCGCTAAAGCTTGCGTGGATGCGTTTGCCTTGCGATTTGTGAGTGATTTAATTCGCTTCTACGGACTTGTAGACTTGGTGATTTCGACTGCTGTGAATGAGTGTGTCTATTGTTATTTTTGTTGTATATTCCGAAACGAGAGATCTGGTTTGCTTGCAAGTGAAACGATCCAGCTTTTGATGAGACAAAACGGTCTTGCTTTCACTCACACAAAGCTGTTGCAGTGCTGCTCACACGCACATCTGGCTCTGGCTGATCCAAGCTCCCCAAGCTGCATCGTCATACACAGACTTGCTCTCTATCCGCCAAGCCGACCTCGCCTTCATCGCTCAGTCGTACAAGGCCACGAATCGCCCCAAATTGCATCCATAAACAACCCAGACTGCTACCAAAACACGGGATATTCGGCTATCTGCAGCGACATCCCGTCAATACCTCCCAGCCGCCGGGCACCCTTCTACCCGTCCGTTGCCCACGCGCCCTCAGCAGCATCCGTAAGCTTCAAAAGGCACTTTGAGGTCGTGTGAGACTCCCTCACAAGAGGCCTTCACAGTCGCCTGCCACGCCCACCGACCGCAGCACACCATAGAGCCACCCGACGCGACCGCGTCATCCATCCTTCGAACATGAATGGCCACCTCACCATCGACCATGAGTCCCGAGCAACATCACCAGGAGGCAGCCGTACGGTCGACAGCGACGATGGCGACGCCAACATTGCCCGCCTCGGCCGCACGAGGCCGCGCATCTTTCCCTACACGAAGTACATGCCTTACGAAACCGAGTCACGAGAGAAACGAGAGCAAGATCTGGACGAGATGATCAAGCACCTGTACATCAGCGTAGCGTCTGGCGACTTCGTTCCCGGCGCCGTACATTGGACAAGGGAAATCAGAGGCTGGATGTCGCTCAAGTTCGACCTCACCCGCCAGCAGAGGATATCGTTGGTGAAGCTGTACTATGAGCTGGCGCTTGCACCTGGTCTTGAATATGCCGTGTCGGAGCGCTTCGCCAGCATGTTCATGGTGCTCACCAAGCGCAAGCACTACCTGCGGCCTGGGAAGGACCTGACTCTCGATTGGCGGCCTCTCTACAAAGAGCTGAAGGTCTTCGTCCTGCCGTCAGAGAGTGCCACGCAGAACACCTACAGCTCGAGGCGCAACATCAGAACGCTGACTAAGCTTTGCACATTCGCACAACTATTCTTTGATCCTAAGGAGATCCCGGCAATGCTTGAGGAATTTCTGCCATACTTCAGCATGAGCTTCTCGGAGCATGCCTTTGTGACTACAGGGTTGCTGAACCTATTCCTTCCTACCACCACTCCACCCGAAGATGATGAAAAACTTCACTTGCAATACTATCTTCCCACACTGTTTCACCTGTGGTCCATGGTCAACAGATCAATGATGTTGGATATCAGGATGCTCGATGTTTTCTCACGGCAAGCGAGGGATTGTTTGAGCGCTGAACATTTGCCCTTTGGCTCTTGCGGTCTCTTCACGGAGGAGCAGACCTCCACGATCTTCACAGCAGTTCTCAGACTACTGGAGATCCCCGTTGGCCAGGCTTCAACGCCATACTCGGCGACTGTAGATGTCGGTGCTGGGCAGGCCATTCTGCTTGATCGTGATCCTCGCAAGCACCCGAGCTCGCATAGTATTGCTAGATGGATGGTCATGTCCATGTCGGACAAGTGTCTTCAAGACCCAAACAAGAACTCCATCTTCCACCAGATGGAAGGTCTCATCCAGGCGATTGAGACCTTCTTCCACCCTTCAAATTCCGGCAACTGGACAAAGCCGATCTCGCAGCTCGTATACTTTCTGGCCGACTTTTTCGTTATGCGATGGAACCGCGAGCAGAGTGGCGAGTACGAACTCCCCGAAGACCGCAGACTTTCACCGGCTCTGCGCCGTCGCTTTGTACTCTGTTTGAGAGATGTTACTTTCATGGGCATTTACGCCAAGAGTGGTACCGCAATGAACTACAGTCTTAGCACCCTGCAATCTCTTGCATACCTTGAGCCTAACCTCATCATTCCTGGAGCTCTGCAGAGAATTTACCCAGCCATGCAGGGTTTGGTGGAGGTGCACCGCACAATCTCGTCTATTCGCGCTTTGCAAATGCTGTCAAAGATCATGGCACGCACCAAGGGCTACAGATGCCATCTCACCACACTGTTGGGGCTTGCTCTCCCAGGTATTGACGCCAATGACCTCGACAAAACAATGCATACACTGGCATTCGTTCAAGCTGTTTGCTACAACATCCCTCTGCATGACTTGACGAAAGAGCCCAAGCAGAAACAGGCTAATGGCCACTCAGACGAGAACGGAGAAGGCTCTCTTGACCATGACACCGCAATGGGAACAGCGCTAGCAGTAGACTGGATCACCGCGCAGGTAGGTCGTCTCGAGCAAGAAGGACCACTGGTCGAGATGGACTACGAGACCGAACTTTCGGACGAAGATGAGGAGGCGATTCTGAAGTCGTCTACGGCTGGCTTCGCCGAGTTTGTGATTTCATTCATCGGCAAAGTATTCACCTTGCTCCAAAATCTCCCCGACGCCGCACGTGTGAAGAGTGGGTCGCCTGAAGAGAACGTTGTCAATACACTGCCCGCCACCTTCTCTCCACTACTTGCTGCTTTGAGCCCTGAACTCTACGACATCGCCCTGCAGCAAGTGGCCAAGTTCGTGACTAACCACGTTGTCCATCAAGCTCGCGATGCAATGGCTTTCATTTGCAACACAGTAGTAAAGATATCCCCGAAGAAGGCTCTGAACCGCCTCTTACCGGATATCATGTCTTCAATCAGAACCGAAATCACCGAAAACGGTGCGGGCTCTTCCAGAACTACCGGCTCTGAGATTCTGCCCAGAGACAGAGCGCTTGTCTGGCACGTTTCTTTGCTGAGCATGTGCGTTGTTCACGTTGGCGAGGATGTCCTTGACTACGAGAACGAACTCTTCGATATTGCTGGTTTCATGCAAGACAACTGCAAAGGCATCCCCCTCGTACATGTGTCCAACTTCATTCACCACCTGCTACTCAACCTGACTGTCACATACACCATGGACTACGCCCTGTACAACCCAGCTGAGCTTGAACGTGGCCTGACTACCAAGGACTGGGGCAAAATCACCGATCCCGCTGAGATTGACATCCACTGGCACGTGCCTGATCAGAGAGAGCTGGCATTTGCTGTTCGACTTTTCGAATCTCAAGGCGGTCGTGCCATCAAAGCTCTTGAAGAGTTGACTGCGGAGGACAGCCCTGTCAAGCGCGATGGTGTCGGAAAAGACTGGTCCGACGAGGTCTCGAGAAACCTTGTACTTCTTCGACTTGTCATCTCTGGAATGTCTCGCCTGTTCCGTTCAGACGATGGTTCAGTCACGCCCTACACCTTCAACGACAACAAGCCGGCAGACAAGATGGAACTTGACACCCACGATGACGCCGTGGACTTCACCGATCCCGACGAAGAGAACCTGAAGCGTACGTTCCAATACTCGACTGGTTATCCTTTAGAAAAGGGCAGTCCCGAATATGAAACCGTGCACAAGCTTCGCAAGATTACGGGAGAAACTCTGCACCGTGTGCACGGATTCCTGGTGAAGAACCAGGAAGACGACGTGCCCTGCTTCAACGCACTCTACACTGCATACAAGACTTGGTTCATCGACATTGGTATCGAACGTTCGGCGCACGTCCTTGATAGACTCACTCGTTTGTTGGCAGCCGATACTCATTCTTTCAAGTTTTCGGGCACTCGCAAGGAATACCCCAGACCTTTGCTCGTACGCAGAGCAAACCTCTATCACTTCCAACGCCTACGCTTCAACGAACACCCACGCGCTGCTTCTGATCTTGACAAAACTTTGCTCTTGGATTTGGCAGCAAGCTCGACCAGTATCTACACTGACATTCGTAGAACGGCACAGTCAGCTGGTGAGCAGGCGATGAAGAGCATTGTCGGTGCCAAGCCTCTCATCATTCCGCCGCTCCTCGACGCCCTTGAGACTGCGTTGACCGCAAACGACCATCCGAGAATGAAAGGTGCTATGTTCACTTTGCTTTTCGGCAGCTTAGCAAAGCCTATCGGTCGTAATTGGAGCTTCGCGCCTCGCATGATCAAACTCTTCATCAGGGTATCTGAAGCCGACAGACCCAGCATCCAGAAATTGGTCGCCAGCTCCAGCTTCACCATTCAAGACATGACAAAAGCGATCGACAGAATGGTGATCCTCGACGAGCAGACACTCAACAACATCTGGCCCGATGGCTCTGACGAGATGCCTGCCCAATATCCTCGCACGATTGCAGTGACCATGGATGATGCCAAAGCGTTGGAACCGCCCAAGAAGACCAAGATCCTGAAACGCCGCACTGCAATTGAGAACCAAAAGAAGTTGCTGGCGGAGGACTTGATCGAGTCAATCAAGCACAGCCACTGGAAAAAGGCTAGCCGTACAGCCTCTCTGGTCATTGGCTTGGACTACCGCTTTGAGACGGTCGCCACAGAAGGTATGCTTGAGCTTGTTGTGAAAGGCACGATCGACCCTCACCCTCAGCTTCGTGCGCTCTATGCACATGCCTTGATCGCCATCTATAACCTAGCGGAGACGAGAGCTCTGGTTGGTCACAAGTACGAAAACTATTTGCTCGACTCGCAGAACGACCCCGACGAGTTGACTTTGCCGACCCGCCGCGATGATGAGAGATGGACCCAAGAGTTCCTTGACTCATTCGCACAGCCTCAAGCTGAGGCGTACGTTGATGTCGATTACCCCGGTTGGCTTGTCTGGCAGAAGCAAATGCGCGGTTACCGCGTCGGTCAGACTAAGTTGAAGTTCGATGACGTTGAGAAGGCCATCTGGAAGCAAATGGGAAGCTACATCGACAGACACTGGATCTCAACATACTTCGGGTACATGAAGCAGGAGCCTCGAGACCAAATCGCCGATCGCTTCAGGATGTCGAGCTCCATGATCGTCGCTTACGTGCTGGCGCTCATGTCCGAGGGTCTCACTGTAGCCACATGGGATGATTTTAAGGACCTTACTCAAGCGGTCTATGGCGATGGCAGCGACAAGCACCAGCACCGTGCCATGGCTGAAATCTGTGGCGCTTTGATCCAAAGTGCTGAAGACTTCGAGCCAAGCATGAGAACGAAGGTCTGGGAATTCGTCTTCCCGATCGTTCGCCGCATCTTCTCGGACGGCCTGACGCCAGAGAACATCTCTTACTGGTTGACTTTTGTGACTCTGATCGTTGGTGGTAAAGATCCTCGTCGCGCCTGGCCGCTGGTCGACTGGCTTGCAAGCTTTAGACTGGACATGGGAACAAACGCTGCGTTCAAGGAGAGCTCTAAGATCACCCTCTTGCAGACTGTCATTAACGCTGTTGGTTGGCACTTCCAGTTGGAGAGGGGTGTCTTGGATGACTTCCTTGAGCACATCGATCATCCTTACAAGGGTGTGCGTGAAGTCATGGGTACATCTCTTGCGACTATCTTCCGTACGAGGTACCACGAGAGCTACAAGGACATCCCGACCCTGCTTGAGGCCCAAAAGAATGCATCTAGTGTGGGCACACGCCCGTACCAGCCAACCGAGGAGTTCTCAGGAATCGTTCGTAACATCTTCGAACGTCTGGAGAAGTGGCGCCTCGAGCGTCCCGCTGGCATTCAAACGCCAACGCCATACACACAAGCCAGCAAGACCGCTCTGCTCTGGCTCGACACCCAGCTCGCTTCTTATGAGTGTACCATGCTTGTGCCCTTCTTCCCCGAGGGTTTCATGCAGCAACTTCTGCACATGATGGACATCAAGGAAGACCCTGAGTTACAATCACTCGCGTACCACGTCTTCCGTCACTTGCCGAACATTCCGCATCGCCCTGGTGAGGATGAAGCCTTCGTCGGCTCCCTCATCAAGATCGGCACGACCAGCACTTCCTGGCACCAACGTCTGAGAGTCTTAATCAACATGCAAGTCATCTACTTCCGCCACCTTTTCCTCATGCCATTGTCACAGGCAAGAGAACTCTTCATCTGTGTACGCGGCATGCTTCACGACACCCAGCTTGAGGTGCGCCTTGGTGCCGCTGCTACTCTGAGTGGTATGGTCAGATGCTCGCCGATTGAACATCGTACCGCCCAAGTGTCTGAACTCAAGAAGCACTTTACGAATCTTCTCATCCAGAACCCTCTTCCCAAGAAGCCTAAGAACCGCGAGGGCCTGATCAGCGGCACTTCCACGCCGACTCAAGAGCAGAATCGTCTTGTGCTCACCCGCCACGCCGCCGTGCTTGGCTTGGGCGCGTTGGTCCAGGCGTTCCCCTATCAGAGCCCTCCGCCGGAGTGGCTGCCGGAAGTGCTCGCCACTTTGGCGGGTAAGGCCGCCAGCGATCCGGGTATGGTGGGTAAGAGTGTCAAGACTGCGCTCAGCGATTTCAAGAAGACGAGGCAGGACACCTGGCACGTTGATGTTAAGGTAAGTTTTCCAAACAGCTCATCTCACAAGTTCCGTTTTGCTAACTATCGTCTCTTCACAGGCCTTCAAACCAGAGCAGCTGGAAGACTTGGAAGGCGTTCTGTGGAAGAGCTACTTCGCCTAAGCTGGCTTCAACCGCAGACGCATCTTGCTCACCGTGATGCGCGATCTTCGGACCCGTGAATGCCTCGCCGAACATTACTAAATTGCCAGATTGATCCTGGTCGAACCTTTCCAACCTACAATCACGAGATCGTGCGTTCAGAGCGGCATTTGCGGGATGGGAGTAGGGTGTTTTGCCTTCGGTTCTTTTTCCCTTCCTTTCTTTTTGGTCATTGCGAGTTTTCATGCGGATTATTGGGAAAAAGAAAAAGAGATACCTTGTACGAAAATATTCGAGAATTCATAAATAAGAAAAAATCAGCACTGAAAGATGCAACGAAGAAACTCAGGCCACAGATTAGTCGAGGCGGTAACAGCGTACCTAGCTCGTTATTCTGTTTCTTCAAAGGCATACGGTGAAGCGCGGGTATTAATGATAACTTTCGGTTGAATTAAGTCTATCGTAAATATTCGTATCGCCTCAGACGCGTTAAATCCACTGGGCTGCTTTTATCCATCCAACGTCTCTACTTCGATCATGCCGAGGGCTTGTTCGGCTGCTCGACGATAATCTCCGCAGCGTTTTTGCTGTCAGTGTCAGAGGACACTTTACGACTGTCACTATCAGTCAACTCGGCCGCATTGTCAGGCCCAGCAGCCGCTGCTTCAATCGGATTGTGCTCGTGCATCGCCAGCCACGTAGGGTACGCAGACAGCACCAGTAAGACGGTCATGACGCCCAACGGAACTCTACCACCATGCCACTTCTCCGTGCAGAGACCAAACGCAACAGCCTGGCCGAAACTCTCCTGGCCGCGGAGAATGCCGCAGTAGCGCGTCAATTCGGACATGTTGTCGGTGGAAGTTGAGAGAAGGTAATACAGCCAATTCTGCAGCGCCTGGCGAGCGAAATCCCAAAGCAGAAGAACGAAGAAACCCTCCGTGAAGCCCTTGTCCGTCCAGTCGAAAACGGGGTTGCTACGCGTGTATTTCTCCTGGATCACCCAGCCGTACACCCACGCGACGACGTGGACGACGACGACGTAGTAGAAGCCGTAGGAGATGCGCTTCTTGACGGGGAAGCGCTTGTAGTCTAGCCAGCTGCTGATGATTTGGGAGGAGAGGAGGGTGCCGAAGTTGCTTACGAAGCCGATGAGGGCACGCGCGCGCACGCCAAAGTAGAGCGCTTGGAAGTTATTGCTGTATTGGTTGAAGTAGGACGTCCAGAAGATGGGGAGGAGGAGCAGGATTTTGCGGTGTCCGCTGGCTTTCCAGAGCGCTTTGAATTCGTCTTTGAAACTCTTCTCGGCGCGGACGAGGACTTTGGTGCCGTCGGAGCGTTGGACATTTTCGGGGGAGCTGAGAAGGAGGGCCACAGGGACGGCGAGGCATTGCAGCGCGATGAAGACCAAGTAGGTTTGGTAGCCTACGGCTCCTCGGTCGCGCTTGTCTTCGGAGTTGTTCAGGGCGAGCACGATTGCGCCGCCGACTAGGGGGCCGCCGGTGCGGAACCATAGCCAGATGTTCATGTATTTGCCACGCTTGCTGGGTTCCGGGTAGCCCAGTGCAATAGCGCCTTCACTCGCCCAAAAGAGACCGGCTGAGGCACCACAGGCCGCTGCTCCAACGAGGACGAACCAGACGTTGCCGAATCTGTTGTTGCAGTACAGACCAGCGGAATAAACAGGGTAACCGACCGCACCGAGCACCAGAGTCCAAGCCAGACCAAGACGGTTCGCGATAGGGCCACCGAAGAGACAGAGGAATCCCATAATTGCGAAAACCAAAGCGTTCGCTGCGTTGACAAGGTATGGCTCGCGTGCTCCACCGGCTCCGAGAGAATTCATGGCATTCCAAAGACCAGGGGCCATGAAACCAACAAGACCTATCACGCACGAGTTGAACAATGTCGTGCGATACCATGTTCTGCGCGCGCGAGGCGCGGGTTCCGTCGAAGGTAAGACATTCTTGTCATCCTGCAGTTTGGGGATCTTGTCTGCCGGGACGATCTCAGGCATCTCGAAAGACTCCTGGACAGATGGAGAGGAAAGAAGGGAAATATGATAGATGTAACGCTCGAGCGAAACGGACAGAAACGGGGGAAAGATCAGCAAAATATATATACTCACATCCTCACACTAACCGGACAATTCTCCCCATGTGGTTCCCACATGGCTAGGGAGATACTACCCTCCTACTACCACCGTACCAGTACCGTTACCGTCTCTTCTCGCTTCGAGCAAAGAAAAGCGCTGAGATCGCCCGGTAGGGTAGGAAATCTTTGCACGCTTCAAAAGGCCATAAGGGGAGAAAGTGAGGTTGCGTGCTCGCGGCCATGTGGGTCCGGGTTTGCTAGAGCGGCTTGCTCAAGCATCTTGTATGGCTGGATGTGGCTGGCCAAGCAATCTATTCAATTAGGCGAAGAGCTTTCTTGCGGAGCTTGAGTATCACGACATTTAGAATTGGAGACCTTGGCTCGTGCTTGGAGCGGCTTGCTCGTTTTTGCGGCGTGCTTGGGGATTCTTGTGAGTTGGTGAGTTGGTGAGGTGGGTTTGGATTGGTTTTTGGGGTTGGGTGAGTGTGGAGCCGATGTCGGAGGGGAAATCTGCCTTACTGGGCGCCGCTAGTGAATGAACGGTGCAACGAACGACATATGGCTCTGCATCGATCTGGTTGCAGTCACTACTACTGAAATTGTGGTGATCTATTGTGAGCATTGTTTCTTTGATAGAAGGCTCTTAGAATGCTATTGTCTTTCGCAGGTTGCGTCCGTACACTATTCTTACGCATAGAAGCTCAGTCGCCAGAGTCTTCACAACGTTCCGTTAGATGCGTGTGTCGGCGTATCACTTTGTGGTTTTTGGACCAAGGTGAGGTCCTGATTAACTTAGCGATCCTATCCTGCACCTGCGCTTCATAAGCTTCCACAGGATCGGCATAGAATCACGTTAGAAGGCTTGTTTTTCGCTTAACGTATGAAACGGTCTAGGGTTATCGTTAATGCAAAACGTTCATTTGCGGGCTACGGAGTGTCTGTAAGCTCTCATTGAGCATTTTGATGGGTGAGAACCAGTCAGCACATCCTAGTATGTGCTAGGACACTGTGATCGGACCCAATCAGGATGGAGCTTCTGGTAGGTTGTCGAAAGTCCAGAGTGGATATTGAGATGCCGTGAACCTTTCAGATCTCCCGTCTGGAAAAATGTTCAGGCCCTTCAGAAGTCTTACATGTACTTGAGCACATTTGCCGTAGTTAACCATAACGTCTCTTTCTCGCAGCCTCTTCGCTGTTTGGGAAGGTCGCATACTGTAACGGTTGTCCATAGGCAATGCTCTCTTCTTGCTCGGACAGGGGCAGCATATGTGAGGCTCGAACTGGGGTTCAGTTTCCCACGCGCGGCTGCATCGAAAGGTGCGGTCCTTGTAGGAGAAATTCCACCGCTCCTCCAAGCATCCAAGACTTCATTAAGCTGTACCATCCGCACCCAAATCATCTTTGTATCATGATCCATTGATCCATCCTCACTGATTCCTGAAATTCTTTTTCTGGTAGAACAGATCCGTCCTCGAACTACCCAGATTTATAATCTTCGGGCACCCATCGCGATCCTTCTCGAGCCTTGTGCATTCGAAGCAGTAGAACGCGTCCGAGATTCCCTCGCCGCCGCAGACGACGCATTTGTTCTGGTAGTTGCCGAAGGAGCATTCATCGCAGATGCGAACGAGGGTTGTGGGTCGCACGTAAGAGTCGCAGACTGGGCACTTGCCGTCGCATTTGTCGCAAAGGCGGCCGATGGAGATGCCGCTGGTTTTGCGACACATGACGAGATCGGGGTGATGGCGCGACATGTTGGAAGTATTCGGGAGGGTGAAATTGGTATGTTCGTGTCTTTTGGTGGCGGAAGTTTTTTTGTAGGGCGACTCGTGTGAGTGTTCGAAGGTGGAGGAGGCGATCGGTCAGTTCTAGATGTCGCGCTGACAAACGTCCGTTTCGCTTTCACATGCGCGAGACTTCAGACTTCGGGAGCAAAGCTTGGCTCGACCTCACTTGCTACCTTCACTTACAACGCGGGTAGCGCTCTATACTTGCCCCCAGATGGCTACACAGCTCGCTATCGTTAATGAACGAAATACCGGATTGTTGATATGGACCGTGTATAATAGGAACTATGGTCCAGTCTCACTCCAAGGTTTCGCCGCTCGTTTGGCCGACGTCATGAAATTTGGGCACGGACTCGGGCGTACAAAATGCTGGCGTTGATGGCTTGACTCTTCCTCATATATTCAGCACGCTATTGCATGCAGACCTCCCCTGCCCACTATTTTTCTGTACAGTAACCACCATGATCTTAGATCAAATAGCCTGGCTGGATTGCCTTGTCTTTCTCGTCTTTCTCACCCCTCAGCTTATAATCCATGTTGGGCTGATAGAGACGGCAGTATGCGGCATCAAAGCCCTCCCGTTTCTGAGTATGTTGACATGATATTGACCATTAGGCATCCTGCTGATGATATCCCAGTAGTGAAGATGCCATACCAACTGGTGCGTGAGCGCGTCAGGCCGCGGCAAGATCGCTCACCCTTTGTGCAACAAGCTACCCTTTTCCAAGACGTTGTCATCAGGGTTGTCCGATATGCGTTCGCTTGCATCCCAGCAAATATTGGAAAAGTCTTCTTTTCCAAAGGTGTGGCGCTGCCTTTTTTCAGGTTCCGTATGCTCCGCAATGGCATCTGGCGTTGCCCAATCTTCTGGAAGGAAGTCAACCGCGAAGGGTTGCAGGGCATATACATGATCGACGACGAAACCCGACGACCAGATATCGTGGTATACTACGCCCACGGAGGTGGCTTCTCCATGGGCTCTTCGTACTTTTACATTGAGTTTCTCATGGCGTGGATCCATATGCTCAAGGCTGCCGGATACAGCAATCCCGCGCTTTTCGCCTTGGAGTACACTCTGGTCCCCGAAGCTACGTACCCTACGCAGACACAGGAAGCACTCGCAGGCTACAAATACGTTCTGTCGATCGCGCCTGACCCATCAAGAATCGTTGTCGCTGGCGACTCAGCGGGAGCCACGATTATGCTCAGCCTTCTCCTCTGTCTGTCTAAATACACTTCACTGAAGGACCAGAAGCCTGGATTTGCTGTCATGATCTCTCCTTGGGCTACAATCATCTCAGACAAGAACGAGAACACGCCATCGGATTACTTGAACGCAGAAAGCTTACGACTCTACGGCAGCCAGTACATCGGCACTAAGGCGTCGCCGGAAGACGCCATGGTCTCACCGGGCCTCAACAAGGATCTTATCTGGTGGCGGAAGGCATCTCCAACCGGCGGCTGGTTCTTTATTCACGGAGCAGAGGAGGTATTTGCGCCGGAGACGAGGGACATGATCGCCTTGCTCAGGAGCACTGGATCATTCGTGGTCAATCATGAAGAGAGAGGCTGGATTCACGCTTGGCCCGTTGTGAAGCTCTTCCTATGCAACAAGGACAAAGAAAGGATCAGTGGAGTGCAGAGAATTGTTGACATGGTTAAGGAGCGGGTGCCTCGGACTGCATCAAGCTGAGGGAAAATAGCTTCCTTGCGAGCAGAATTTGATCCCTCCTAAATTTCTTGTAATGACATACATTCACATCGGCTGTCATAATGGCAATCCCAGCTCACTTGTTTCTCTTCTCGGGGGCAAGGTCCGCACCAGCGGACGTGCTCGCAGTACTCGTCAACTGCACCCCTCCGTAGCCTTGTCGACCAGCATTGATGACCATACGAAGGCTTGTCGTGTTGTCACTTGTATCGGCTAGCCACCTCTGCATCGGAATATTGACCGGCCGGTTTTCGGAAGCATTGTCGTTCGATTCGAGGTTCTCCTGGGATAGGGGTTTTTGGAACCAATCTGTGGCCTTGGAAGGCGGGCCATCCTCCTTTGAACTATTGTTCGCTGACATCAGGAAGGTCTTAAGAAGCGTCAGTTACTTTGACGACGATGCAACGGAAGCATATCAACTCACAATGAGGGACAGCGCTGGGATCTGGTGAAAACCGAATGTGAAGCTACTCTAGTGCGAAAGTTCGAGGTGTCGATGCCTGGTGTTCGACTCGCAGACTGCTCTATAGCTCATCACGAGCAGCGTCTGGCTTTATATGCGGTCAAGATACTGGCAAGACAATATCCATCCCATCATCATAGCGTCCTGCGCCCTATCATGGACAGCCGCATCCCCCATGGCCGCCTGAGTGGCATTCCAAGAGGCTGAAAGCCATCGAAGTGATGCAAGACCAAGACGGATTATGACATTGCTAGCGAAGCGAATCGTCTGCAGTGGAAACCAACAACACTTACGAATTGCACACTTGTGCACTGAATGCCGCGTGTTTTACGAGTGTCTGGCGGCGAAATGCTAATATAACTCTGATATGCGGCAGCGACGGTATGCTGTCGCCGCTGTTCCGGCTTTGCACTGTGCAAGTAACCGACCAGGCCACGCGGAAGCGATACGTGACACTGAAATCATCGGTGGCAGCAACAAGTTTCTGCTTTCCTACTTTTACACTGTGCAAAAGGTTAAGCGGAGCAAAGATTACAGGAGGCTTTGGTATCCAGTAGTGACGGTGTTCCGTCTCACGTCGGGTTTTTGCACACTGTGCAAAGATTGGGGCCATGCATAAGCAATGGATACATGGGTATGCGACGGGGGGAGTATTCCGTCCCCACTATCCTGCCTTTGCACTGTGCAAAAGTCAAGCTAAGCAGCCACAACATGTACGTCTTGATGTTCGCCTTCTGTTCCACGCGATGCAGTTTAAAATCTGCCTGCCGGGGAGCCAGCCATCTCTTCCTACTGGACATCAAAGCCTCGGCACTTGCGGTACTTGCATATGACTTTTGAGCATGACAGGTATAGGCACTGCCGCTGCGCCCCATGCGCATCCTCCAAACAATGTGACAACCTATGCTTTTTGGTGGCTTTTGAGGCCGCTGACCGGATTTATAGGCGCCGCAAGCGAAGCGCAGCCTCAAGGCTGCATGCAAGCATACTGGTGGCGCCCGGAACCTGGAAGCGAAGTACCCTAGCGTTTGATCAGTGAATGGGAGCCAATGGGGACTAATTTTCAAGAACCAGCTAAAAGCAAATGTACAGCTAAGCATGGAAGAAGCAGCAGGGTGTCACTTTTGCCCCATGTCCTCCTGGGTTCGACGGTAACACTTGGCGGAATGGTAATATGCGCCATCACTTCGATTCAATGTGTTCGGAGAAGGCAACCACATCTTATGCAGACGATGTCTCCATCTTCTTTCGGATTTCGTGACTTGGATATAGTGTCAATGTCCTGCAATCCATTCCACGCTAATTTGAACGACGCCTACTCTATGCTGACCGCCATATCATCGGACTACGGTTTCTTATGAGAGGGCTCTCATTCAATCACTGCATCAGTCATGGTGAAAGACTGGGAAAGCGTTCGAGTAGACGTCTGTCGTCACTACGCCGAAGGAAAGTCTCTCACACAGGTACGACAGATGATGCTACGAGACCGGAAGTTCAAGGCCTCGTAAGTCAACCTTCCTACAATCATTCGTCGCATGTTCGTCTGCTGAGTACTCAATCAGCGAGAGATCTTACCGCTTGAAGCTTGCAGAGTGGAAAGCTAAGCGAGCTGACTCCGTCAATTTCAACGAGAATGCTGTATCGCAAGTCGTCTGCGCTCAAGAATCAACATCAAAGCCCTTGTTGCATCATACACCCAGCACATCCGGAATTTTTCGGGTGTACATGGGACAGTTGGACCGCTCAAATCCTGCAATCGATGAACATGATGTTGGCCAGTCGATGATATCAATTGGCTCTTCTACATATCTTCATGGATACGGTGACAGTATGCAACCGCGCATGTCCCGGGATCAACAGTTCGACAACGTTCTTCGACTCATGCATGAAGCTCCCTTCGCGTTCTCGGCCGAGAACATTCTACACCCATGGGTATTCCACAGCAATGGGAACTTGTTGCTTCAATACACCGCTGCCAGAGGTCATATATCCGGCGTACTGACAGAACTTCTCCGTGTTTGTACGGTAGAAATTCTGGAGGAACAGTATATTCCTGCATTGCAGACTGCCATCTTGAACGATCGAGTTGATAATGTGAGAGTCTTGCTTCTCTATGGCGCACATCTATCACAAACCAGCCCCACCGGCGAATCAGCTCTACACCTTGCTGTGATGACCTCCCAAAGTCCAGAGCTCATCGAGTTGTTATTGCAACCTCCCAGCAAAAGCAACAATGACTACTCCAACAACGGAGTGAACCTTCCTGTCAGTCCGCCCTCAAACAAAGCTGGTCGAGTCACCTTGGATCTTGTAGTTGAGCGACTGCTCCAGGACATTTCACGCGCCGGGAAGCCGGAGTGTACTCACTCCACCAAAAAGATTCTTCTCAAAGTCTTGCAATGGACATCCACCATAGAAAACCCAGAATTTCTGCGAGAACACGCCAGAGAAAACTGCGTCTTGTTCAACGATGCAGTGAAGGTGTTGGGGAAGTATGACAGTGCCAAATGGCTCTGCTCTACCATGACGCAAGTCCTGCACGATGAGATGCAGCAAACGAGGCCGGCGCTCTCTCTCCATTTCTACTACGAAGCTAATCTCGCTCAAATGTGGCGACCTAGCCGTTCCTAGCCGTCAAGCCCAATTGAAACAGAAGTCGTTTGGCCCTCAATCCTTCCACTCATCCCCATTCTCCAACAACCTCCCCAAAGCCTCCCAATGCGCCTTCCACTCATCCTCCCCAACACGCACCCCCAATTGCCCCGGCAAAATCACCGCCGTAAACCTTTCCATCACGTACCAATCATAAACCTCATTCGGATCCTGACCCGTCGCCAAACCCCCCACAGCCTTCGTCATCGGCACGCCAAACTCATCCGTCAAAGCCGGGAAATAGCCATCTGCTCTCTGTGTTGCCTCCAAAGGCTTGCCTTCTTGGAGCCAGCGGGTGCGTTGCGCGTGGACTTCGCGCGCTTTAGATGGGGAGGTCCAGATGCAGGGGTGGGTGGAGAGGCAGAGGATGTGGTCTGCGTTTGGGGTGAGGGTGGAGATGGCTGGGTCTGTGCAGTAGAATTTTGTATTGGCTGGGCTGGGGTTTGCGGGCTCTTCGTTGGGGTTGGATTCTGTTGGTGGTTCGGCGGCGGGTTGTTCGGTTTGCTCGTCAGGCTTAGATGTGTCGTCTTCGATTGTGGACAGTGCCTGTGCAGCTGCACGTGATAATGCAGCCCGTCGCAGATTAAAACGCTCCGGCCTCGATGGACATGCGACTGAGCTTTCTCCCGAGGTACTTTGCCGTCTTCTTCTGGTGTACGTGAGATTAGATCCGGGTTGACCGGGGTTGGCGGTGCGACGTGGATTCTGCAAACTTGATAGTGGTCCGGGTGCCGTGGTTGCGTTCTGGGCTCCACTGGGTATAACAACTCTTGAGGGAAGATAGTTGCTTTCTGGGGGTGGATCTGTAAATGAAAGTTGTAATCTGCGTGCACCCACCTGAGAGGAGAACATGGGAGAGTTGTTGAAGACAGCGTCGGTCGTGTCGATATCCTGATCGGTGCCGATGAGATCGCCAGTCTCGGTGTCCTTGTCCTTGTCAGCGAAATCGTTGCTATCGCTTGGATTGTTGTTATTGGCCATTCTAATGGTGTCGATGATGCCTTTTTTCGATGAGTCACTGCCGATATTTACTCTAAGGGAGAGTGAACTTACGATGAAGGTAATGAGTTATGATATATATGGCGCTGATGGACATGTTTGCTGGTGGTTTGTGAGTCCTTTCACACATCGGCAAGAGAGGTGAAAGTATTGCTGGCTTGCTTTAAATGTCTTTCTGCATGTTCCAAACTTGTCATAAGGGGTATCTGTACTGATCATTCACTCATGCTTCCCATGTCACTTCAAAAACCAATCAACTCAAGACCCTGACGTGATTGGCCGGAAACAGCAACTTCTGCCCGGCATACACACCCCAGAACCAGTCCTCGTTCATCCATCCTGCTTCCCTGATCTCTGCGTTTTTGGGAAAATCTAGATCGTCCTCGTCTGGCTCGAACCTGCTCCAGAGAGCCAGGCATCGCAATCCCACTCCTCCGTCTGGTGGTAAGACATCTTGCGCACGAGCTGATGCTTCATCTTCTTTCAATGCCCATCCTCCTACCATTTCGCGAACGATAACGCGCTGCTGGCCGCCTTCGGGTGTGTCTTGGAAAGCGACTACAGCCATGCGGTGGTTCTGTAGACATCTGCGCCAGCCGTTGGGCCCGTTTGCTTGAGAGATTTTGCCGGTGGCGACCAGCCCGTAGTAGCATTCGTTACAAACGTCATAGTCACCACCATTGCAGGTGTTGCAGTGGAATCGCGTGTTGGTGGGTGCAATTGGATAATGGCAGATGTCGCAGTCTTGGCGGATGGGTAGCGAGGCATAGCTGTTGTCCGGAAGGTGCGGCATTGGTATCATGGTATGCGATGATTGTTCTCGTTCGGCTTCAATCGTACTCGTACGTGCAACTGGCAGTAGAGGATGTGTGCAGTGATGTCCTTGGTTCAGACAAGAGGCGCAGTATCCCCAGGCACCTTCAAGACAAATGTAGCAGTGCCAATAGGTAGCGTCCGCGAAGGAGAGGCAACGCTCACAGAATGCACCCTCTTGGAGATTACCAGCATTGCTGTTACCCTGATTCTGAACACCTGAACGTAGGTACTGGCGTGCTAGGAGCGTGTGTGGAAGTTCATGGCCAGCTGGGTAACCCTCTGGTGGCTCAGCGCGCTTGTACCTGGCCCAAGCTGCGTAGCCGAAACCAAACCAGTGGCGGCAGCCTCGACCAGCTCTGTAGCAGCTCAAGCAGATATCGAATGCGCCTTCGTTGCACTTGGAACAGTGATAATGAAGGTCATATTGCATGTTGGCTTTCCCACAGTGGGTGCAGGTAACATCAGGCGCCGCATAGACTTGCTCCATAATCGAGGGTACTGGAGGCAGTTCATTTTGAGTTACAGGCTCAGGTGCAAAATTTGCCGCGGAGAACGGTCGTTCTACTGGATCAGACGTATCTGGAATCAGTGGCGATGTAGGTACCAAAGAGGGCGAACTGTGATTCACGGCGCCGTTTTGTCGCCGTACCGATTCGAGAGGATGCGCAACCGAACGGGTCTCACCTTCCGTTCTGTGTGTGCCGGAGGCTGTGCGCGTACGATGTTCCCTTATTGCATTTCGAGCACCCTCAGGATCCGTGACACTTCGATGCGAGCTCGAAGGTCGGCGACGGTGCTCTCGTTGAGAATCTCCAGAATGTGGTGTAGAGGACAAGTCTGTAGCAGAGCGTGCGGCGGGAGTGATGGCAGGAGTCGGGCCGTCTCCTCGGCTTGTAGAGTGGTGGCTTCTTTGACTGGTCGCACTTGTTGATCTACGATGGCTTCGAGGAGCATCCAGCGTGGATTGATGAAGTAGATGTGGCCTGGATATCGGTGGTCGATTTCTGCTTTGAGAGCTTGGAGCAGCACTGCTGTCTCGCGTTCGCTGCCGACGGTCGACGTTCCCAGAACTGGCTGGTCGTGGCTCTGAGTCAGTGCGAGCTCGCCGCTCGTGATTTCGTGAAGGTTCTCTTTGTCTGGGACGCCTCCTGCGATAAGCCTCTGCGATACGCTCTGTAAGTGCTTCCTCCTGCTCCGGCGTCAGATGATCAATATCTATGCCTTCCAGCACTCCAGACGCAAGAATAGACTGCATAATCTCTTCCTGCACCTCTTGAGAATCCGCTTCTGAGGCGCTCAGAAGGCTCCTCAGAGATGGTTGATGTTCCACCTGGCGTTCCTCAGCTTCCTGGCCTCTTACCCGTGATGCTGAATTTCTTGCTGCGTGTCTTGCTCGCCGACTTGACTGGTCTCGCCTGTGAGAGCTGTCTCGTGTATGCTCGTGTGAGCTGTGCTGCTGCCTTCTCCGATCATCTCTCCTTGCCGTTCTGTGTGCCCTCCTGTTTGCCGCAACCGCGGGGTCGATATCCGCCATGCTCATTGCGCGGACTTCATCCATAAGCCTCTCATCCTCGCTATCCTCTGAATCCTGCCTAAGTTGTAGCGGCGGTACGACGTCTTCTCCAGGTTTGTAGTGATTGCGCATTTCCTCCTTTTCTGCCTCACTCTTACTACGACCTGGATTGGAGCTCAGAAACATGTCCAGTAAAGTCGTGACTGTTGCGTTTGGCCGCGTGCCACGAACTTCGGCACGACATTGCGGACAAGTATATGGATGGGTTGTGCGGCGTGATTGTGCGGCCGAGGTGGCCTGCCATGAGAACCATTCCTTCAAGCAGGAACCGCAGAAGGTGTGTAGACAGTCGAGCAGCGTCAAGGGCTGGTACATGACATCCGTACAGATCTGCCGACGTGGATCAGCGTCGAGTGCTGAGTTTCAAGCTAGGGAACCTCGCGACGTACCGAACATGTCAACTCTTTCTCGAGCACGACGCTGCCGCTGCTGCCCGTACTTTCGGCCATGATGACTTGCGCGTCACGCTGACCGCCGAATTGAGGCCAGGCAGGTTGTATCCGTTTCGAGGACGTCTGGGTGCGCGCAAGGAGTCGATGGTATGACTAGAAGTGTCCTCAGGCGCTTGTGGCGCAGCCCTGCAGCGAAGCTTCTACGGTGAGCTGTCATTCAGGCATACCCTTGTATAGTCTTGTTCTAGTATGTTGTCATGGCTGTTCTGACGAGTCAAGCGGATGCGCGATAGTTAGTGGAAAGACGTTAGAGACTTGAGACCACGGAGCGTTTGATCTTGGCGAGACGTTTGGTAGAGTTACCGCATCCGACAACGTGAGTCTTAATAGCGTCTGGGCTATTAAAAGTGCCAGCGCGCTGCTAAACGGTGACAGTGGGGCTGGCTGGAGGTGTGAGATGAAGTGAGACGGAGGTACACGAGTATGGTTGTACGATGATATAGCAGACATGTGATTTATCCCTTGGTCTGCCCACCACCTGGTGGACTGATTCATACTTCACTTACATTGTCGGTGTGTTGAAGGAACATACTAACAGTACTAACTGGCATTCCTCTTCAAGTGAGCCAAGATCACGGGACCGAACGGAGCTCCTTCTCTCTTGAGCATTCCCCGCAATCGACAAGGCTGCGAGCATGGCGAGCATGGATGTTTTGGTGCTTGGGCCTGAGGGCTGGTTGGCACAAGCCACCTCATCGGAACGGCAATGAGACATGAACCACTATTGTTCTCCCTTCGAATCCACCACTCTCGCCCCCTCCCAGAGAATGGTCACTTTTCCGCCTTCCGCCATGTATACACAAAGCAGTGAAGTACCGTGAAAGAACGCCCAGCCTGATCATCAACCTGCCACCGCCATAACCCACTCTCCGAGTTGGAACTATGTCTGCAGGATGCAGGAAGATGCGCGATCGACGTCGGAAAGCCCGCCAGCCGAACAATATTGGCCCTGCCGCCGTGCAAGATCTACTGGACAGCAATCTTCCAGGTACCCCTGCTTGTACTTCACAGGGGTGACGACGGTACCTCATGCTAAGCCGGATCTTACACACTTGAGGGGACATGGCAAACTTTCAATGCTTCGATTCGACGCGAAGTGCACCTTCAAGCACTGCTAGCATTGATGTGATGACGGTCAGCCCATTGCAACCGAGGCAGACCTGTGCCAGCCGTTTTGTGTGTGGCGCAAGAACGGTTTCTATATCTAGGAGGCTGGCCCTCGCGCTCGATATTTTGTTTCAGCGAGTAATGTAAGGCAGGTTTTCTGCTATAGGTATACTTTCGTTCTATCCTTCGCTCCCCTTCGTCGGACTAAAGCTCGACGCCCCAAGATGTTCACCTATTCTCTACCTCTCGTGACATTTTCCCTTCTCTACGGCAGCAGCAAAGCAGCACCAGCGCCAGCACCAGCACCAGTACCAGCACCAGTACCAGCTGCGATCCCTGGAGCGCCAGTGTACGCAGAAGGCGTACTCGAACTTTCCAAACGCCAAAGTGGTCTTACTCCGTATCAGCCAGTGTCGACAGAATGCCCAGAAAGACCCCTCGTTAGGGATGCAACAGAGCTGTCCACCCAGGAATCAGACTACATCTCATCGCGGAAAGAGAAGGCGGATGAAGCGCTTGCAGCGTGGTTAGAGAAGCATGGCTCGTTCAACACAGACAGCCAGCCTACCGTTGCTCTCGCTTCGAGCGGTGGAGGGTATCGTGCACTTCTTTCAGGTGCTGGTGTTGTCCAAGCCTTTGATGCTCGCGACAGCGACACAGACGTCAGTGGCTTGTACCAAGCATTGACATATCACTCTGGTCTGTCGGGTAAGTTCATTCCTACCTTGTTATTCGCTACATTTGTCGCAGAACACTAACCATCGAATAGGTGGTGCGTGGTTACTGTCTTCCATCTCAGGTAACGATTGGCCTACAATCAGTTACCTACAAGAGAACCTCTGGGAAGACTCGTTCGAAGTTTCCGCATTGCTTCCCGCCAACTTGCTATCTTTCAGAGGTCTCACACAGTATGGCGCTATTACTACTGAGATCCTGGCCAAACAAGGTGCTGGCTTTGATGTCACCATTGTTGATCCATATGGCCGCTTCTTATCCTACCAGTTGCTGGAAGGCCGTTTTGGTGGTGTAGCAACGTACATGTCGACACTCGCGTCTCTCGATAACTTCACAGACTTCAACGCGCCCTTCCCTATCATCACAGCAATTGGCGTTGTCGCCAGTGAGGATCAATGCTCGCCCCCGGACGACGCTACACAGTACGAGTTCCATCCCTTCGAGTTTGGTTCCTGGGACGAAGGCCTGTCAGCTTTTACTCCTGTGGAGTTCCTTGGCTCCAAATTGAACAACGGTGAGCCGGAAGAAGAGGGCAAATGCATTGCTCAGTACGACAACATCGGCTATGTTTTCGGCACGTCCAGCGACATTTTCCCAGCAATCTGCGACGTCCTCACCCCGGCCAACGACAGCGATGATGATCTCGCGAATGTTTTGCAAGGAATTGTCAATCTTGCGCACGAGCCTCTCTTCGAGGACCTCTTCGCTACCTACCGCAACCCTTTCTACAACTATTCCCGCTCCGACCGCGTCGCCAAAGATGAAGACCTACTCCTCCTCGATGGCGGCTTCTCCAATCAAGTCAGCCCAATCTGGCCTTTCATCGTCAACGAACGCACCGTCGACGTCCTGATCGTCAACGACAACTCCGCCGACACCGGCAACAACTTTCCCAACGGCTCCTCGGTTCACCAAACCTACGTCCAAGCCCAAATGGCAGGCTTGACAAGAATGCCTTTCATCCCAGACGCAGACACGTTCGTCGCGCAAGAACTCAATACGCGCGCCACTTTCTTCGGCTGCGATGAGCCTAACACGACTTTCTTGGTCTACCTGCCGAACAAGGAGTACAGTTTCGATTCTGGCACTTCCACCGCAAAGGTTGTCTATTCCAAGGACGAGACGAGGGACATGATCGCGAACGGTGCGCAGGTGGGCACTCAGGATGCGGAAGAGGGCTGGGGACTTTGTTTGGCTTGTGCGATTAAGGGTCGCGATGAGCAGTTGCCGGAGGGATGTCAGGCTTGTTTCGATAAGCATTGCTATCGTCAGGAGGCGTCGAATGCAACGAGGATTTGATTGGAGATTTCATATTGAGATATTTAGCAAAATAATGACAATGTTTTACGGCAGACCTGGTGGCAACGGGAGCGTTATGATGTGTGGGGTGAGCAATGCGGTAAAGCCTGATGTTCGATGGTTGCCAGTGCGGGAGGCGTGGGCTTATATTATCGACACTAGTCACGTGATGGAAGCGTATCAGGTAGTCATCCAGGTACAAAGTCAAGCATGTCAGCCGAGCTGATTCCTGGGTAGAATTTAGGTTGGTGTCTCCTTGATACTTTCTGTTCGCTTCACCTATCTCGTTTACGACTTGGCCTAGTTCCTGCCATATATCTAAGATGACTTATCACTCTTTCTGATAAAGAAGGGTTTAGCAAAAAGGCCAGCAGTTGATGCACCTCCGGATTGCATTTTGGCCAGACGTATTAAGGCAAGGTACCAGCTGCTTTCAGCTGCTATCTCGCTACCTATCAAACTTCACTGCAGGGAGATGCCGTGCGCCAAGCTCGACATACACGTACGAGGCCTCATGTCACGAGACCAACGCTTTTGCGTACGAGGCGGCTGAAATGAATCACATCAACCCAAGGCTAGCAGGCCGCACCAACTTGCTTTGTGCGGCCTCACTGTGCTCTTGATATATGCCTCGGTCTCCCAACTCCTACCAATTAACCATAGGCTGGACGCTGATAACCATACGCTCTCTAACAAGATTGGTCCGATTTCTGGCGCTACGCCACTCCACAGCCGCAACAAAGCTCTTGTCCTGCAGGTGCGGCAAACACCCAGCTCTCGCCACAGCCTCGTTGGTCCTCGGACCTTGACTCTTTGAATACCTACTGCGTTGATGACCTCGCATGGCTGAAGCGCTACGCAGTCTTGCGAACTTGGTGGAGGATGTGGCCTCGCGAACAGATACCGACCATGTCCTCCGCGAAATCTGTGGCCATTACGCCCTCGAGCGATGTACTCTAGCCCAGCGGGATCTCCATTATGCTGGTGTCCGCTTTATGTCCTGGTCCAGATTGTTATTGTTTGCCGTTTACCGTGCAACTTTGCGAACGTCAGACTCTGATGCGGCTTGCTCTTTGCCTACTTCTGCTCTTATAGCTGGCCTCTCATTCATTCTCACGGTCGACGAAAGCCAGTGCATGCCGGATGAACCTGAAGTGGACTGGAAAACCTGGAAGTCGTACACCTTTCTTTTGGGGCTTCGACTGCTTCGAGGCACACTTGCGGACGATACATACACTGCTTCGCCACAGCAGCTACAGATGCTAATGGCACGCTTGTCGCAAAGCTGTCCATCCGATGGAGATCCGCGTGACGTGAACGATGTTTCCTGGCTCTGCCACGAATTACTTCACAGAGGGCATCAGCGCGCTCAACGTATTGAAGGTCCGGTGGCAACGGCCAGATCCAGTCGAGGTGGTCACAATGTAGGCATTCCCGACCTCACCTCGCAAATCGCACCCTCTGACTTCATGCATAGACTGGTCCAGATGCTCGGAATTCAGATCAGTTTCACTTGCCAGATAACAACATCGACTGGACTGATCATTACTGGCGCATCTTCGATAGGGTGTCTGATACAGAGGCTAAATTCTTTGCGTCTATCTCCCACGACCAGTCCACTCGCTGCCATGGATATCTATCCGACACTCTACTTGGACCATTTGGCGCGCTTGATCCTCCAATCTTTGAGCATTGGCGAAGCTCTTTGGCTCGGACGCTTGTGATTCCCGGGAAGGCTTTTCATGAGCCCCACCAGATCAGAAATCTTATTGATGAAAAGTATCATTTGGAATTAGGCCTGTACTCGACCCTAAGGTCAAATTCCAACACAAATCAACTGGAACCAGGCGGCACCGCAAGGGGCCTTTGCGATTTCCTTTCAACAAGAGCAAGCGCTCTCGAAAACGCCGGTGGCTCGATCCACAGAGCTTTGGATGACATTGCTGAAAAGGCTAGAGAATGGCACCGCCATAACCGCCAGGATCATGGAATCGTCACGGAGCGTCGAGACGAGGGTGACGCCATTTACGTCCTCAGCTGTCCACGTTTGCACCTCACCTCAAAAGAAGGGCTCGTGGAGTACCTTGGAAATGTCGATACTAATAGCCTACAAGTAAGATCATGTGTCCAATCCTGTCGTTCATGAATTTATCTAATCCACAGGCTCCAGAAGCTGCAAAACGGTGCTACCTACGTGCACTGGGCCCAGAGCAAATGCCCATCTTGCAACTACGGCTGTCACTCAGCAAGATTGGTAGAACCTCTACAAGGCATTTTGCAACATGCAAACACAATCGAAAGCGAGCGACTGAAGGTGAAGGGCCGGACTGATAGCTTATTGCAAATCACATCGGAGGCACCAATCGCAGATATCAGGGTGTCCAGTGACACCGCTCCATCTATTGGTTCAACCGGACCTCGTTCCTCGCTCGACAGACAAAGTTCGCGTCAACCATCGATCAGGACCGCCTCCAGCCATAGTAACGGCTTCTTCAAAGACCCTGAGAAGCTCAAGTTTGCTTTCGCCACGTCCGGCGTGAACTTGATCCTGTGGAAACCGACTCACGGATGTTTCGCAACCCTCGACATGTATGGATCCTCGGACTCTTACTGGGAGGTGCCAGCAGACTCAAGCTCGGACATCAGGCTCGTTGCAGGAGGAAACGCTGTGTTCTGCGCTCTTGTGAAAGACAATGACAAGGTTGGTAAACCCCACCAACCGCGACGATCCCTAGCTGACCCGGCTCAGACGTACGCCCTCCACGTTTTCACACAAGACCACAGCGAGCCTCGCTCCTCTTCAAAGATCGAGCTCCCCGCCCCGGCTAAACCGCTGGCCATGGCAGTCTCACCAGATGACAGCTCCATTGCCATAGGCTTTGGGAATGTCGTGGTGACATGCAATGCGAATGTGACCTCATGTCCTAGCAAGCACCCTTTGACCAGCGAAGAAGTGTGGGATCAGGTGATAAATTTCTCCCGAGATTCATCTCGCATTGTTGTAGCATACCGATACGGCACAAAAGGTCATGTCTATTGCAGCACCTGGAAGACATCGGGGTCAACAAAAGCTGCAACTCACGCTTGGGTTGGTAGTTGGAGAAAAGTAAGTAAGCTCGTTTCGATTGAAGGCTTCTTGCGAATAATTTGAGCCAATGTCCTAATTAAAAGCAGGGTGAAGTTGGAGATTTTGGACTCCGTTCGGTCTTCTACGACGATGTCAAACAGCGCCCTGCCCTGGCTATTTACATGTCGCACTTGAGCATACAGTCACAATGCCTCATTGGCGGATCAATGTCTCAATGCGCTGCTCATTCCGATGACGCTTTTCTTGTCATATCCGACAAAAACACCAAACGACGTCACGAGGTTCTCAAACTCTCGACAAACAACGCCACGGAAGAAACGTGGCTGAACTTGCAATCCTTTCGCGGTAAGAAAATCAAATTCACCCAGAAAGAGGAGCTTCCCATCATCGCGACTGCTAGAGCAGACAAGACTGTCGTTTTCTGGGTAAGCGGAGACAACATGAACTTGGTATACATCCAAAAGCGGCAGTCCCATGGGCATACCCACGAGTACAAGCACGAGCACAAAGTCATCAATGAGCGCTTCCTATCGATTCCGGTCACCCATGGCGGGTAGTTAGGGTAACAAGTCTATACATAATAATTACTAATGAGCACCCACCACCCACTGTTCCTTACATCACCACAGCCTAATAATTAGGCGCAAGCGTGACAAAGAAGAGCGCCAGTCACTACCAAACATTACTTCATCCAAGCCCATATAAAGTCCAGGAGCTTTTTGGCATTTTTCGAGGTCAGTGGATTTCCTTCCAAGTCAAGTCTCAGCCTACCCCTTCGGTCGTTGGGGTTTGCCACCGTCATGGGGTTAGACATATCGTCGGTATGCATCAGCCTCCAATCCCATGGATGTGGCTCGTCCAGCTTGATATGGTAAGCGACCGTCAGGACAATGAAGACCGGGATCTGTACCGAGATCTGTCAGTAATATTTCCGACCCTTGGCAACCGGAGAAGTCTGACTTACGCTGATGTACGCGGCAACGAATTGGTCCGCGTAGAAAGGCTGAAGGAACGAGGACCACCCGAGAAACAGAACCATGAGCAAACAGCCTGTAAGACCGTAGCAGGCTCTCAACCACTGCCAGTGGGATTTGTAGGGGTATCTGGACGATTGTCGATCAAACTTTCGTCTTTCCCTTTCGCGGTCGGTGTCACTGAGGTCGTCGAGTCCGTCACCTTTCGCACGTCTCTGTCGGCTGTATCATGAAGTCAGCTTGGCTCCGAAGGTTCAAGTGGCTTGTGCAAAACGTACACATTGTCGAAACGAAGATAGGAAGCACACACGACAGTGTATACAATCAGCATTGATACAACTGAATTGGTGGCGAGGTTACTAAGCACCTGTGATGGTCAGCCTTCATGCTTTATGGCAGTTGCTGTTATTCTTGGCACGAGAGACTTACCTGTGTTGGTTCGCGGCCGGAGGATAGAAATGCCAGGCTACCGAAAAGCCAACTTGCAAAGACTGCTGCCATCGGTACGCCGTACTTGGTAATACTCAATCTCTTCTGTAAGCTTTGAAAGAAATACCATTCTGGCCAGACGTTGTGGTCGCTGGCAAGAGCATGAAGCAATCTTGAGGAAAGGTAGAGTGAGTTGATAGCGGAGGTTGTCGCCGAGAAGATGAAGACGCCGTTGATGAATTTGGCCCAACCGGGCAATTTGCTTCGCACCGCCGCGAGGACAAAGATGGAGTATTGGCCGGACCTGATGGAGTTTGCCGCGAAGTTTGCGAGGTTTTCATCGGTATACGGTACATTCAGTCCAGCTGTGAAAGCACTGAGAGTATAGAGAACAAGGATGCGAAGGGTGATCTTCCTGGTAGCAATCTTGACTGTCTCCTGGGTCCTGAGGTCTTTGTTCTCTGCGGCGGTGATAGCGACCGTCTCGAATCCTATCATTGAGAACGCCACGGCAGTCATTGCTGTCCACATGGCGAGAAAGCGCCCTTCTGATCCAGCGATTGGTTCTCCAACGAGATCCCCATGTTCATCCATGTGGGAATTTAGAGTCATGTTGTTTGACCAAAAGCTGTAGGGATTGGTGTAGGTCCAGAAAGAGTTTGAGGGGTTGACTTCGCGGTAACCGTTCCCGATCGCACTGATAACGACATTGAACATGATCAGGCCGACGATGAATACCATCTTGAAGGAACCGAACAGGTACTCGAGTTCGCCGTACCATCGAACCGGCAGGAAGTTGATGAGGAGGACGACGATCCAGAACAGCAAAACCCATACAGCGGGACTAACATCCAGAATGCCTTGGGGGTAGCCTAGAGGCGGTTCCACACCCACCATCTCTAAGTATTCATCTTCGAACTTGAATTTGAACAGCTGCGTCACCGCGAGCAGCTCCGCGGCGAGAATAACGATCCAAGAAAACCTTGATTTCCAGCGAGGTCAGCTAACATGTGCATGGGTCTTGGGAAACCAATGACTCACCAAGCCATCCATCCAACGGCATAGCCAACTCCCTGGTCTAGATAACGGCAAGGAAAGCGGAAGAGAGGCCCTGAGATGGGGAAAAGAGCCGTCATCTCACCCAAGCACGCCATGGCTGACCAAATAATGCTTCCAGTCAAGAGGTAGGCGATAATTGCCATACCAGGGCCAGCAAGATAGATCACGTGTCCACATTGCAGAAATAGTCCTACCCCGATGCAACAGGAGAATGTGATCATGTTGACATGTCGTTCAGACAAGACTGCCCTATAAAGAACTTAGCAAGGCATAATGAAAGACATCTGGATGTTAAACAACACACTGAAGCTCCACCGACGGAGATTCTGGAATTTCATCGTGAATGATACCGTCGAATGGTGGTAGGTGATGCCCGGATCGCTCCGATGCAGGCGAGGTTTCCGACATGGCGGATTTGGGGAGTACAAAGGAGCGAATGCTGGGAAAGAACAGGCGGCCAGGCGTTCACCGCAAATGCAAACGCTTCCACTGAGCCATGCACCTGGCTCAAGGAGCGTGTATATAGGCCATTGGACGATGTAAACGCCGTCCCCTTGGTCTGTATTGGGGCGGCCCCCAAGGCGCAGGCGTGGGATGAGCACATGTTGGTCACGCCGAGAGCCAATCACGAAGGTGGCTGACTAGGCCGGTGAAGATGCATGTATGGAGAGACGATCGAGGCAGCCGTGTAACAAGGAGGCTTTGTGGTGTGTTGATCTTCCAGTGTTGTGCCTCGTGTCGCCGGCTCGGAACAGCTCCCTCCGGTATTCCGCGCAGAGCCCCAGCACAGCCATCTTTCTCGCTGAGGACTCGATCACCAACTTCATCCATCATCCTCCCTCGTAGCCTCGCTTCTATCTTCTCAACCAGGTTTCATCCCTCCTGTCCGGGACTGGACTACTACCGGGTATGTCTTCAAAACACTTTTGGCTGGCTCGCTTCCCGTACAACAAGAACGGCCGGTGGTTCGACGCACCGCCATGCATCTACTTCAGCTGAGCGTCGGCCCAGCGCCACCAAGGCAGCATCCTATTGCCCTTAATGCACCATGCACTTCGCCCCCGCCCTTTTTGCTGTCATGAGGCTCTGGGGCACTGCTCACGCGCGGGAGGTGCCAGAAGATTGTCTCGTCTTGGAGGAAGGTGGCTGCGTGCACACGGATACGCCCCACTTGGCATCTCTGATTCAGCCGCCTGATTGATGCTGCACTTGCTCTCTACTCATAAAAACATTTCAAGACCTCAAGTAGGGAGGCTTCCACTGTAGATCCCGCTCCTCTGGATATTATGGATGGTTCCTCTGAACGTTTGGCAAGCAACCCGCATCAGATGCTGGAAACGCATCAATTTGATCATAAATCCGCCACCAGATACTATCAGTGTGCAGTATGCCAAAAGCAAATGCGTATATACGATGTACGACGATGCGCTGGATGTCCTTCCTCAGACAACGAAACCACGTACTATTGCTACCGTACCTGTTCCGAGGAATCTTGCAAAACTTATGACTGCTCCGAACACCAGACTTGCTGGCAATTGCATTTACCACAATGGAAGAAGCTTCATTCACAGCACAAGCCGATGGATCCCGTTTCTGATCTATTCGTGGACCTTGTAACCTACTCAGAGCCAAACGAAGAGCGACACAGAGAGCTACATCAACGCGACGAAGCATCACGATGGTTCCAAGTGATCCAGCGAGACTTTGGTAGTGGTCCCACTCCATACATTCAGGTCACTGATCGCTTTCGCCAGCTTTGCAACCCTGGAATGCTCAACAACGAGTCTGTGTCCCCGCAGTTTCCCGGCTTCGTCTCGTTCATTGGGGAGACTTCTGCTGGCAAGTCTACGCTCATAAAAGCCATGCTTTTGATGGGTCATCTTTGTTTTACCGGAGATGAAGACGAGGAAAGCTCAAAGAACGATGGAGAGGATAACGATGATGCTGAGGCACGGCAAAGGGTCGAGCAACTTGAGCGGGATGCCGCTTCGAGCGGCCGATTCCCAGTCACAAGATCTTCCAATATCGACAACATTATTGACCCTACTAGCCTGGGTGTCAATCTCTACAAAGACGTTCCTCCTCCGCACACCCCGGCCACCTACGAAAATGCGCAAACTCCAATGATGTTTGCAGACTGCGAGGGCTTGAATGCCGGAATGGCGATGACAAGCACTGAGCGCAGTCGAAGCCCGAGCAACACACACTCTTCACGCAATCCCGCCTCAAACCAGAACCATGCACGTGCCACCACCTCCACAGCGTCTTTGAGTCCGCATCACACGTCTCGGATAACGCACAGGCAACCGAACAATCAGGGAACGAGGTCTCACTGTCATGATTCACAAGGTATGTTGGAACGACGTGGCCAAACTGTACAACTAGCGACTTAGATTATCAGACTGATGTATGTGTACCAGCTGCTAACCATAACCTGGTCTTCGAGAAGCCAATCACCAATACGAAGAAGCCAGGCAAAGAGGGGATCGAGATGTTCTATGCTCGTATGCTTTACACCATCAGTGATGTGTTCGTTTATGTCACCTCCAGTGATCAGTCACTCTTCAGTCAAATGCAACGTCTTCTTGAATGGGCGTCTGACGCCGTGAATCAAGCCTTTGGTGCTCCTTCGCACAAGACACTAATAATTGTCCGTCACATGACGAGACTCCACAATTCGGCATTTTACGACACAGAGCAACTCAGAAGGTCGTTTCTTGACAAACTGACCGACCTCTCGCACGGATCCACCCAATTGAAAGACTTCATCAACGCCTACAACGAGAGACCGTATCTTCGCAATGATCAAAAAATCCAGAACAACGATGCATTATTCCGCGAATTTTTCAAGGCCATACACGTCGTGTATGTGCCCGATCGCAAGCAAGCCCCCACCAACGAGCTTTTTAGACAGTATCGGTCTCTGAGGGCGCAAATCTACAACGCTTCGCAGCAAGCGCAGATCGGGAGGGCTCAAGCTTGGATGCAATGGAATGTTCAGACGCTGTCTCACATCCTTATACGGGCCTTCGATCATTTTCGCACCTCAACGCAGGCTCTCAACTTCTATGACGTTTTGCGCAATGACAACCCAACTCCTACGACAATGTCGGATCACATTGCCAATTTCCTGCGTCTTGTTCACGAGCTACCAGATTCGGCTCTCGAAATGGCAATAGATCTTGTTGCGGCAGGATGTCTGACCTGGGCGCTGCGCGAACTCGCTCAAGGTAAAATCTCCCTGTTCGCAAACCGGTTCCCTTGTCGTTCTTCGTCGCTAACAGCTAGCAGTGTACGAGCCACAAGAGATATTCGAGAAAGACCTCAAATCGTCATGCGAGAAAGGTGTGGAAACCTATGCCGAGAAGTATCAGAGATGCGACTTTTCGTTTGGTCCAGCCGGAAAATGTATGCTGCATCGAGCTCAGCATGAACAGCAGCACTGTGACTCCAAAGGCAATAGGAAGCCCGGACCATTCGAAGATTCTGGATCCAGATTGCAGTTCATTGTTGAGCCCGTGCATCGGAAGTTCATTGAGCTGTACAACAGCGCTTGTTTGATCGAAGAAACACCACCGTTGTTGGACGCAAGGCAGCAAACACGACTCGAAGTATATCTCAGGCATCAAGCACATCTCAAGGGTTTACGAAGCAACAAAACTTGCATCGCCTGCGTACAAGCTACTCCGGATCACTTACTCGAGTGCGGACATGCCTTCTGCGATACTTGCATTCGGGAATTTGGCACACCATCGGAAGACTTCGAGGCCGCTTGGGTCATCAAAACGTGCTTTCTTTGCCGGAAACAATGGTTTCACGGCGGATCGGTCATAAGGTTCAAGCCACCATGCGCAGGTGTGCGGGTCCTATCTCTCGATGGCGGAGGGATTCGAGGCATGGTTGAGCTTGTTCTCTTGGAACTCGTACACCAGCGCATGGGAATCGACTCTCTCGCGATTCAAGATTGCTTTGACTTGATCGCGGGAACCAGCACTGGTATGTCAAACACAACAATCAAAATTTCCTGAACCGCTCTCTGACTGACTGAAACAGGAGGTCTCATTGCCCTTGGGCTAGGCGTACCCCAGGTATCTCGAGATTTCACGATCTCTGAGATGAAGGCGCAATTCCGAGAGATGGCACGGAAAGCATTCTTCACCCGGCGGCAAGGCATGGACTGGGATCCAACGGCGCTGATCGCGAACACTCTGGTGTTTTTTGGTCTGTCGAGAAGCATATATCCAACAACGCCGCTGCGGCAGTGCTTGCAAGATCTTTTTGGCCCTGATACAACACTTTTCGGTCCGCTGCCATCCACAGCGCAACGTAGCACCCGCGTCGCAGTCACTTCTGTCAAAAGTGACGGTGACCATCTTTGCTTGATGACAAATTACAATCGAAAGAACATGGCAGAAGATGGTTGGGGCGGCATTCAGAGAGAAGACCAGATTGCCAACGAGTTGCGTGTCTGGGAAGCTGGACTAGCCACAGCGGCAGCACCTCTCTACTTCAAAGCGTTTTTCAAGCCCGAAACGAAAAAGTCTTATCTGGATGGCGGGTTGAAAGCAAATTTCCCGGGCGAAAAGGCTCTGGAGGAGATGTCTTCGATCTGGACCGTAAAAACCAAGCTGGAAGTCATCCATCCTCATCTGGATTTGATGGTCACTGTCGGAACCGGTTTGCAACATCAAGAAGTTCATATTCCATTTGCTGGCGGTGGATTTAATAAAATGGTCAAGATCTTCTCCGAGAACATCGACAGTGACCGCATGTGGCAAGATTTTCGCAAAAAACAGAGTCAAAAGCGGGCCTCACGCACTGTGCGGCTCAACAGCTCTCTTCCCACGACAAAGTACATATCTTTCTACGATTACAAGATGATGGATGCTATTGCGGATCACGTCTCTGCCGAAGGAAAATCCAATCCGGACTTAATGGAGTCCATCACCTCCGTTGCTGGACTGCTCCTGGCAAGCCTGTTCTTCTTTCAACCCGACGATATGATAGAGCCCATCTCACGCATTGGCCAAAGTACTGCTGCATGCTCTGGATCTATTCGTTGTCGACTAGCCAAGGGCAGCGTAGCGCTCGAAAAGCTCATCAACAAGGTCAAAAGCTTCTGGGTGAAGACTACTACCAAAGGCGAAGATGACGATCTTATGTACGTACTTTGTTCCAAGCGCGAAACCTTGAACTCGAGAACATCACATCTAACAGTGGAACGCAGGTACGACAGCAACATGGACCCAATAGTCAAAGAAGTCGGATCAACCGATACGGAGTCGTGGAATCGAAATTGGAAGCAAGTACCGTTTACAAGAGAAAGGAGGAGGATGTCTCAGGCTTGGAACGGGGACGGGCCATTCAGGCTGAACATCAAGCTCACAGCGGCCAACCCAGGGGACTTTAGATATCAAAGACACCACGTCGCAGTGAGCTTTGGGGATTTCGAAGCAGTGGGTCCGATCCCGATCAGTGGATTTCCGGCCACTCTTGATGAGCTACAAGGGCGTTGCAAGGCCATTTGATTGTCGTTACGCGCTTAGGTAGCTGAGCAATATAAATGCGTATAATCATAAAATCGGGGTCCCTTTCTGAACGTCTATCGAGCGTCACGTCACCACCTAGCTCGTCGTATGTAGATCTCATTATCTGCACTGCCCCGAATCGGTGTTCCGGTGTAGTACACAGCCGATGTGGCTTGCATACAAGACGCATGAGAAGCCACACCGGTGGAAACATGAGACTGCGCCGCACACTCAGCCCCGGGAGGCCTCAAGGGTGGGATTACTTTGCATCCTCCAACCTAGCTATTCATCGCATCTAGATAATTTGCCATCGATGCGCAATCGAAGCAACTCGGCTCATTTTGGCCCACCATGAAGAAGATAAACTTCTGTTTCATAGAGGATATCTCTAGAATATGCGGACGAATCCGACATGCGATCAGCGGGTTCATACATAGCTCTGGAGCCTTGTTTGTCCCGTCGCGATGGACATATGATACTATCCACGGGTTCCTAAATGCGGAAGAAACGGAACACAGGAAGCTTCTTACTTCTGTCTTCGTGACCAGCACCTTAAGTACTATGAATACTACCAGCCTGACTGTAGGTCTCTTCTCGCTTTCTTCCTCTCAAAACATGCCATCACGACTAACGGCGAACAGTCAGCACTCGTAGCCGGGGTCATCTCGGGGGCTTTCTCATGGTACAACGTCGAGCAGACACACTGGTGCACCAGAGCCTGTTGGTATTCCGGACTCATCTTCGCACTGGCCTCCATCAGTGGCGCCGGTCTATGCAGCGGCAGTCTCCTACGACTCAACTGCGACAAAGACAGCACCAGCCGCGTACGCACAGTGGTCGGCTACCAGTCTCGCACGTCTCACGAGTGGACTCCGAGAGCGTTGCAGCCGTGGATTTGGGGCATGCCAGGTATGCTGCTTAAGCTCAGCGTACTGTGGTTTTTGGTCGGACTTGGTCTGGAGGTCTGGATGAGCGCACGGAGAGTGCAGTTTAATTGGGGAAACGACGATGTTAAAGTAAGTTGACACCCTACCTCATGAGTTCCTGGACTCTCTAACGTTAATGACTTATAAACAGATTGCTGCTTTCGTGACTTTAACGGCATTGTTTGCGGCTCTCAGCTATGCGATAGCTGTCATCGGTCTTTTCTTTCCTTCGCTGCAACACGAAAAGAACGGGACATTCCAAGTTCATGGCGTTCGCCATCAGGAAACTCTTCAGGTGAACCGGGCTCAAAGGGCATAGGTGATTCGCGTTCCATCAAAAAGGAGAACATTAGGGCAAAAAGACAAAAACATACAACAGGCGGGATTCCCAGATGGTCACCCACTCTAGTACTAGTCGCCCGGTTCAGTGCTTATGTATGGCAGAGCGGACGGGATGCCCAGTTTTCACTGACCTATGGTCGTATGTGATTGTCGGACAATTCAAATAAAATATAAAGCACAATAACTAGGTTTAGGAGGTCGGAACAAGAAGCTCTAGACACTTCAGCTCCCACGCTTCGTCGCCGTCGATCAAAGCAAGCAGAAAAACCATCAATTTGAACTTCGTCTTGTCTATTTATTCTACATCTGTTAGCATCATACGACATCAGAATGAACATGACAATTGATCAGCCTCAGAATGCGATGAAAGCAAGGAAAGCCTTCGGACTCGGGAGACACAAAGTAAAATAGAATATTCTAGGGCTGTTAATGAACATGACCGACCCATTATATGTTCACTAGTAGTCACATCATGATATCGCGGTACCCATACGTTTCTATCTTCTCAGGTTATTGGACGCCACCAGGCATCGAGAACGCAGGCTAAGGCTGTACATAGCTGAGCTTTTACCTGCAGCCAGCCGATCAACAAGGCAGCTGTTTGCTTTCTGCTCATGAATACACCGAAGCTTCCATAATATTCTTCTTCGATAAGTCGTTGCGTATTGACAATCGCACACCAAATCGCGTACACCCGAGTGCCTGAAGGTTGAACTTCTCACATCATGCCCGAAGAAGCCATTTACTCCTCCAGTCCGATCAAAGATGCCAAAGAATGGGTCAGAGCCAGGCGGAGCAGAAGCTGGAGTTTTCTGAGGTGGATCGTGAGTTCGCAAACTTTCTCAATCGGAAGTCAGAAATTACATTATGGCTAACGGCTTCTCTCTGCAGTATGCCATGAAGTATCCGAGCAAGAAAGCCGGTATGAGTGGGAAGAACGCCGACAACGAGTTCTTCACTGTCCGCTACGACTGGGATGCTGAGCATGGCTTTCACGTCAATGTCATACGAGGCCAGGAGCGCAGACTCTATTATTATGATCAGGTCAGCGAGTTTGATACGGAGCTCCATGCTGTGCAGCTATACGACACTTTGACGGAGAAGATCGATCGCCTTGGTGAGGCGAGAGCTGCCGAGTGGTTCATGGATGGCGATGCGAAAGATGAAGATTGAGGAGTGGTCTGTGGTAGGAATGGAGGATGTGGGACACGGATGGTATGGATTATGCTTGGTCTTTGCGAGGAGCTGGGAGTGAGATGGGTTGTTGAAAGACGGAGCTTTGGGAATTTATCGAGATTGATTGAATCAAAATTTCCTTAAAAGTGTATCATCTAGCATGAATCATGAACTAGCGCCAGGCAAAACGCCTCCACCTACCTCATCGGGATATGGGAATCGACGTGCAATCATGCACGAGAATCGATACCATCCTCCTTGATCTGACCACAGCCCTCAGCGGCAACAAGGTAGCTACCCCAACCAGGCTCACCCTTGGTGACAGTGAAAGCCAGCGGACAATCGTTCTCCTCCTTGTTGACGAGCAGAAGACAAGACCAACCTTCGTTGAATTCCATAGCAACACACTGCTCATCATCCTGGCACGCCTGACAGCAAGAAGAGGCATCCTTCATTGGCTCGCCCTCGCGAATGTCAGTCTGCGACATTCTTTCGTAGCTATCGCGGTAGTCGATGAACTCGACATTGCTGATCAGGTTCTTGGGCGCGCACTTGGCAGTTTGCGTGACGGCAGCGGATGCTGTGGCGGTGTAGATGGTGGAAGTGCAGCTGGTTGAGATGGTCCCGGTGGCGGTGACGGGTTCGTACTCGGTGTGCGTGAGGTACTCAGTAGGAGTGCTTTCGTATGAAGTGATGGTCCGGGTTCCAGCTGGGACGTATTCTTCGGTCCAGCTGATTGGCCGTCCAACGGTGGTTGTGCCGGTCACGGTCGTGGTGCCACTGAGGTAGACCTGCTCCCACTGAGTCGACGTGGAACAGTACGGGGCGAGATCAGATGAGTAAGCGCCAGTGTAGACCGTGCTGGTCGATTTGGCGGATCTAACAGACGATGGTTAGCCAATATTAACTCCCGGACTACCAGGCCGAGGGGACTTACGTGGTGATGGTTTCTGAGCAGGTGTATGTGTATGTCGTGCTGTCGGCATAAGTGGACGTCACAGTGGTGTCGGTTACAGGGATATATGTCGTATCGGGACTGTCGCCTTTGGCGGAGACGGTAATAGTGGCGTTGTAAGAATCGAGCGTTCTGGTCCAGGTCACAGGATCCTCGGTGACTGTTTTGTAATCCGAGACGGTAGACCATGCAGACCATGTGTCCGTACTGGTGACGGTGGCATGCACAGAGGGGCAAGCAGGGGCGGCAGCATAGGCTACGCCAGCGCAGAGCGCAAACGTCTTCAGGAAAGAGGCCATGATTGACAACGATAGAGCGACAGATGGTAGTGGACTGGCTGCTAAAAGTCTCGTCGAGTGGGCGACAGGCGCGATTTATATAGCCATCTTCTTCATGCCACTAGGCCCGTCAGTGCTTGCCATGTAGTTAGGCAGATGTGTTCGCCTGCGCATATACTAACCACGCAGGTTATATCATGTGCTATCTCAACAGTTCCGGGTGATCTCTTGAAGTGGGCAAGCCGTCAATTTGGCGACCTGCGATACTCCACTCGTTCTCTCATTGGTGAGATATCGAGCCTGGCGTCCTCTACACGAGTGGTGCATCTTCCAAGTCTGACCGGCCGTCACCGGGATCCACACTTAAGTGGGATATGAAGACGATTCGAGGAAGGTTTGAAAGAATTCGTGCAGCAGACTATAGGAAGGATTCCCATGCCGCCATAAAGCTCGGGTCTGGGATCGTGAAGTTCAAAGCGCTGCATTTCACCTAGGTAGTTAGCGTGCAGACTAGGTCAGAAGCAAGCTAGCTTCTTCTCGTGAAGATAATTATAGACATTTTATTTATCGTCGAGGTAGAAGACTTACTCCCGGTGCGTATGGCTGACTTTGCTTGCAGTGGGCCTCCAAGAAAAAGGTTGGGTTTAACAAAATCTTTTTGATATACAATTCGCTTCGCTATCTTACTTGCACATACTCGCGCAACTGAGTCTTACACAATTGATTGTAGCTTTTTCGGGGCCACCCAAAACCCAAAAAGAGCATTGCCTGCTCTCAAATATATAACACAGAAGATTTGAAGTCAAAAACGCCAGACACCTCGCGTATGGAGTAATCCCGCACGTAGAGAACCGAACCCAGCTTAAGCGTCAGTGATGCAGCCGTGGCTGGCATCCTTGACCTGCTTTGCGTACTTGAAGAGCGTACCCTTCTGGTACTTGAGCGGCGGGGCCTGGAACTCAAGCTTCCTGCGCTGCAGCTCCTCGGGGGTCGAGTCGATGATGTCGATGACGTTGTTGTCGGCGTCGATGGTGATGGTGTCACCGTCACGGACAAGACCAATGGGGCCACCCTCCTGGGCCTCGGGAGTCACGTGGCCGATGAGGAAACCGTGGCTGCCACCGGAGAAGCGGCCGTCAGTGATGAGAGCGATATCGTTGCCGAGGCCGTAACCCATGATGGCAGAGCTGGGCTTCAACATCTCGGGCATACCAGGGCCACCCTTGGGTCCCTCGTAACGGATGACAACAACAGTCTTCTCGCCCTTCTTGAAAGTGCCGGCCTCGAGAGCCTCAATGAAGAGGTCTTCGGCGTCGAAGCAGCGAGCCTTGCCAGTGAAGACGGTACCCTCCTTACCAGTGATCTTGCCGACAGAGCCTTCGGGGGCGAGGGAGCCGCGGAGAATCTGGATGTGACCAGTCTCCTTGATGGGGTTGGAGAGAGGGCGGATGATGTCCTGGTCCGCGGGGAAGTCGGGGACGAGCTCAGCGTTCTGCTTAAGAGTCTTACCAGTGACGGTCATGCCAGATCCGTCAAGAATGCCCTCCTTGAGGAGGTACTTGATCAGACTAGGCGTGCCACCAATGTTGTAGAGGTCCTCGAAGACGTACTTGCCAGAGGGCTTGAGGTCAGCAAGGAAGGGAGTGCGGTCCGAGACGGCCTGGAAGTCGTCGATAGTGAGCTGAATGCCGACGGAGTGAGCAATGGCGATCAAGTGGAGAACAGCGTTCGTGCTACCGCCAGTGATGTTCACGAGGATCATGGCGTTCTCGAGCGCCTTGCGGGTGATGATGTCGGAAGGCCTAATGTCCTCCTTGAGGAGGTTCTTAATGGCGCCACCGGCAGCCAAGCACTCCATCATCTTCGCCTTGCTCTCGGCCGGGTTGGACGAAGAACCGGGCAGAGACATACCCATGACCTCGATGACACTGGCCAGAGTGTTGGCAGTGTACATGCCACCGCAGGCGCCGCTACCAGGGCAAGCGTGCCTAATGATGTCGAAACGCTCGTCCTCAGTGATCTCGCCAGAGATGAACTGTCCGTATGACTGGAAGGCGGAAACAATGTCGAGCTTAGCGTTGCGAGGCTGCTGTCCACAGCCAGCGGCGATGGTGCCACCGTAGACCATCAAACTGGGCCTGTTGACACGGCCCATGGCCATAATGACACCAGGCATGTTCTTGTCGCAGCCGGGAATGCTAATATTCGCGTCGTACCATTGTCCGCCCATGACAGTCTCAATGGAGTCGGCAATCAGATCACGGCTCTGCAGGGAGTAGCGCATACCCTTGGTACCCATGCTGATGCCATCACTCACACCAATGGTGTTGAACTGCATGCCGTGGAGACCGGCGCGCTCAACACCCTCCTTAACCTTGTTGTTCAAGCTCATCAAGTGCATGTTGCACGGGTTGCCAGAGTACCACACACTGCTGATACCGACCTGGGCCTTGTCCAGATCGCTGTGCTCCATACCAGTCGCGTACAGCATGGCCTGGGACGCGCCCTGGGCCTTGGGCTTGGTGACATTGCGGGAGACCTTGTTGAGATCACGGGCATCGTCGGGGATGGGACCGGGGGTCTGCAGGCGCGCAGTGGTAGAGAGAGCTCTCCTGTGATGTGAGTTAGCTGACTGTGTCGTCTGGGTGTCTTCGTTTCAATGCATGTCCGACGTACATGGAGCTCCACTGAGTCCTGGCGCACCAAGACGGGCGCATGGCGCCGGCCATTCTGGTTCTGCTCAACATCCTGAACTGGAGATGCTATAGCGATAGACCAGCACGAGATTGCAATGACAATGGCGTACAAGTCAAACAAAAAAAGTTAACTACGCCTTCGTGCATATATGCAGTAGCTAAGCGAAAACTAGTGGCTGTGATTCGATCGACGACTCACAAAGCCCTCCGACCTCGGCCCCTTGAGCTGCTACACGCCTATACCGCTGACGTCCTACACATGTATTGATTTTAGACAACAACAAAAAACAACACTTATGGAAAGGTTATACACATTTCATTATTACCGCCTTAGATGCGTTTGTATCACACAGGCGTACTGTTAACTACCCCTCTCTCGTAGCCTCGCCTGCAGTTCCACCCCGGCAGCGCGCCCATACCAAAACCAGTGCCCACTGACTGGCACTGTGAGCACGAGTGCCTTCTGCACTTCAACCGGTAAATATTCACATGCCATGGCTCTTGCTGACATCTCTTCCAGACGCGGCCATCTCAAGCTCCAAGTTCTCGATTATCTTTCCCACCAGCGGTGTCATCCTGTCAAATTGCCGTCGCCCTTGCTAAGAAGGTGTGCGCACGAGCCGGGTAGCTGTTGAATGTCTTCAGCAATAACCTCAGAGTGGATTTTTATGCCTTCTCAACGATGAAACTTGTCCATCGCCATGTCTCAATCACCGATCAATTTAACGGAGCCAATAGCGGCAGCAGCGGCAACACCACCAAGGACGACCATCTCGGCGGCGCCCTTGAAGCAGTGTGACCAGCTACCTACACCATTGAATGCCGCCTTGATCCAGCCGAAAGCGAAAAGAGCCAAGGCCATCACCATCATGCTCCATCGCAGCGCAACATCAGGATTTGACAAAATGAGATATGGCGAAAGAGGCACGATGCCACCGCAAACGTAACCCATGGCCACCGTCAGACCGGAAACATAAGCCCTGGAGGCGGTGTACTCCGACTCGTCCATCTTGTGGTGGAAGCACATAAGAAAATCTTTCATCGTGTGTCCGTCGTCGTCCAGTTCTCTTAGTCGGTCCAGCATGGCGTCCAACGTGGGTTTGGGGAAATCGTAGGCGGCAAAGCATGAACGTACAAGGTCGGCAGTCTTCTCTGGATCCGTCGAAACAATCGATTTGGTGTCGGTGAGGTTGGCAATGTATGCCTCTCTCTCGCTCTTCGCGCTGAGGTAGCCACCAAGACCCATGGAGATGGCACCGGCAACGAGCTCTGCGAGACCGCCGTAAACGACGAACTTTGTGTCTCCGAGTGCTGACAACCCGGCGGTCAAGGCAAAAGGTACTGTTAATCCGTCTGACAGACCGATTGTTGCATCTCCCCAGAAACGAGAGTTAAACAACGAGCAGATGTCGAATTTCTTTGCTAGAGAAGAGCTTGATTGTGATTCTGGGTCCTGGCTCTCTGGTGTGTAAGGACGACCATGTTCGTTTGCGAGCAGTGGTGCGTGTTCCCGCTTCTCTCTCGATGAAGGTAAGCAGAGCATGTTGTCGAGATATGTGTGTGAATTGGTGAAGCGTCAAAGTCGATTGCTTCCAAGTGAACCAGCAACAAACAAGTGATTTGTTTTCAAAGTGATGGAGATAATATGGACAGAAACACTGGAAACACTCACACTCCCCTTAGCAATATTTGTATTATGGTGAGGGCCACGAGGAAGCAGCTAGGTAGGTGCTGCGTAACGCGCTCTGAGCCAATCACAGGCCCGCTGATAGTCAGCAAATTCTTAGCGTTTGCTTGTGAGACCTCTGATATGGGGCAGGGCTACAAGGAAGAGAAAAACCTAGCACAAGTGAGGTCCAAGTGCAGCCACGACAATCGCTAGTTTCGTTACACGGACTTGCTTCAACTTCGGGAAGCTGGTGCGTTATGCGGTGCGCGGTTGTGTCGGAGCGAGCGGCGCCTTTGGAAAATTCCCACTCTTTGCGCTGTTGCTTATTTTGGAGCTTTCTCATTCGCTCCTGTCGATGGGGCTTCACTAACGTCTGCCCTTCCTTCGCTTTCCACATCTAGATGAACTTTTGGCATGCTTATATGCTACTGAGTTGATAGGTCAAATTGATCGTCGCCGTTGGATACCCAGCCTTACACGCTCGCCAACTTCCGTCGGACGTTCTACTCTATTAACAACGTTAAGAACGAGCTAGACATTGGACTCCTCACTAAGCGAGCGAATGAAACATCTTGTATTACATCCAACATCTAGGTGTGCAAAAGCTATCAATCGATGGATGAATGCAGGTTCACGTCATGATATAGCTCTTGTTCTGGTGTATATACACAAACTCTTGCGATGCATATGTCGTTCACAAGCTCCGTACGCATTCGTCATTACTCGCATGTATCATGTCATCTCCTCGTGCCATTAACACCTTGCTTTCCCTCTCCGAGCTGACCCGCCACAACCGTGGCCTCCCTAACAGCTTTCGCAATGGTTCCCCTCAAGCCACCCTCCTCAAGCACCAACATGCCACCAACAGTGCATCCTCCCGGTGTCATCACCTTGTCTCTCACCATAGCTGGGTGCTCGCCTCCTTGAAGCACCAGCCCAGTCGTTCCACGCATCGTCTGCGCAGCCATTATGTAGGCTTCCTCCCTGGGAACTCCCATAGCAACGGCACCAGTGACCATGGACTCAAGCATAATGGCCACAAACCCTGGCCCAGAACCACACAGCGCTGTGCAAGCGTCCATGTTGGCAGGCGGCAAATGTACGACACGGCCAATGCGCGTAAAGATCCAGGTGACCAGTTTGTTCGTCTCTTCTGATAAGGGCGGGTCTGAGGTTCCAACGACGGTCATGCTTTCACGCACCGTAGCTGCCATGTTGGGCATGGCACGTACGACCCTACATGCGCCAAAACTGGGTTCTGAGCCATTGGGATAGATGATATCGTGTAGCTGGATTTCAGTCACACCGGCAAGGATGCTGATGAGGACCTTGCCTTTCAGTGCTCCGCGTATGTCATCTTTGCCGAGAATGCGCTCAGCCAGCTCGGGCTTGCAGCCAAGGATAATGATGTCTGCGTCTTGCACGGCTTGGAGGTTGTTGTTCTCGTGGATTGTGATTTTGGTCTCGTACTTTTCCAGCTCCTTCCGAATCCTCTGACCACTCTCAGGTCTCGTCACACAGGCACTGAACCTCGTTGGTAATTTCGCCGGAACCGTAGGATCGGTGGGTGCGATAGCCTTGCTCTGGTCCGGGACGTCCGTGAGTGAGAGGGAGTCGAAGATTCCGCTCAGAATGGCTGTTCCCAAGTCTCCTACTCGGTGTCAACGATCCATGTCGGTCCGCTATCCAGAAAATATTTGTCGCGTACCACAGCCCAGAACCGTCAAGGTGAGAGGCTTCTGTCCAGCGTATTCAGCCTGCTTGTCTTTGAACCATTGGGCCGTTTGGGCCTGGATGGCCATGGTCTCTTTGAGGATCCAGTCGGGGGCCAGGTCGCGCTCCATTTTGCGTATGGTCGGTGTAGTAATCTGAAAAGAGAAAGATCGAAAGTGGGACAAACAGAGCAAGTTGAAGTCATCGCGGTGTCGGCGTTTCAAAATCACACAAGCTCTCGCGCTTCCCCAGATTCGCGCCAGAAGCCCCACCATCATCAAATGCCGTCTGTTCTACAAATACATGTATCTTCCAAGGCGAATCGTGACAACCGTTTGAATTCTTGCTTGCGCAAACACACTGAGTCATTTCAACTATTGAATTGCCGATCAAAACGCACTGATTTGATTTCTGATCACGTCGGAGAACATCATTTCATACTGCCTTATCCACACAATCTACAAGACACGTTCTCACACACCGGGAGCCTTGAAGAGCACCTTATGGACTTTCCTCGCCTCAAAGTCTTTGTACGCTTGCGGTGCGTCCTCCAAAGACATAGTTTTGCCACATAGCCATGAGACCTTGTCCTGCTGCTTGACCAGCACGTCCAAAGCATCCTCAAAGATGGAGCGCACAGGGCAACGACCGAAAGCAACAGTAGCATTTTTGCTGTAGAGCTGAATGCCCTCGAAGTTAAGAGCGTGGTTGTGCATTCCCACCGACGAGATTTGACCCCAAGGACGGATCAGATCGAGACTCAGTTGCAGTGCGTCTCCGTGACCAACGACTTCCATCACGACGTCCGCTCCACGGCCGTCTGTCACCTTCTTGATTTCTTCGACGGGGTTCTGTTCAGTCAGATGAATAGGAATGGCGCCAAGTGCTGCCGCCTGCTCAAGACGCTCAGGCACAGAGTCAATGGCGTAAACCTTGTCGACCATAGTAATAGCACATGCGATGGCACAGAGTCCAACAGGACCGCAGCCAACAACAACCGAGGTGAACTCCTTGCGATCACGGTCGTTCAAGTTCTTGAGGAACCTGCTCGCGGCGAAGTATCCAGTAGGGAAGATGTCTGCCATCAGGACAAGCATCTCCTCGGGGATCTCCGTAGGTACACGCACGCAGCTCGAGTCGCAGAGCGGCACGCGGACGTATTCTGCTTGGCCGCCATCGATACTGTCTGCTGACATGGAGTTGCCGAAGAGTTGGCCTTTTGCGCATCTTGAGGCCTGCCCGCGGACGCAGTAGTAGCAAGTGCCACAGGCTGTGTAAAAGGGAACAACGACCTAACGGCGATATGTTAGCGGAGCTACGGATATGTTTGATGCGAGGTAACATGTAAATGTAGGAAAAAGCGACTGCTCTATGTTCGTATTCATAATTCTCCGAAAGCCCTGCGTGAGTTCGCGTTCTGATGCCAGAAACAAGAATCAACATCCGAGACGATTAAAACTCACCTTGTCGCCTTCTTGGAACTTCGACACCTCGCTGCCCTTCTCCACAATCTCACCAACAAATTCATGGCCACAGACAAAGCCTGCAGGCGTCTTCAAATGTCCGCGATAGAAATGCAAATCGCTGCCGCACAGTGCCGACGTTGTGACTTTCAACACACAGTCTGTCGGATTTTGAATTTTGGGGTAAGGCCTGTCTTCAACGGACACCTCGTAAGGGCCCTTGTAGATGACCGCCCTCATGGAGGAAGGTGGCTGGAAAGCTGACATGTTGGAATATGCGAGGGTTCGATGTTTGATGCGATTGATGTGAGTTGACTGCTATTGCGAAATTCTCAACATCGCAACTCTCTCTGTACAACGAGTTCACCGAGAACGGAGGTCTGTGTGTCGCCCGCTTCACGCCCTAGATTCGATGAATATCTCACTGTCGGCAGAAGAGCCGTTTGGCCGAAGTAGTCGGGTTTTCTCTGTGGAGGAGAAGAGAACACTAATTATGGGCGTATTTTTGTGTGTGGGTCACAGTTGGGACTCGCCACGGCGTGCTTGTTCCGCGGTTCAAGAACTGCCGCTGTATAGATGACATGCGGTTGCATATAGAACATGTTCTGGCGTTTTTGCAGCAATCATTAGAATGAAGGTGATGTATGCCAATGGATGCACAAGAACTTCGATATCTGCCACTAATCAATCTCTGTTATACTAATGGACAAGAACATTTTGAACAAACGCCCTGTCCAGCGCAACGCGAACGTCTTGCAGAAGGCAAAATTACATGTGTTCCCTTGAATGATAATACCTAGCTAGGTACTTTATCATGGCAATTCTATCATCTCTAGGGCATGTCAAACCACACGAAGCAAGCTTTAGACTCACCACACCATGCTGGAGTACTAAATTTTGCGAATCGATGTGATCGATGGTAAGCTCATTGACTGCTTTGCACGCGAAAAGGCCAGCAGAACTTACCATAAAGCCACTCCCCGAAGCGGATGCAAGAGATGGTTCAATGCGCAGCATGTATATCCCGAGGAGACCAAGATATTCTTAATTTCTCTGTCGGCACCACTGAACTCATATTATACTCCTCTCCAAGCACGAATCCTTCCAAAGCGAACATGCATCTATTCCAGAAACTGGGCTACTCTCTCCTGCTACTGCTTCTAATCAGTCGCATAGTCGCTCAACCTAGCATCGATGCGTGGGAAGACAAATTTCCGCCTGGTGGTAGCGGCCCATCAAGAACGACCTGGGAGTGCTCGTGGGACTACAAGGTCCCTTGGGCAGAAGTCAAATTGTCCGGCAAGAATTGGGGCAAATCCGAAGAGATAATAAAGGCTGTCCATGATGGAACCAACCGTGTGATGACCAAATGGAATTTACAGAGGCAGGGAGGTGGATAATCCTGGTGAGTTCGATGTTTCGGTGAGTTCTCTCGTCCGCCATTTACATGTTTTGCCTGGGCGCTGGAGTGATGAGATGTGTGGATCGGCGCTGATGTTTCTGCCTTCTTTCTTACTGCAGTTCAGAATGCTGCTTTGGAAGGTTTACAAAGGGTCGAGGCCGAAAGAATTGGAGAAGCGCCTGAATCGTATAGGACTGGAACATGTGATACGCTCATGAATACCTGTCCTCGTGGGAAATGAGTGCCTATGGTAGTACCGTCAGACGACTGCAAGTTGCGAGCGGATCCGGTGTATTCGGTTAGCCATTATGAGGCACGAGCTTTGATTCGTTGTGCACATGTAGACTTTAATCAACAAGGTCTGGCAATGAAGGTGAGGAGAATAATGCAATGCAGTTGAGTGTATGTAAGAAAGTGGCATGTGAATGCTAGTCAAGTGAAGGGTGCGCATCCAAGCACGTTCCGACGTCGGGGCTTTTTATGTAAGGTGCAGGCGCACGCAGCGCAGTGAGCTGGCCTTCGTCGCGTCTCTCCACACGCGAACAATCACCACTTTTGTGCAAACATATAGGAACTCCTCACCACTTGCGGGAAACTGCCTGGACGGTAGGTCGGTATCATGCCTTGTTCATAACTCACATCTCTCATTCTCTCCGGACCAACTACTCAGGTCAATCCGTCGTGCACGCAGACATGTCTGTCGTGATCAACCGCTCAGAGGCAGCAATCTTGGGCTCTGATCTGAGCCGAGCACCCAGCCCACCACCACCGCGTGTATACGACGATGGCCCACTGCCAATTCGAGCATCTGATGTGGCGCCCCGCAATGCGCGTATCGTGAATCGCACTTTCGACGGCGGCAAAGTCGCATTCGAATTGAAGATCGGCGAGACGGTGCTTGAAGACGTTGGGCTTGAAGAAGTACTTGATTACGTCTCGGCATACCACTTGGAAGAATACGAAAATGAAGAATTCAAGAAGGAGGGAGAGCTGCAGCGGATTGCCGATGAGGAAGACCAGCGGTTAAGGGAGGAACAACTTGCAAGACGCAAGGAGAGGGCAAAGAGGAAAGGCGTGGCTTTCCTGCAAGAGAGGAGTGACGACGATAGCGAGGATGAGATGGAGGTAGAGGTGAATACCGGAAAACACGGACGGGCTAGGCCTTCTTACAAGCAACTGTTCAAACAGCCCAAGCAACGGAGGCGGCGTCGCAAAAGAGATCCTGTCACCCAAGAGCTCATGTCGCTCAGTGAGGATGATGGCGACGAAAGTATTGGGGTCGCGGAACAACAGTCTTTCTCTGAAGAGCACGTGCAAGCCCATGGCAAGAAGGTCAAACAGAGGAGGCGACGCCGCAAAAGAAACCCAGTCACTGGAGAACTCATGCCGCTGAGCGAGTCTGATGGCGATGATCAATCTGAGGTCTCAGACCAGCGATATTTCTCAAACGATCGATCGCAGGAAAGGCACAATTCAGGTGATTTACAATACGATAATATGGGCTTGCCCAAGCGTCGACGAAGAAAGCGCGATCCCGTCACCGGAGAACTCATGCCTCTGGAGTCACAAACACCTGCACCACAGACAAGCGGTGCTCAACGTGACGAATCTCGTAGCCAGAGGTCGCCAAGTCCTTACCATATGTCTGAAAAGCCGAAGCGTAATCGCCGCCGACGACACCCTATCACTAAGGAACTCATGCCCTTAGGCTGGGTATATGATCCAAGAGAAGAGCAACGAGCGCAACAGAAGGGACTCGCTGTACCATCAATTCAACGACTTAGCCTAACGAAGGAGAGCGAACCAAAACGTCGACGGTTGGAAAGTGACTCCCCACACCGTGGATCTGGATCGCATAGGAAGCCAGGAACAACAATGGCTCCAGTATCAGCGTTCAAGCAGGGTGCTGTCATTCACATGGGCGAATCAGATTCTGATGGTTCTTCAGAGGACGAGATTCAAGTCGCGGACGCGTCTAAGCCTAAGCTTCTCAGGCGCAGCATTGGAGGTGCACCAATCGTAGCCATCCCGTCCAACAAAGAGATCGACCTGTCACCCGGGCGATCAAAAGTGACGGCTCTTTCAGTTCGCAGCACTCCGTCAAAAGCATCGAGGGCTCGTTTGCCATCCGAAAGCTCAGAGTCGTCCATAATCCCACTACAAGTCGAAGACCAGGCGTCGTCTTCTGAAGATGACGAAGACGAAGAAGATCATGCTCCTGCGCCATCCGCGCCAGTCACCAGCATCATGCATCCGTCTGCTCGGGCACTTGAGTCATCTGAGTCCGAGTCCGAAGATGAAAATGATGACGAAGACTTGCCAGATGATGAATACTTCGTTGAAGCCATCCTGGAGCACGCCTGGTCTAATCCTCAAACGCATCCCGCGCAGTTTGGAAAGAAACCCGTGATGCTATATAAGGTCAAATGGGAAGGCTTTGATGCTCCGACGTGGGAACCAACGTCAAGTTTCGGTGGTATGGACGTTGTCAGCGAATATCAGAGGAAGGCTGGGATGACAGAACAAGAGATCAATGGCTGATAGACTTCGATTGATCAGCTGCTTGATCTTAAGATGGACTTGACGATGACAGAACGGCGTACTCATATACATGTGCGTGTCCTCTTAGATATATTTGATGACATGTAATGAAAAAGCCATGAATTCTCCAAACATTCTTAACAATACTCCAATATTATATGTTTCATTCTTGTGGCACCGTTGAAGGGTGGACTCCAAAGTTTAGCAGCGCCCCGCCGAATGATCATCATAGTCGCTACTGGGCTTAGCCTAGGCTTCCACCTTCCAGCCCATTGACATTTCACCTACCACCTTCATGGTCAACCTCAACACTTCACTTACAACACAGCACACACAGGATGCGGCTCCAGCACGCCGCCTTGCTGACTATACAGTTGGCAACACTATCGACCGCGACCGCCGTGCCCTCTCCGGCTATTCAGGAATACCAGCCCGTCGCATCAGCGCCTACACATTCCCAGCCATTCTTGAACAAATGGCGGCGCCTATCCGATAAATTCATTGAGAAGATCTGGAGTCATGCACCGAGCCAGGATAACGACACACCCAGGGCAAAGAAGATCACCAAACCGGAAGAGAAGCTTTTGCCCGCGCACACACTGGCGAGATATGGCGGAGATGTCCTTCTCCGATTCAACATAAGCACCGCGGAGGAAGCGAAGAGCTTGGCTGAGGCGTCAGACACATTGCTCTTGGATGTATGGGAGTTTGCGAAGGACTGGGTGGACATCCGACTAGCACAAGAGCTTGTTCCATCGCTTCTAGGCCTGCTTCCGCAGTCGCTACAAAGATCTCACGTTCCCTTGCTGCGCAAACGTGAACTTGCTCAGGCGATCTTTGATACATATCCCACTCCTCGCGAGCATGCGCAACTCTTGGAATCGACCAAAGTGGTAGCACCAGCACCGCTGCCACACAATCAGAGGCCGGTTGGTCAGACACCGCAGCCTCAAGGCGCGGAAACGAATCTCTTCTTCAACGACTATCAGCCCATGAGTGTCATTCAACCCTGGATGCGTCTGCTATCGTCGCTCTTCACAACTCATGTTCGCTATATCAGCATTGGTCTCAGTGCGCAAGGCCGCGATATCCCAGCACTGCGCGTTGGTGTTCACCCAACAAATGACGATGATCCGGAACCGCCTACACGCAAGACGGTCCTTATCACTGCCGGCTTCCACGCACGTGAATGGATTAGCACTAGCACTGCAAACTACATTGCCTACACGCTGATCACTGGCTTTGGCAAAGATCCTAGCATCACAAAAATGCTTGAAGACTTCGACTTTGTGATTGTTCCCACCCTGAACCCCGACGGCTACGTTTACACCTGGGAAACCGACCGGCTGTGGCGCAAGAATCGCCAACAAACCACCATCCGCTTCTGCCAAGGCATGGACCTCGACCACTCTTTTGGCTTCCACTGGGATGGTAGCTCGACGGCCGGCAACCCATGCTCTGAAAGCTACGCCGGAGAAAAAGCATTCGAAGCTGTGGAGGCAAAGAGGCTCACGGACTGGGCATTGAACGAGACTCGGCACAACAATGTCGAATTCATTGGCCTTATGGACTTGCACTCTTACTCGCAGCAGATCCTCTACCCTTACAGCTATTCCTGCAGCGATCTCGCTCCTGGCCTCGAAGATCTCGAAGAGCTGGGCTATGGTCTCGAGAAAGCGATCCGTCGCGCTCATGGCTTCGTTTATGAAGTCTTACCTGCCTGCGAGGGCAACGCTGTGACCGCTGGCGCTCCCGAGAAGAAATCATATCTGCCCCGGATGGAAAACCGCGGGGGTTCTGGCCTGGACTGGTTTTATCACGAGCTCCACGTGCGCTGGGCCTACCAAATCAAGCTGCGCGATCACGGCACGTACGGTTTCCTGCTTCCCAAGCAGCACATTATTCCTACTGGTAAGGAGATAGTCGACGCGGTGCTGTATTTTGGCGAGTTTCTACAGGAAGCATATGTCATGAAGAAGAATGTAGACGCAAGTGGCGAGGAGCATGAGTCCTCTCCCGCTGCTGAAACCGAGCACAGCAAGCAGGAGACTGACGAGGCTACGGAGAACGATGTCGATGATGTCTCTTCTGCAGACGAAGATTGGATTGTGGTGGAAGATCTTGGGCCAGAGCCACAGTTGGAACTCAAGAAGCGGAGAGCAAGATGAGAGCTAATATGGTAGTCTTGTCTAGATTGAAATGAAGCGTTTTGTTGACTGAACTTCCCCGCCATCAAGAAGATCTTCTCACTCCCCTGATTCTACTCACAAGAAGGGCTCCAACCGGAGGCTGGAAAAACCTGTACGACATCGCCTTATTCCGGGCAATTGACCACTGGCCACGACGACAGCTAACACGGGCATCAAGCTTGAGGCTACGTAAGTCATAAATGGATTACGACACTCTGAGTTCCCGACACTACAGGCTACAGCGCGCCGGATGATCCCCACGCCCGTATGACCGTGCATCAAGAAGTTCACGGAACCGACCCTGCAGTCTGCCGCCGCATGCAAGCCACACGGTGTGCGACCGCGAAGCGCAGCCGGTGCCATCGCTGTGTGCCATTGATCCAGGCACATTGTGCTCTTATGTGTCTCGAGAGAGTTCTGCAGTAACAGCATGCCGTACTTCGAGCGTCAGTGTCTCACGGTGAGCTATCATGTCTACTTGATGTCGACGTTGTGGGAGAGATGGAGCGGCTTTGCGCTCTGAACTGTACTTTTGGGTCTCGTGGAACTGCATGCAGGATACCGCAGCGGGGATGCTTTCTCGTACGCTTTTGCATGCGATTTCAAGGATGTCCAGCCACCGGGGTTTGGAAGGCTGGGGTGCAGTGGGAGTAAGTCAGTCTTGCTCCGAAGTCTGCAGCACATTTTCCCTTTTTCCGACTTTGGGCTTGATATGCAAATGTTCATGTTGCTGATGAAGACGACAGCATGGCTGGTAAAGTATCTCCCATGTGGTGCCAGTACTGCAGCGAGCTATGCTGATCGATGCAATTTCAGGTGTACATCATGGGAAGGCCGGCAATTGGGGAGCTCAGAAGACACGATGATGGAGGCTGATGCCCCTCGTTTTGTGGCACTGGTATCCCCATTGTTCAGCACTCACAGCACAATGATCAGTTCGAACCGTGAATTCGACGTTGCACAAATGCCATGAGGTGGCGGGTAGGGTAGCACATGGCGAGGAACGTGCGTTCGTGCTGATACTCCCCAGCAATCGTGAATCTGGGAATGTCCAACGTGCGCTCGGGAGTCTTGTAATGTGATAGCCTCAAAAGTTCTTCATACTGAAATCATCATCAACGTCCTTACTCCTGATCTTCGATTCTAGGACACATGCTTGATCTTGGAAGGCTAACGTCAACGTCTGCGATGTTTCTCGTCGGCATTGCTTACAAGCGTTCGAATTGCTTACAAGATGCAGCACGATAATAACGAGCGATGCACAGCAGCTTTGGTACCATGGAGTAGATCTTCACATTGGTCTCTTTCAACGCCATCCAGATCGGACACTCTGCTCAGTATCACGCTGAATCACTTCAGCACTCACAAGCCAAAAGTCCCGGGGCTTGCTTCCTGCATCGTGGCTTGAGTAATGGGCACCGTAAAACGTGCTCTTTCGCATTTTCACCTACCTCACACTACGTTGCTGTGGATCTATGAGCTGGCTGGAGCTGCACCAATGCTATACTTGGCCACCGCAGAAAAGAGTAGGACGCATACCAAGTCGCGAGGTCAGCAGCCACCTTGATGCATGATCGGATCGTATCTCTTCCGGCAGTTGCCTTTTCCAGCTGTTGTTGAACCGGTGTTCAATAGCATTGCCGAATCCTGAGTCTCCAGCGTACATACAAGAAGGCTGGGCTCCTCCAATGCTATTTGCCTTCTTCACTCACAGGCCGCTTGCTTACTCAAGCATCTTCTTCCCTACAGGACGTGGGCTCGTTCCCGAAATTTTTCCCCTACATCATCTTCTTGTTGCCAATCATTGCTGCTATGCAGTTCCTACTCTTGGGCTTGTACGCAACAAGCGTACTTGCCTCCCCGAGAAACCTCTTTGGCAGCAATCAGAAGCGTAATGCTGGCTCGGGGGGTGGTCAGGGCCCACCAAGCTATGATCATGGGTCGGATGGTCCTTCGGGTTATGGCGATGGCTCATGGGGCCACAGTACCAAACCTCAGGCTCCGACCTCATATGGCGGCGGAGGCGACGGCTGGGGTCACTCGACATGCGAAGTATCGACTGTCTACGAGACATCATTCTCCACTGTATACGAATCTGCTTCGACAGTGTACGTCTCTGGCTCTGGCTTCACGTCTTACCTCCCTGCGTCAACCGTTACTGTCGCTGGTGAGGGCCATACGTCGGTAGAAACTGCATACGAAACTATCACACAGCCGGCAGCGCCCACGACGATCTACTTGACGAGGCAAGGCCCCGGCTGGAACCACACCATCACACGTGAGGAGACGGACGTCCTCACTACGACTGAGCATGATCGTTCTACCATCATTGACGAAGAGACTGTTTTCGTTACTTCCTCAGTGACGCTTCCCGGTAATCATTCGCCTTGAGGTCGATGAGCGAGACGCCCTATTCTGACTATACATAGGCAAAACTGTGACTGTGGTCGAAACTTCCCGTCAAACGGAGTACTTGACGGAGACGAAGACGCTTCCAGGTTTGCAAATCTTGTCTTATCCATTTCGACAACGTGCTAAACCCTTTCAAAGGGACGACAATTACCTCTACGTCCACTCTGCCGGCGGAAACCATCGTAGAAACTGAGATACAGCCTGGTGAGTTCTCAGAAATTAGTTTCGTTATATTGCCATTGGTCATCGGATACTAAAAGAAGACAGCCGACGTCGAGACGTACACTGAACGCATCACGATCCCTTTCACGTATGCAACCACACAGACTGAAGCGCCAAGCACGTATACCTCTACACGCGTTGAAACTTTACCAGCAAGCACGACGACAGTCATCAGTAGCTATACGGCGCCAGCCTCGACTGAGTACGAGAGTACGACAATTACATCCAATTTCGTCACTACGCTGACGAGTACTCTTGCCCCTTCCACCATCACTTCGTATGACGTTTCGACTGCTCCTGGTAAGCTTTCATCACTTCAGAGCCATCCCGCCAGATCAAAACTCACTCTTCTCTTCAGGCACCACTCTCACAAGCTACACAACAATCGAGGCTGGCCCTCCGCGTACAGTGGTGATTACCAGTACAATTCCCGCATCAACGATCATTTCCACGGAAATTGTGACTACCCCAATCACTTCCGTCTCAACTTATACTCAGGTACGTCATTTTATGCCCATTATAGCGAATTGAGAGGCTGATCGAACATTATCAGGCACCGAGCACCGTCTATGAGACTTCCACAGTCTGCAAAACCCATTGGGCCACATCTACGGCATATCAGACGTCCACTGTCACGTCTGAAGTCACTCGATTCAGCACGTTGTATGCAGCTCCTTCGACAGTGACCAATTTCGCCATAGAAACGATCAATTCTGTTTTGACCGAAGTAAGATCAATTCCAAGAAAAACCCGCCATATGCCTAGATCCAGATAATTGCCTACGGCTTCCACATCTTTGGCACTTGTATTGCGACACGATCAGAAAGCTAACACCAGCTGCAGTACTCCACAGTAACGCAAGCCCCGTCAACAACGACAGAGACCCAATACAAGACGGTTAGCACTGTCGTCACAGAGGTATGTTCATGCATTGAGCTGGAAAAGGGAAGAGGCTAAAGATATATTGTCAGACCAAAACTGAAGTCAAAGCTCCGTCCACGACTACAGCCACAGAATACAGGACAATCAGCTCTGTCGCTACGGAGGTGCGTCTCAATTTCCCGGCCATCTTTCCATAACTGGCTCTGTCCTTGATCTGTTCGGATTACTTACAGCTCATTTAGACCACCACGGTCGTCCAAGCGCCATCTACAATCACCAAGACCGCCTATCAAACCCTGACTTCGGCTTTCACTGAGGTGAGATTTCCCGAACACGGCCCAAGGCAGAACCTCTGGCTAACTTTGGTTTCAAGACACAAACAATTACACAGGCTCCGTCCACTTTTACGGAAACCAGATATCAGATCATCAGTTCTGCCGTGACTGAAGTAAATCATCGACGCATCTTTCCCTTCGGCTACATGCTGACTTTTGGCTATAGACTCGGACTGTTGTGCAAGCGCCCTCCACAGTGACTTCTATACAGCATGAGACCATCAGTTCGGCATACACACAAGTCGTTACAGTGACAGAGGTCTGATTCAAGGCACCGCCATCTGTTTATCCCAAGTGCTGACTTTCTCAGGCGCCAGAAACGTCCACCGATTTCCGCACGCAAACGATCACACACCCTGTGACTGAGGTATTTTGCAGAAAATTATCAGGGAATATGGCGAGGAACTAATTCTGACAGTATATCGCAGGTTTCCACCTTGACCGAAGCGCCCAGTACCGTAACTCGATTCGAAACCTTGCCTGGGACGACCGATGTGGTTTATTCGACCATCCGCGAAGCCTTCACGAGCACGGTGCTTTCAGTCCAGCCAGGTCGAACCGTTTACGAGACCCCGGTGGTAACCGAAGAAGGCGACACATTGACAGCAACCTTGAGCAAGGTTGAAACTATCACTGTTTCCTCGTGCTCGGTTCCAATCGGTCCCGTTACGCCGCCAGTCGTTCTGACTCGAACTTTGCCGGCCGTCACTTACACGAGCTTTGTGACAGCTCCGGGGTTTAATAACTCCGTTGTCGTTACTTCCACGCAAGTAATTACAGCACCTGGAGGCCAGACGACCGTGACTGAGTACGAAACCGAAACTGTGCAGGGCTCAACATTTACAGCACCTGGCGGCCAGACGACCGTGACCGAGTACGAAACCAAAACTGTGCAGGGCTCAACGCTTACAGCACCTGGAGAGAGCGCCACAATCACAGAGTGGGCTACGCGGACCGTGCCAGGGGATAACAGCACGATCACAAGTACGGAGACCAGCACTTGCTACGAAACTGTTACTGCTACGCCCGAGGGTCCTGTGTCGCCTGCGCGTGAAACCACCGTTTACGCCACGAGCTACATTACCAAGGACCTGCCTGCGACTTACACAGTAAGCGAGACTTGCAACGATGCGACAGTCACCATCACGGCGTCGAAAGACGGCTGGGACAAGCCAGGTGGATACGGGCCACACAATACTGCCACCGGGGACTGGGGTGATAAGCCTTCTGGCTACGGCGAACCTGTAGCTTCCTCTACCGGGTACTGGAGGCGCAGGTAATGTGATTTCTGCCTTTCACGAGACATAATGATGATTCAGAGAGCGATTTAATAATGGCCTGGGGGAAGTATCAATCACGGCTGTGAACTTCTCATAATATTAATTCTTCGGAGGAGAGGCAGCGTCGACGGCTGGCCTTTGGATATAATCTGACGGCGCAGAAATAGCGCCCGTAACGATTGGAAGCAATCATTCGCAGATAGTGGTAATCAAAATGCAGATGCGCTGTTGTCGCATGGCTAGGTTTTCCGCTTTGGGTTATAAATCCCCACTTTGGCTGCCAATAGATAAGCATCAACCTTGATTCCAAGATACCGTACCACCGCCACATCCTCCACATGCTCTGACATCAGTTGCGTAAGCCAATCTGATCTCCTCCCAAAGCGAGGATAGCGATCTGATGGCTTGGATATGCTTGCATTATCATTTGCGACACGGCCGTTCTCTCCCGGCTGGTTGGCTGTGTGAAGGTGGGAGGGAGTTGAAAGTGTGCTGATAAAGTGTTCGTGTCTTTCTTCATCTCATCTTCGTTGCCATCGTACTTCCCTTCATGAGTTATCAAATAAAAGCACTCGAATCAATATGGGATCAAACGTTTCATCAGTCTCCAGCGATTCCGCAGCGGTGCAAAATGGCGAGTCCTCACCTTTGATGATGTTGCCCGCCGAACTTCGCCTCAAGATTTACAAGAGCTACTTCGAGGACATCGACAGCACTCGCGATGTGTCTCTTTCGAATCTACGGACCTTTGTACCCTTACTGCAATCGAATAGTCTGATCCGGTCCGAGGCTGCGCCGATGTTCTACAAAGAATACATCGCACGACAGAACTTACGCAATCGCCTCGTCTTCTCCTTCTCCCATATCGATGAAGTCTCGCTTCTCCGAGGCATAGGAGCTCTCTGCTCATTGATTTCCCTCTACAACGCCAATCTCCAACTCACCATCGTCTTCGAGAAAGATTCAGGACAGGAAACACTGTCGCGGCCTTTCTTGGAGGTATTCCTGGATCTGATGGCTCAAAATGCGCGAGTGAACAGACGCATACTGGGAGAATACAAGAACATGTGGTTTGGCAGCGCCCCTGGATCGCGATGGCAGCACTTCGGCTTTGAGGGAAATATTGGCGGCTTCACGTTCAGATACAACTCTGGTTCTGAGGATGACGATTATGGCTTCTATTTGGATGGACCGGTTGCTGAGACTTTCGAAGTTGGCGGACCATTGGCGCAACTGGACTGGAGCAAAGTCAGTGGTGCAGATTTGTAAGTCTTCCATCGTGCTCGCGCATAGGATGTTGCTGATTATCTTTGTGAAGTTCTGAGGCAACACCCAGTCTTGTCCGCAGACGATTCGTCCAATCCATTCGCCGGAACCGATTGAAGTGATGAAGAAAATACCATCCTTCCTCATCAGGTAGAAGGATCATTTGTCTTCCGAGATTGCCTTCAGGAGCAGGAATATTCCCTGTCGCCCTCGCAAGGCACTCAAGATAGGACTTACCCGGGGCAATAGACGACAAGGCAAGACAAAGTCAGTATTGCTCTCAGGCCGCTGGCGATGTCTAATTCGTCATGCCGGAAGAACACGAATATCTCGGCTTTGGATTCTGCGCCTCCACAGCTAAGTTCTGGAAGGCAGCCAGCTTCGCCGCCTTCGAGCCAGACATCAGGCTGGGCCACAATGCTCATGCCCCGACGAGATCGGCATCACAGGAGCCCATGTCGTCCGGATGCAAGTTCACCCGACTATGAAGTCAAGCCCTCTACGAAACTCGGCTGGTCTCGTTCTTGTTGGTGCGAGTGACGTGCGGCTGGTGGCTTCATCCTGCGAGATTTAACAGCTGCTCGAATAATGCGATATTTCGAGGTTGGGAGCCTCTGCAACCGCTATGTCGCTGGAGCTTGATTCGCCTACCGAGTACATGAGAGCTCAATTCGAGTTATTCATCTTAAGGGATCGGGGGTTTGGGATTCCCATGCTGAATTCTACGGCTAGTTAGAATCTGCAGAGGATTCATCGTATCAGGTACCTTCAATAGATCGATCTGATTGCACTTTCAAATTCTTCACCTTACAGCTGGAAAATATAAGAGCTGTCCAAGCTATCCGTTTCCATCAGTTCAGCGAGCTCCTGCATCTGTCCGTAGTCTGGCGCAGAAGGCCCTACCAAAGGGTCCAATTGCAGGTATAAGTCCATCCCTCCAGCATTTGTGTCTGCTCCTCCATTCGTGATATCCGCACCGTTCGTTATTGGTGACCAAGTCGAGGTAGGCGCTGCATCATCCGCTGACGACGGAAGTTGAAGAGATGTTTTGTGGCGATTTAGTGATTCCAAAAGTGTTTTGAGTTGATCAAACTCTGACGCCCTTCGTTTTGCAGCGTCGTTCTCTTTCCCAATCATCATAGAGAATATACTACGGGCGTCCTCAGTGCAGTTCAGGCGTGGTATGCAGGTCGGCATGGTCGCTTCTAGTATGCCGGCTACAACTGCGGAAGAGAAAGCATACTCCAAGTGAAACGGAAGGAAAGTCTCTTCGAAGAGATGTCAGCTTAGGGTTGGCTGACGCAGCAGTTGGTGAGGACTACTCACCTAGCAGTCCTTCTTGTGAAAGTTTTCTCAAGGACGTCAACATGTTGCTCGCTGACTCTACGGACTTTTGCAAAAGCGTGACAATTGGTAGCGGCATTTGAGAGACTGGCAATATGGACTTGGGTCTAACAAGCCACTACGACGTTGCTGTCGTTGGATTGGGAGTGCTTGGAAGCTCTGCAGCCTACCACGCCGTGAAGCGTGGCGTCAAAGTCATCGGGTTCGAGCAGTTCGAGTTTGGGCATGTCCGGGGTGCATCTCACGACACATCTCGAATCGTCCGAACGTCTTATGAGCTACCCCAGTATGTCGCTTTAGCTCAGTCCGCGTACAAAGGCTGGGCCGAGTTGGAGCTGGCGGCTAAGCAGCAGCTAGTCATCATCACCGGCGGCGTGGCCATCTTTCCTAAAGACGGAACACCGAACGCTACCCAACGGGCCAAAGGACTCGAAGCAAATGGACTGCCGTATGAGCTACTTGATGCCAAACAAGCGAACGAGCGGTGGCCACAGTTCTCTATCAAGGACGATCAGGAGGTAACATACAGCAGCGACTCCGGCATTGTCCATGCAGCGAAGCCAGTCTCTGCATTCCAAGCTCTAGCGCGATTCTATGGCGCTGAGCTAAAAGAGAACACCAAAGTCCACAGTGTGACCCCAAATGGATCGGGTGTCTGTATCGAGACTTCGAAAGGTCGATACACCGCTTCCAAGGTCGTTCTTGCAGGTGATGCATGGATCAACGAGCTCTTCAGCCCCCTTGGCATGGAAATCCCAGTCACAGTCACCCAAGAGCAAGTGACTTACTTCAAGCCGACCAATCCCACCGACTACGATCCCGAGCGATTCCCTGTATGGATGCTTGTGGGCAAACAATGGTATTACGGCTTTCCATGCTACGGCGAGCCTTCCATCAAATGCGGCCATGACAACACAGGAATCCAGGTCACGGGAGATCAGCGATCATTCCTTCCCGATCCTCGGATCGCCCGAGAGTTGTCGTCTGCCATGCAGGACTTGATGCCGGATCCTGGAAGAGAAACGGTCCGCACAGTTACTTGCTTGTATACTCTGACTCCTGATCGCAAATTTGTCATAACGACTCTCCCTAAGCAAGAGAATATCATTGTCACTTTGGGCGCTGGGCATGCTTTCAAGTATGCGCCTGTGATCGGACGCATTGCCGCTGAACTCGCCATTGATGGAGAGGCGAAGGAGGACATATCAATGTTTGGTTTCCCTACCTCCGAGATGTTGGCGAATCCTAGAAGGACTAGGATTGCTGGTTGACGTATTTGGTATACAGGCTTGTCAATGGTACTAGATGTGATGATCAAGGATCTAGGCTCTCGTTTTCTCGTATCTCGCTCGACTACATAGCACCATGATGCCAGTATTCCAATAGCGCGTGACAACATGTTGTCTAATTCCATATACTACCCGCTCCTCGCTCAGTTTAGTCTACAATCTCAACCACAAAATCAAAGTTACCATGCAATCCTCGCAACAAAGCTGCCCGGATACCTCCTCACAAAAACTTTCCTAGACTCATCCAAGAGCAACAAGCCCATACCAAACGCCATGGGCAAAAACCAATGCGCCACGGGGACAGTAGTCGTAGCCAGGACATCGTGAAACTTCGGCACGTAAAGGAAGAAAATCGAGATGAGGAGAGCAAAGATGATAGCTGGGAGGAGGTACCAGTTGAAAGAGTGCTGGAGGAGGGAGAGGCGGCGGGTGCGGAGGGCGAAGAGGTTGAACCATTGCCTGTGATTGCCTTGGTTAGTTTGGAGCTGTGGGTAGGTGAGGTGAGGAGGCTTACATGACGACGAGGTTGATGAAGTAGATTGAGCTGGCTTGGTTTAGGATCGCAGTCATCGTCTCTTGAGACATTCCTTCCGGTCTTCTGTTGAAGCCAAACCAGAGGACCGAGAAGTACAAGCCTTGACGCTGACAGTACCAGTAAGCCATTGCGAAAGACGACACAGACTCAATCACTCCTGCAAAACCGTAGGCTTGCACAATCAACTTCCAGTCGACGAGGCGGTCTTTCTTCGCGTTGCGAGGAGGTCGAGTCAAGACGTCGGCTTCGGGTTTCTCGTAAGCTATGGCCGTTGCGGCTGCGCAATCGGTGAAACAGCAGATGATGATCATGAGGAAACTGCTGAGGATTTGAGGCAGGCCAAAGGCGACGTTTGTGATCACGGGCCAGAATTCGGAAAAGCTACCGGCGGGGAGGAGGTAGGCGATTGTCTTTTTGAGGTTGTCGTAGACGACGCGGCCATACTGATCATGCTTGTCAGTAATCTGATGGGAAATTGGGGAGGTGACACATTTACCTTCACCGCTTCAACGATGGCAGCAAACGAGTCCATTAGGACCATGTCGGCTGCTTCAATGGCGATGTCTGATCCGTTGCCCATGGCAATACCGATGTCTGCTGCTTTGAGAGATGGAGCATCATTGACACCATCTCCGGTCATGCCGACAGTGAGATCACGGGCCTGCAGCTCCTTGACGATGCGAAGTTTGTGCTCCGGTGTTGTGCGAGCAAACACGACTTCATCATACTTGCAGAGCTTGTCCCATTGGCTCTCGTCCAGAGTCTCGATGTCAGACCCCGAGAGAACAATGGCGTGAGAGCGGTCAGTCTCGAAAGAAGCAGGCTCCTTGATACCTGCACTTTCTAGATAGTCTTCGGTGAACGCAAGATTGGTCACGTCGTCGATCTTGTTTTGAGGTTGGGTGACAATGCCGCAGTCGGCAGCGATAGCGCTGGCAGTCAGCTTGAAGTCGCCTGTGACCATGAACACCCTGACACCAGCGCCACGGAGTGTGCGGACAACTTCTGGAATCTCTGGTCTTGGTGGATCCACGATTGCAACCAGCCCGACTAGGATGAGCTCCGAAGTTGCGCGGCCCATGATATCAGTCTCATATTCTCGCGGTTGATCGGTGGGGCTGAACTGCAAATTCTCGAGATTCTTCTTCGCAAGCAGGATGACGCGCTTGCCTTGCGATGACCACGTGTCCTTTGTGGTCTCCAAGGCCTTGCGGTCTTCGTTGGTGATGCGCTCCACAAATCCGTCGTTGTCCATGTAAGATCCACATCGTGGCAAGAGAACGTCCGGAGCTCCCTTGATCATCAACACGGTGCCATCTTCTGGTGAAGTTTCCGATCGGACAACGTTAATGGCGAACTTGTTCTTGCTGTTAAATGTCACCTGGAATATTGATCGCCAGTAAGCGCGTAATGAGCTGACAGGAGTCAAGGCTTCTGCAAACCGAAGAATGGCAGAGTCGGTGGCGTCGCCATTGATCTTGCGATCTGCCAAAGGCATCGTGACGGTAGAAGCATCGAACTCAGCTGCATTGCAGACGGCGCTGAGATTAGCAATCTGGCGTAGGACCTTGCTTGCTTCGTACTGGTCTTCCGCTTCTTTGGCAGAGCGTTTCTTGTTACCAACAAGGCAGTCCGTGACGGACATCTGATTCCTTGTCAAAGTACCAGTCTTGTCCGAGCAGATGACGTTGACTGCGCCCAATGTTTCCACTGTCTTCAAGCTCTTGCAGAGGATTTTGTTCCTCTTCATGATGTTGGCAGTGATTGTCAAGCTGGCCGTGACGGCGATAGGTAGTCCTTCGGGGATGAACGCCACTGCTACCGATACACAGGAGACGATGAGGATTGGGACAGAGATCCAGTCGGGGTGTTCACGGCGAAGCCAGCCAGCCCAAATGGCGATAACGATGATGATCTGCCTTTGTTAGCTTGGGTAGAGCACAGTTGCTTTTGGTGTCACTCACCATCGTCAGCATGAGGGCGACAATGATACCGACAAAGATCAAGATCTCCTTCTGCAAGGGTGTAAGGCCTGCCTTTGGTGCGCTCGTGAGTTTAGCGATCCGACCAAAGACTGTTCTATCTCCGGTCTCGACAACAAGACCCCAAGCGCTCCCTGAGACGCAGTGTGTACCAGCCAAGCCTATACAGGCAGTCTCAAGGTAGTTGTCATCAGTGGAGTTTACCGATCCCAGAAGAGGTGCTGGCTCGCCTGTCAGGATTGAGCGATCGAATCTGGCGTCAGGCGAGACCTCAACGAAGCGTACGTCCGCAGGCAGTCTGTTGCCAATGGTGATACGGAGAAGGTCGCCAGGGACTACCTCGCGACCATCGATCTGGACTTGCTGGCCATCGCGGAGTACAACACACTGATCAGGTAGCATGCCAGTGATGGAAGCCATGACTCTTGAGCTGGAGAAATCTTGCCAGAACGTGAAGGCGGCTTGAAGGACCCATACGAAACTGAGTACAATCGCGAGGGCCAGGTTCGCGATTTGAGGAGGTTGTCCGAGAGGCTTCCAAGCGATGAAGACAAGGATTGCTGCAAGGAATAGAATCGAACCAAAGCCACCGTAAAGGTATGTGATGAGTTTGCGGAACCATCTCGATGGAGGAGGACTCGGCTGGTTGAGACCAACTTCCTTCAGCTTTTGAGCGGCTGATGTATTGGAAAGACCGCCGCTTCTGGAGCTTGAGAACTGTGTGTAAAGTTCATCTGCGGACTTCTTGTGGTAGCTGATGTTGTTGAACTCTGTATCAGAAGTCAGTCGAATGCCCGCAATGGTTCTGTCTAGGTATATGTACCGATCTCTGCGCTCTTCGTGTCCTTCTTCTGTTCGCTGAATTGATTGCGCTTGCTGTGCTCGATATCGTATGACCTAGGAGTACCGTCAGTCCTGCTGAGATCGATAGCAATGATGAATAGACACATACAAGGTCCTATATTGAGGCGGGAGCGCAAGTGCTGGATCGATGCTTCTTCGCGCGGGTCGGATTGACATTGAGTCCATCGAGCTACGCCTGCGGCTTAGAGAGCGGCGTCCTGTTTCACGACGCCCAACTTCCGACGCATACTGGATACGTCCAGGCTGCCGCTCGATGTCAATCGAGTCGATATCGATCTCACCAGTCTTCTCGACTTTGTTCATGGCTTGTCTTGGCACAGAGGGACTGGGTGAACGGGTGTGAGGTGGGAGGAGGAGACAAGAATCAACAAAGGGATGAACAAAGGGAGAGCTCCAGCAGCGTAAGGCTCTTATAGCTGGTAGGGCCTACCGTTTCTACGCGCAAGAAACATCGCATGTGATAACGTGGCAATGAAGGTTGGACACGAGGGCTCAGGGCTGCTCTGCCACGAGCTGCCTACCTGAGCTGGTGAAGGCTGTGCAACGACACGGCTGTTCGAGGTCAGAGGCGGGTTGGGAAGGGCCTTGAGATTGGACGACCAGCCATCGTCTCGTGAGTCCCATCCACTCGTCAACAAACCGTTCGCTTAGCACGTGGCATTGAGCCGAAGAGTAGCAAAAATGCCGTAATGGTGGGCGTAAGAGGATATCATGACAAGATTAATGGCGCCCCCGCGTGGGCATTCCAGTAACACTGCAGGTGTGGCATTGTTGGATTTGTATGAGCGATTTTCCAGCTGGGTGAGGTTTGCGGTATTTTCGAGCCAGCGCGCGTTGCCTGAAGGGGCATCAAATCTTGCTGCTCCCACTCGCCCAAGCGCGTGGGGAGGCGAGGGAGGCCCAGTGAACTCAAGGGGCACAGCCTGCAAGCCTGCAGCTCTTTCGTGAGCTTGTGACCGTGCCATGGGAAGAGTCGCCATGCATTTGGCCGAGGTGGAAATAAGGCTTGTGGTGAAAAGCTTAGGTTTATCCTTGTGGGTTGGTTACCTTGACACCGCACGTCAGCACATTCCTCGTATACGATGGCATCGTGCGCTTATCGCGCGGTGTGCATCAGCAATAACGGTTCGCTTTGTTATGCATGTCTGGTGATTCCACGTCCATGCTGATTATGAGCAGTTTCTGTGAAGAGCAATCTCGACACAGACGCTTGGTCGGAAGTTATGATACCATCCAGCAGATCCGGCAAGCACAAATAAGTTCATCGAAACTGAAAGATGCTTCACAGGTTCGTGAACCTGCATTGAGACGACAGACCCTGGAGCATCATGTTAACTTCATGGCGGGTATAGCTACCAGAGTAAGCGCTCGAGCAAATCTGTCAAGATTTATTGGATACTAGTACGAGTCAGGTTTTGGTGGGATTCGGCATTCGACAAGGGTGTGATTCTGCACTGCCGACCTCAACCCTAACCCTATTACGTGATTGTCCGTTCGAAACGGTCGTTGCATATTGTATATCAAAGTGTCGACCGAACGTCAGTCAGTAGTCATACATTGTGCTCTGTAGACTCATCTCTCGTACTTGAAAATGTAGCTATGGTGCCATGAGATACCCGAAAGTTTCTAGCCATCGGGTTGCACGGATGTTCGGACTCCCGATTACAAGTACTAGACGATATTACATATCTCAAATCACAATCCAAGCGGCATCTCGACGGATGCAGCCAAGATTTGAGCTATTATCTACGCATCCAGCGGCATGAAACACCTCCATGGTTTTGGAAACGACCATGACAAAAAGCGTGCACAACAACAAAACCATCACCACCTCTGCATCTCACAAACAGCCCAAGCAAACTTTCAATTCACCTGGGTCTTACTTCCTTCATTTTGCAGGCGGGTCTGGTTCACTTACCCGGGCTCCTTCCTCATCAATTCACAACAACATCCTTGCCGGGGTAGTAGCTATATAGCATGGTTAGTAGATGCCTGGAAATCATCCATCGAAAGTATCTAACCGTGAGCTCGTCGTAGACAACAGAATTACCATGGGTTGTAAGCAAAAGTCGATTTCCCGCTTCGGAAAGCCGCTTGAGGAAAATTCACTTCACCTTGCCGCTCCTTCCTCACTTGATGCAACTCGTGCAAAACAATACCGTTTTCGATGCGGGAAACGCCTGCCCTCATTGCTCCTGCTACATACAGCATTCATAATTAATTTCACCCCTTCCACCCTCATCAATCATGACCCTTGCCGGGGTAGCTCAATCGGTAGAGCGTGTGGCTCTTAATAACAGCTAAAAGAGATCAACCTCAAGGTCGTGGGTTCGAGCCCCACCTTCGGCTATTCCTATACCAAAGCCTATCATGGCAGCTGTCTTTTTTGTTTTTGGTGTTGATTTAGGCAAGAATCGACTCTGGCGGGCTTCCGTGGCGAGGAATCAGGTGTTGAGGGCAAGGAATTGTCCTTTTTGGACGGGACAACGATCGATGTAATCCTTGATATTGACAGAACATGAGCGTAGTCGACATCAGCCAAACGATCTTCATCGCAGCGAACTATCACAACCTAAACGATCCGACCGATATATCTGTAAACCATCATTGCCCTCTCCCATTGATGACTGTAACGAGTCCATCACCTCCGACCATCACGCGTCCAATACCCCGGAACATCATTACGATTGATCAACCAAGCCTCCATTGGCGTACGTTGCTGGTGGCTGGGGCCCTATGGGAATCTGATCAGCATGTTCAGCGTTGACAGAACAACGGGCATCGAATCACTGACGCTGTTCGTGGCAGAAGTGCTTGCGTTGGACCTGGCCAAGCTCTGTTGTAGGGCTGTGAGATTTGCGTCGGTCAGTGGTGCGCTTCCGGTGCTTGCTTCATTTGCGCTGTTTGTCGACCGGTTCCTTTCGGTGGAAGCCATTTTGTTGCTGCTCTGATTGTTCATGGCTGATTGGATTGCTGGTCCAGGAGTCTACCGTGCTGTGGCCAATGGTAGAGGCCAAGTGCACTTCGTTGGTGCGTGCTCAAACACTCTGCCGTGCTGTGGCCGATAGTAGAGGCCAAGTGCACTTCGTTAGTTCGGTAGACCAGCCAATGGCTTGATCGGAATTGAGAGCTTTGATCGATGAGGATGACTTGGACCTTCAAGAGGACGTTCAGTATGTGAGAAGTACTGGACGGATTGCTTTTCACGACTTCAGCACGTGATGTAACGATGTATCGATTGTCAGCTATGGTATGCTCCACTTTGTTCGTCGAAGTGAAGGAGAAATGGGCGGGAGAAGAGAAGAGGAAGAGGGCCTGCAAGTATCATTTATGGCATTCGGCAGGAAGTTTCTTCAATCTGGCATTCGAGGTCATGTACGTATATCGGAGCTGGTGGCGAGCAATTAGCCCGGCTGATCGCTGCAGCGCATACACAGGCGATCTGACTCAGTGAAACCGCGACTCCCCACAAGTTCGTAGAGTTGCCTGGCACTTACCGATTTTGTCTGAATCTCCTCTGTACCTCGCAATCCCTCGTACGGTATTCGCATGCGTGTGTGTCTCCGTGTGGCTACGGACCAGTCGCTCGTCATCGCTCTACGTCCGCCCCAGCGGGCGTCTGCGACGTATGCTCAGCTCGCCTAAGTACACCCGTACATGATTGAATGAATGGATGGTCTGGCTTGCCAGGCTACGCAACTCAGCGTGGACCTTACGAGGTGCCTCTGTGGTCTGTCAGGCGACGGGAGTGTTTAGCAGGCGCAGATGTTGGATGTGTGCGCTGCTCAAACTGCTTGCGCCGATGTCAGAAACGGAGGCAAGTAAGGTGCAAGCAAGGTGTGGTGGTTAGGGTACTGGGTGTTTAGTAGTAGGCGCAGATGTTGGGCGTGCGCGCAGATGTGGGTGATTGGAGGTTCGTATGCGCTTGTGATTGCTGATTGAAAGGTTTTCAGGGATTTTGTTGAGAGCCACCCGCATGAAGGCAACCTTTACCATTTATTATTGATGCACCCCTCAAATCTTGGGCAGCCAGTCAGCGCTTGTTGTACCAGGCCAAAGCCACTGACCAGGTTTCATCAGGCCACCTGTGGTTTTTTTTTCCCCCGGCTGCTCAAGGACCTTTCATGATTATGGTGATGTAAAGTGGCTTGCAGCGCCTGGAGGCTCTGGGGGCTCACATACTGGCGTGCCATCATGTACTACCGCGGTACGGGGATACTCCCACTATGTGCGTAGTATAGAGATATGGGTGCTCTGGCCCGTCTCCGTTGCTTGCCGAGACGCGTGCACATCCAACACTTGCGCCCTGCTAAAAACCCCCTTACCGTATCCACCGGAGATTTCTTGCCTCCGTTGCTTGCAATTCACTCCACCAACTTCCCACGGCGGGCGACGTGGAAGAAGAGGAGGTAAGATAGCTTGCACATCCGCCATCCGAGGCACTCCAAAGTTACTTCGAGATGGCTGGCTGGTGCACGTGATGCTTGTCAGGTGCAGGGTCGAGGGGCCTTCGCGGCTACCCACTGTGGGGGCGTTTTCGAGAACTGCATTCCTGATCGAGATGGTGACTTTGCGGAACACAAGAATCAGCTCTTGCCATGACGGTTAGTCGTTCAACAGTGTACAGGAAATAGATGAAAGCTGGATCAACACTTTGAACATGCATTCATACATCGAACCTACACCTTTCTTCCCATTAGTCTCCATCTAAAACGTTGTCTGCGCCAGTCGGCTGGCAGCATTCCTTGCATCAACACGATCATCATCTTCCTCCTGCACCTTCGACAAAGAGCTAGCCGTGCTGGTAGCCCTCTTCCTACCGCCGAGGGTTCCATCATCGCCGTCATCCGCACCGCTGCCTTCCTCATGGACACCAGGAATACCCGGCATTGAACCTGAAATGGACCTGTTCAAGCCGTCCGGTCTTCTCGCGACACCGCTCCATGCATCGCCCTTGGGGCCTTGCGACGATGCCATGGAGGAACGGCGGATCTGTGGGTGTGCCTCGCGGCCGAGACGAGAGAGGCCGCCCGAAGAGTCAATGGCGCGGATGTCCGGGCGAACTTGTTCGAGGGTGGCGAGAGTTCGGCGTTCGTGTTCGATCTGGCGGACAACGTATTCACGAATCGCGGAGCGCAGGTCGGCGGAGGTGCGGGCGAACCATTTGCGCTTTTCGACGAGGAGATTGGACGTTACGCGCTGAGTCTTTTGCTGCAAGTAGCTTTCGTGGCTGCGAGCTTCATCGAGGGCCGAGATTGCTTCGTCCACCTTGTCACGCTTGACGCTGGAACTGGCTTTGAGTCGGTCTGCAGCACTGAGTTTGGAGCGAGTCGATTGCTGGGCTTGCGTAAGTTCACGGAGCAGGATGTGGCGGTTCGTGAGAGTCTCCTTGACAATGAAGGCATCGCTGGAGGCGTATGCGAGCGGGTCCGAAAGGGTTGTGGCCTCTGCAGTGCCTTGTGCGGCGTGATAATCACCAGTGGTTTGGATGACCTTGCCGATCTTGCGATATGCGTTACCTAGACCAGGATGAGTTTCCTGAACAGCAAGGCCCGCGATTTTAGTGCCCAGTTCCGATTCAGAAACACCGAGAGCTGGGAAAATGTTAGAAGTGTCGATGGAAGAAAGGATACAACGATACTCACATCTTCGGTTCTTGACGACCTTATCAACCTTTTGCTGAGCGTCCATGCTACTAAGATAAAAGCCCTTTACCAAAGGTCTGCTCTCAAGCAACTCTGGGTTGTCATCTGGAGGTGGTGCAAATTGCTTAAGCATCTTTCGGCGCATGCCAGTGGCAGGCTGCTTCTTCCTGACTACAGGGCTGTAGCCAAAATCACTCTCCACGAAGAACACCATTTCCTCGTCTCTCATGAGGACATCATTACTGCAGATGTTGTTGAGCCATCGCTGCAAAGATGCCTTGGTACGGACTTCGTCTTCGTCCGTTCCCATGCCGGCGGAGGTGAACGATGGAGGAACAGATGGGACCAGCGCCTCGGGATTAGAAGCCTGCAGGTGACTACAAAGCTTCTGGAACTCGGGGTATGTACGGCGGATATCGCGGAATTGAGTGGTCCTGAATTTTGGAAGATTCGTCTGAGACCATGTTAGTATTCTCTTGTGGTATCTTCTGTGCAGCTAGTGCTTGACGTACGTGGACGTCAAAACGAAAGATGGCATCCTTCTTGCCGGTTCTCTCCAATCCTGTGATCTTTGCCTGGAGCTTGTACTGTGGTTGCCTCTGCTGTGCCTGGTGCGGCGGAGCGCCGTGATATCTCGCTGCACTCTGAGGTCTGCGGTTTTCTTGCTCTCCATCATGTCTCTGTGCTTCTGCCTGATATTCCTGGTGTTGTGGCTGGGCTTGTTGTTCTGTCTGCGATTGCCATTGCTGTTGCTGCTGCTCCTGATCCCATCCACTACCTGGTCTCTCGATGCTCTCTGCTCCCAAGCCGCTCACGGCTGGTGGTGGAAGATCCTCTCGACTAACATTGGCATCGCCGAAGCTCTGCCTAGAAGCCTCGGGGCTGCTGGCCCATGGTGAGCTGCCACCAGCGAAGCCGGCAGAAGCGGAGTAGTCCATCCTAGGAGTAGTTGGGCCTTCGCGATAGGAGCCTTCGTAGAACGCGCGCTCACTGGTGCGGCGTTGGAAACGGAGATGCTGCGGATGAGGTTGTACGGGTCGCTTTCCAGAGGAGATGTCGCTAGGACGGGGAAAGTCGGTATTGCTGGAGTCGCTGTAGTTGCTGGGGCCTGGCTGTGTTTGGTCGTTCATTGGGCTGTCGCAGCACGCATGGTGGTATGCGGTGGAAAGTGAGGTGGTGAACAGGTGGAGAGTTGGTAAGGCTAACTGGCTGGCTGGCTGGCAGTTGACGTGGAAGCTCGCTCGCTTGGTGGAGAGGCGGGACTGCGGAGGGCGAGCTTGGGGCAGGGATCGACTTGTGAAGATTGTGGGCGACGGAGCTTTGGAGCCCTTGGGGGCAGTCGAGTCCATCAAATATTTGACGCTTTTCAATCAATTCCAGCTGGTAGATTATTTAATCCACACACTCGCTCCATTCGTTGCTACATACATCACGAGCAGGCGTTTTGGGCATGTTGACTCGATGGCTGTGTAGACAGCACGCCGTGGTGGGCCTGAAAACCACCACGCGAAGGACCATCACGTCGTCCAGCCGCCAATATGCGGCATTATCAGATGCCTCACCGGCGGCCAATGCTGCCCTGGAGCGAACGAGGAACATTGGAATCATAGCACACATCGACGCGGTGAGATCACTTCGCCTTCTCGCTCTCCTGACTCAAGACTGATCCACATGGCAATAGGGCAAAACTACCACAACTGAGCGTATGCTTTACTATAGTGGCTTCTCGCGCAGATTAGGAGGTACGTGCCCTGTTGGACTATGTTGCTTGTATCCAGTAGTGGCCTGTCACGGCTGTCGTCGCAGCACGCATGGCGTCTTTGCCCATTGCCAACGATGCACATAGACATCCTCTATCTAAACGCATCCCACAGTTTACTGACTTGTCTTTATAGACGTCGACGAGGGAAGCACGGTCACCGACTTCCTACCCGCAGAGCGTGCACGAGGAATCACAATCCAATCGGCGGCGATCACCTTCTCTTGGCCACCGGGTTCTGCGCCACAGAGTACAAGTCCGAACACTCCCCGGTCATCAATTCCGCACAATATAAACCTCATCGACACACCTGGTCACGCAGATTTCACCTTTGAGGTTCTTCGCTCTCTTCGGGTTCTGGACGGTGCTGTCTGCATTCTGGACGGCGTTGCCGGCGTTGAAGCGCAGACCGAAAAAGTCTGGGCTCAGGCTGCTGCATATGCCATTCCACGCTTAATCTTTGTCAACAAACTCGACCGCGAAGGTGCAGCTTTCGCCAGGACGATCAAAGAAATTGGAGCCAGGCTGGACGTCTGGCCTGCACTTTGCGAGATCCCCTGGTGGGATGAGCAAGGCAAGTTGACCGGCGTTGGCGACGTGATCGGACTGAAGGGCATGCTCTGGAAGTCTGGTGGTGATGGCAAGGAAATTGCAGCATTCACTGCTGCAGATCTTGAGAAGCAAGACCCTAAGTTGGCAGCTGAGCTGAAGAAGGCCAGAGTGGCACTCGTGGAATTATTGTCCGAGCACGACGATGAGATGGTCGAAAAGTATCTGGAAGCTGACGAGGATCACCTTGCCATTACGTCCCAAGACATCATAGCAAGTCTACGCCGTTGTGCCCTGCAGTTCCCGCAACAAGTTGCGCCTGTCTTCGCGGGTGCAAGTTTCCGCAACATTGGCGTGCAGCCACTCCTGGACGCCGTGGTGGATCTTTTGCCATCTCCAATCGAGCGCCCAGATCCTCAAATGAGCATCAACTCGACCGCCCCACAGACCACACTGTCCACCTTTCTTTCTGGTGCTGCCTCCAGTAAAGGAAGCAAAGCCATCAGCAAGAACAGGGCCTCGACCACAGTACAAAACATCTCTACCTGTGCTCTCGCCTTCAAAGTCGTTGCTGACCCCAAGCGCGGTGTCTTGGTATATGTAAGAGTCTATTCTGGCTCTTTGGACCGCAACACTGCACTTTGGAATACAAACCTCCAACTCACCGAGCGTGCCCCTAAGCTCATGCGTATGTATGCGAACGATGCTGTTGACATCGAATCAATTCAGGCCGGCCAAATAGGTGTCATACCAGGGCTGAAACACACCCGTACTGGCGATACTTTGATCGCTTACGCCGGTGCGAACCCTAAGACCGGGCCTCCCGGCGACGTAAGGACAATGCAGCTGAAGCCTATCGACGTTCCACCACCGGTATTCTTCGTCAGTGTTGAGCCTCAGAGTTTGGCAGAGGAGCGATCGGTGAAGGAGAGCCTGGAGTCACTTCTGAGAGAAGACCCTAGTTTACACGTCTCGATCGACCAGGAAAGCGGGCAGACACATCTGGCTGGTATGGGTGAGCTGCATTTGGAAATCGCAAGAGATCGCCTGGTGCAAGACCTCAAAGCCAAGGCACGTATTGGCCGCATCGAGATCGGCTATCGCGAGGCTATCACAACAGAGAGCGGAAATATCACAGAAGTGTACGAGCGTGAGGTCTCCGGCAAGACATCAAAGGCTGGGTGCACAGTGTCCGTGAGCCCGATTGATGAGTCGGAGCCTGTCACTAATGCCGACCACACCTTCCGACTCCACGACAACAACATCCTCTCCATTTCGACACCAACACTGGAAGAAGACGGCTCACCTACCAGCTCTGACACACCTGGCCTTCCAGCAACCCTACCCCTCCCCACGGTCCTGCAGTCTCTCCAAGCTGGCGTTGAAGCCGCCCTCGCCCGAGGCCCAACGCACACTTTCCCGGTGCACTCAGCCTCCATCAGCATCACTTTTTCACCAGAAGAGCACATCTTCCCCAACACCACACCCGCCTCCCTCAGTTCCGCCGCTCGTCTAGCAGTGCAAAAAGCCCTGCGAACCAGCGCCTCACTCTCCGCCACGACCATGATGGAGCCCGTCATGACCGTGGCGATCGCCGTAGACGAGAAAAGCCTCGGCAGCGTGGTCCATGACATCTCGTCCGCACGCGGCGGCAACGTCATGTCTCTTGACGCTTCAGAGGCGGAAACCTTGACTCCCGGCACTCTGAACTCCGAGGGCCCGTCTGTGGATGTGCAAAGAGTCTATACACCTCCAGACCCTTTCCATGGCTCCTCGTCGGGTGCTGATATGAGTGTGGAGAGTGCTACTGGAACAGGTATGCGCACTGTTACTGCGCGAGTGCCGCTGAAGGAGATGGTAGGTTATCTGAAGCATTTGCGTTCGTTGACTGGTGGGAGAGGTACGTTTACTATGGCTGTTGATCGGTTTGAGAAGATGGGAAGCCAGAGGATGAAGGAGGTAATTAAAGAGATGAGGGGTGAGTATGAGTGAAGGGTAACAAGTAAATCTTTTGTGAAATAAGACCGTTGTACGATAGATGGAATCTGGGAGGCTTTTGTCAAGATACTCAGGCCGTGTGGCAGGTTCATGCGGCTTCTCTTCATATATAAATTACAGTCGAATAAACATGGCCTTGGTATGCATCCACTGCAAGTCTAGCATTGAAACGCCACTCCCTGACTTTTGACCATATTCTTTCCTCCTCCAGCAAACCCGGTGCCATCGCTGCACAGCTCGACAAGGCCTCTTTCAACCTTGCTTTCTTTCTCCTGGCCTGTCTCGCTCCCACCCACCGCCTTCTTCTTTTTGCTCTTCCTCCCAGGAGTCACGTCCTCCTGGCAGACATAGCACCTAACAGTCTCATCATGAACCTCGACGTGCGCGCTTTTCTCAGGTGCGCGCTGGAACTTCTCGCTGCAGGGCTTGCACACGACGTGTCCGCAGGGTTTGGCGAGTACGGCTTTGGTGGAGTTGGAGAGAGTTTTATTGCAGCTTGGACATGTTCTGGTTGGAGCTGTGCTGTCGGCGCCGGAGGACGTTGAGGACGGTTCGGGATTGTCTTGCTTTGTTGACCCTTCCCCAGCGAAGTGCACAGTGACCAGGGTCTTTAATGTGAAATCATGCGGTTGATCGGAGGCAGCGGCTGGGCATGTCGGGTGTTGCTTGGGAGGTTTGGCGTCAGGTTTGTGCGAGGACGGAGTCTTGCCAGGGACCCAGAAAGCAGGTAGTTCTTTTGAAGAGATGTCGCCCTTCTTCCTGCTCTTGCTGTCCGCACCATTGGCGAGATCTCTGAGCTCGGATTCGTCGAGTTCCAGCTTGCGCTTCACGCCTTTGTTGCCGCCCTCCACTTCTTGTTCGATAGTGATCTTTCCATCCTTCCTCCCAACAATCCTCTCGCCGAGGCCACTTGACCGCACGCTCAACCCAGCCTGGACTTTCTCAAACTCCTCAACAGCTCGCATTTGCGCCTCGGCGTCCTCGACCTCTTTCTCCTCCTCATCTTCGAGTTTCCGCTGCTCGGCTTCTTTCTTTGCGCGCTTGAGTTCTTTGTTTTGTGCGAGTAGATTGCTCACAGCGCATTCGCGGCAGAATAGATGGCCATGGCTAGGGCACGAGACTGGATCGCGGGCGGATAGAAGGCAAAGCTGGCATGATCCGAATGGTAGGAAAGAATCGCGCGTCAATCGCGTAGAGCGGCTGCCCCAAGTGCCTTTCAGTTCGTTGCGCTCGTGTGCTGTGAAGAAAGCAAGTGAGGTGTTTCTTTTGCCTGCTATGTCAGCGATGGGTGATGTGACTGTGGTATAGAGATCGCTTACTGTGTGCCATGTTGGCCTCTCAGATATGCAGGATCAAATAATACCTTGAGAGAATGTGTTGTCGCAATAATGCCTGCATGCACGTGGAAGAGCAAGTCTAGTAAATAAAGTGGTGGGAATACAGCAGTCGAATCCAACGTCATCTGTACGCGCTTGGCGGACACGCTACGCTACGCGAGGCCAGGCGTGTCGTAGCATTCGCATTACTAAATGTTTGCTTGAGATGTCGTCCATCGTATACCCCAAAACCACACTCAATGCTATTTTCATAACAACAATCTTTTCCGATGGCAACAGACGAACGGCCTTATGAGCCACCCATGCTCACCCGGGCCATCTCCAACGCCACAGTCGGAACGGTAGGCTTTCTTTGCCGGAGTTTTCTATATGCATTGAGCCGTACCGAAGTACATGGTCTAGAGCATTTCCAGGCGCTTATAGATGAGCGAAGCGATCCAGAGAGGAGAGAAAGAGGATTGATCACAGGTAGTTTCATGTCCTTATGATGTATTCGAAGGAACGACATTGACCAGGCAGCAGTATCAAATCATGTCAGCGTGTATGTGAACAGTTGACATCCACCGGTTGGAGCCGAGACTAATATATGACCCTCAGGCTGGATGATCCTATAGTTTGGGGAATACTACCTTTTCGATACCATTGGAACGCCAACAACTCAAGATGGAGTCTCGGAAGTCACGACATATGCTTCAAGAAAGGGTATGTGTCAGTCACTTCAAAGCAGAACTTCCGCTGAATCAAGATACAGACAGAGCCTTCTGACTGCATTCTTCACTTACGGCAACACTCTACCCATGCATCGGATCGCACACTCAAAATACGGTGGCATCTTCCAACCCACAATGACCCAAGTCATTAGACTGCTCAGCGATCCTCATGCTTCTGCATCGCCGGAGACACAATCAGTCACACAGCTTGGAACCACTCATCCATCGTCCCTCCCACCAAGCGACCCCTTCTCGTCTTCAGAACTTACATACACGACCAATGGCCAGGACTCCTTCCCAGCACCATCGTTCTACCCTAGCCGACGCCACAGCTGGATTCATGTCTTCCCTGAAGGTAAGATCCATCAACATCCAGACAAGATCATGCGTTACTTCAAGTGGGGTGTCGCACGCATGATCCTCGAATCCGAACCTTGCCCGGACGTGGTCTGCATGTGGATCGATGGCCCACAAGAAATCATGGACAATGAGCGAACTTTCCCTCGTCCCTTACCTAGACCTGGCAAAGATGTCTCGATTACGTTCGGCGAGAAGATGGATGTGGAGAAAGTTTTCGGACCGTTTCGGCAGCGCTGGAGGGACCTCAAGGACCGCGCGGAGAAGAAGCGATTGATGAGTGCCGGAGAGAGTGCTTTGAAGGAGCACTCGAACGAGCAGATTGGAGAGGTCCATGATCAAGAGCTCAGGTATGGTGCCGAAGCCAAACAACTTCGCATCGACGTCACGCTTGCGGTGCGTGACGAGGTGTTGAAGATACGCAGGTCGACTGGACTGCCAGATGAGGATCCCAAGAGCTCTTTGGCCGAGACATGGCGGGAAGAAGGGAGTAAGGACAAGCCTGAGGGGAAAATGAAGGACCGGAGTGTTGTGGAGGATATGTGAGTATAAGGCAAGCCGGCCGCTGCTGATTTGACCTATGATAGAATTTCGACTACAGCGCTGCTCCAGTCAACGTCGCTAATTTGGGATCCAATGGATCGGTATACTTGACCTCATAACTGCGAACCTTGGGCCGTGTCAAATGGCTTCTCTCTGGAGAGGTCAATCTGGGCTCCTTTGACGTGTGCTATGATCTTCGATGAAGATATCTACTGCTTGCTCTTTGCACGATTCTAAAACACATTTGAGGAAGCGGGGCCACCATGCGACCATCCGTGAATTCGTTGGGTCTGTCCGGAGAGCCTGTTTGATCCTATTCTCCCTCAAATCTGGTGTCATGTCGGGTTGCAGGATGCTGGTATACGCCGGCTTCTCCGTGAAAAAGGCTCCACTCGAAAAATTGAGTACATCAACACACGGTCCCCTCCACTCTCACATTCTCCAGAGTGAACCCCATTCTATTGTTGCGTCGATGTGCTTGGTGATCTATTGAGCATTCATATTGGAAGATCAAGGATTCAACGTTCATCGAATGTTCCCATTCACACAAGCTGAGTGGCGCAGCGGAAGCGCGTAAGTTAACACAAAAACTCATAGAATATTCAGGAATAAAACAAGAATAGTCACTAACGCCTTTCCTCAGGCCGGGCTCATAGCATTGAAGCAACCCGGAGGGCAATGGATCGAAACCATTCTCAGCTATATCTTTTTGTCAAAGTTGAGTGACCGTGAAAGGCTCTTTTGGACTGGAATCATGCAACGATGTTGGGACGGGTAAAAGCGACAAGGAGCGAAATTTTTGCAGTACGGAGCTAATTAGCATTTGATACGTTTAGGAGACTTAGAGGTATGCTGCCTTCATGGCAAGTCCGTGAAAACTGACCCTACTTTGATGGTGAAGCGGCATCCGTGAATCGAACTTAGGAATTTCTTTGTGGCTGGATCCACACATAAGCTTTGGGTCCCTGGCCGAGTCAACGGAGGTACAGTACACACTGAGCATGCCTTCTGTTGCCGAAAGGAAATAGCGATCTTCTGTAGCACTAGATGGAATGGTTTGCACCTCAATACTGTTAGAATGCTTGTGGGCAATCTCTAATTACCCCTGATGCCTGGGGTTGAGCCTTGCTACTTTCCGATTAGGACAATTGACATTTTGTTCAGGGTATATATATTTATTGATATCTGCTTATTCATCAAGCATTGGTGGTTTAGTGGTAAAATTAGCCGTTGCCATGAAAGTCCATGACTTCCAACGTCGGCTAGCCCCGGGTTCGATTCCCGGCCGATGCAGTGAACCAGCTCGTGAGAGCGTACCATTTTGCGCTCTGCCTCGAATTAGAGGACAGAATTTTTGTTTGCACGACAATCGTTTGACTGATAAGTCATAGAGTCGCTGATGGAGTGACGACACTGGTCACTAGCAAAGCATTTAACCTAACTTACGTTAGTTAGAGTCATGTCAATTGAAGATTAACCTAGTCATGCGCTGTCAAGTCGTATTAAGCTGGCTAACTTATCTTCGTAAATGAATCAAGTCTAGCTGTTTTTTTATCTGATGAAGCAATTTTTTAACTGAAGTTAAGTCACAAAGAACCACTCGAGTCGAACAATTTGAATTGTGGACAAACTATTGGATCTCATGTGTCGTTAAGCTAAGTTAATAGGGCACACCGAGTACTAGTGACTATGCCTCATTGCGAGGCGAACGTTTTTAAGCTTGGACGAGATCTATTCAACTGGTTGTCTAGACTGGCAGATTCCGCAAACTGGCTTTTGGTCTAGTTTCGTAGATCTTTGCCGGTCACCTTTTCTGATAACTTGATCAGAATGAGCAGAAACAAAGCATGAACTCGACGAAGTTGTTCTTATAACTTAGTCAAGTTGCAAAGGAAATCAAGCTGAGTCGCTACTAGTAAACGATGCTCATAGTTAAGTGAACTAACGTTCTGTGAGTTGACTTGGAGCAAATCTGACTTATCCATTTCTTAGCCGTAAATCGACGTAATGATCGATACATAACTTGTTCCAATTTGCTTTTGCTTTGAAGCTCAATTTAGTTGACTGCGTTAACTTGATCAACTGATTGAAAGATCGTAGATGCGGGACTATTGGATGGCCAAGCTGTGATTTTCTTACTTTCCCCTGAACCAATCAATGGAACGTGGACCAACATTGCAAGTTAGCTTAAATATTAACTTACCGAAAGACCATCGCGCAACTAAATTGAAGTTGAGAATAGCGCCAATACATCCCACAAGCTACCCCGTTTGGCCTCAGGGCCTTCAATAATGTCTGTCGTCCAATGCGTGCTCAGCGAAATTGTGTTTGTGCAAGTTGACTAAACCAGCTCAAAACTTAGGCTTCCAGATTCAAGTTTTCATCCCTCGTTTTGGAGGGCACGCTTCACACAAAGGTCATTATCTCATCACACTTAACAGCCTGGGCTTAATTTATAAAACCTTCGAGGATGGGTTAATCAACGTGATCAGTGGGAATTGAAGACAGACGGGAATCCCGGACGCTCACAGTAACTTATATCTAATCACGCGCTAAATATCTGGAAATAACTAACTTAACTCAGTAGGATTCAAAACGCCTGAGTATTTTGGCTAATGTCCGACTTCTCTATTCATACGGAATTATTGCCAACCACGTTATAATACGTTAGCTCTGCTACCTCCGTATTTCATCACTAAGATCTCATTAAGCTGACCGGCTGAGTCATGCTGAGCTAGTCTATAAACTAAGATAATTTACAAGTTGAATGGCTAGTCATTATCTATGTTCGATAAGGTAGACGCACGATCCCAAAACCTTTCAACGCTGTCATCGTCCCCAAAATCCAATTCAACTTACATGAACTCTGTCGATAGATCTTTTCAAGTTTCCGCTGCTGATTTGATCACTCAAAAGTTGCATTTGAGAGAAGGTTTCGCTCCACTGGCTTGTGACGACGTAGCTTAGCTAACTTATAGGTTTTCTCTGAATTCGATAGGCTCGAATATTTGCTCTGTGACGTTAGGTTATGTCGATCGAATAAGAGTCAATTTCAGAAAGTAAATAAGTCACTAGCGCGCATGGCAATCAATTCACCCGAGCGCAGTTACTCAAGCGCAGTTGGACTTGTGGATCGATGACCATAAATCAGTCTCAAGTCAGGACCTTTGCTTCATCTAACTGTTCAAGGTGGCTGACTACTCCACTAACTACTCCGACCGTCGTTTTAGTCACATCTATGTGAGCTCTGTCTAGCCCCGTCCATTGCTAGCGTTAAATAACGTCACTTAGTCCCCTATCTTCAGATATACTCAACTAGCACAAGATGAATAGTCAGCTTTCAATCACAAGAATGTATGCATAACTCACCTTTCAGCCTCACTTTATGCATTAACTGTGGTGAAGTTATCCGTACTTTTCACCGAAAGATGAAACATATATTGATGGCCATATTGGGGTTAGATTCGACTGGTCTTGTTTCGTCTCGGTTCGTTTCAAAGTATTCCAATTTGTAGCACATCTTTTCTGTCGTTCAATTATATTGATCTCTACACTTCAAAATCGAGTTGCTTGAGTGTCTTCGACTAGACTCAAGGTGAGTTGTGACGATCAGTCAAAAGTGTGATGACGTTAGCAAACGCTCGTTCACCTTCAGCCAGAATAGTACGTCATATACCGCGGGCGTGCTTTTATACGCAGACTGATCGACTAGTGGGTGTGTTCCATTAGTAGGTGAACTACGTTAATCCAACCTGAGCAATGTAATACGGGGTTAGGTCTAGCATATCTAGGATTAAACGACCTAAGTTATCTGTTTACACTAAAGCTATCTAGAAACGCAAGAGTAGTCGTTACACTTAAGATCGTTCGAAGTTGCCGTAAGCCAAGTTTATATATACGACGTAAGCTATCGACACTAGTACTAGCTAATGTATCTCCTGTTTAATTTCAGAGCTGTGGGCCATGACAGGGTATCGTTGTTCACGCGGTAATTCATAATCAGTTTGGTCACGCTAGATCAGACGTTCGACACATATTTTAGAAAAGCATGCTGTGACTGACTCTACTCGTGTGTAGCTCGCTATCTGCTGCACCATGGTCCCATTTCCCAGACCGGAATTGAAGGGTAGTAGCCCTGGACCTTTCTCGATACATCAGCTGGGAAGCACAAGATATGAGAAGTTAGCCGGCTATTATTGAGATTGCTTAAACGGTGCTAAAGTTAATTCTTTTGAAACAGCTCCCAAAAGTGTAAGCTTGGCTAACGTAGTTCACCTACCAATGGAATATGCCCACTAGTCGAAGAGTCTGAGTATATCCGAGCACGCCCGCAACATTGTGAAGACTGATCTACGTATTACTCAGTATGCTTGCGTCCTGTCTCACTAGTGGGTATGTTCCATTAGGGGGTGGATGTGGTTCCCTGATTAGTAAGTTAACATAACGTTACAAGAGTGGAAATGTGGCATTCTATGAATCAGTCAACTCCACGAAGATATTATGCCAGTAGATGTTAGTTACCGGTAACCAGATCAGTGCGAAGGTAAGTTTCATGATTCGAGTTATGTCTTATAACGTTATAGAAATTCAAAAATATTGAGGTTAGAGATTGGGGTCGACTTGATAGCTCATGTTGGGTTAAGAACAAGTTGGATATCAGGACAAGTATTTCAGGCTCATCTACTCGAGCTAATCGACCGAAGTAACAGTTCACGTACACGGCTCTCTATAAAACCGACTTTCAGCTAACTTACGGGGTGAATGTGGTGAATTTTATAGAGAACTTCGAAATATTTAAAGAGTCATTGGTTGGGATAAAAGCGCAGATGCACAACTTGTTGATCGATCGATCAGGGAAAACCTCATCTCAATCAAGAAAAATTAACAGCATCCACACCCTAGCAAGATACACCTAGCAGTAAGTTGGTGACTACCCAAGTTTCCTAGATGCCAATGCTACAGCAGGTAGAATAACTAAGTTAAGTAAGGGCTGTGTGGCTGGCGTATTTAATTTAATTAGTCATATAACTTACCAAAGATTCTATCAAATCATTGCTTACCTGATCTTCAATCAAACAAGCTCACTCGAAATGCAAAGTTTGCACACTCTGAGGCGTCCAAGTAGCCACACTAGACTACAAGAGGCATCAATGCTTTTACAACTTGAATTGCTCAACTTTCAAATTTGGAGTTTGATCATCCAGATGTTGCGCTTTGAGTCTGATTGATTTATGATCAAATATGTGTCAATCCGAAAGCCAGCTCAAAATTAGCTGCGTTGAATGTGTGGGCGTAATGAACGTCAGTCATCTCGAGTCATAAATTAGGTCAACACCATTGCCCCCATCAGCATGACTTGTTGTACAATGAGACAACTTGGATGTTTTCAAAGCGAAGTCATGGACAAAGTCATTGGAAAGGTAAGTTGACTTGGTTCTGCTCGGGCTGGTTTGATCTAAGTTATCTAAAGCCAGGTTATAGTTAGGCTTGGATTCCATCCGACTTTGACATTGAGCCGTGAATAAATACTGCTAGCTCAACTTGATCTGATCACTTATGAGACTACTGGTCGACAATGAGAGCATTCCCACCACATTTGAGACTTCAAAATCTTGCAAATTGTAGTAAGTTATCTAGATCATCAACTAAATTAAGCTGTCTAGAAACATTCACTGCAGCAACTTAGTGACCAGGTCGATAGCTTGTCTTGATTGATCCAAAAGAAAGGCTGCTGTTGTTAATTTAGCTTCAGACCGTTTGTTTACTATGGATGGATGATGAATGAGCTGACTGGCTTTAACCAAGTCATGCAAAGTTTGAGTCTCAAAATTTAAGCTTGGCTGGTCCGTTGTTAATACGAAGGAAATCTACGATATCCTTCTCAAAGCCGAGAACGAGACCGCGAGGAAGAAGGGGAAAAAGACGGTAAAACCGAGGAGTCCGACGCCCGACGACGAGGACGTAATAGAGATGAGCGGATGCTACATGCGGAGGTGCTACAATCGTTGCACATCGAGAATTGAAGTTCAACGATTGATCAAGCAATTGACTTCAGTGGGATTGACATCAAGTTACGACCTATTGGGATGACTCGATGCTGCGCAGCTCACAGTATCCGTCGGATTCATGTCAACAAATGCCGAACATGCTGCAATCTAGCACTTAGGCCGTCAACATGTCCCACTTCATTGCGAAACAAATTTCTTGTCCTTCGATTTCCACAGCCCTCACTTTCCCAGGCTCGAATCCACCTAACTCCACCAAACGACTGAAGTTCACCTTCTCTCCTGCCACTTCGCCGCCTTCTGGTGGCAAAACCACCGCAACGCCTTTCCAGAGGAGAGAGTAGTGCACGAACTTGAGCCCTTTGACGGATGTCTTAAGATCCGGCGATAATGTGGCGAATATGTGTGTGAAGCTGGATTCCTTATAAGGCCAGGTGGAATTGAAAGCTGTAGTGTCGGGATTTGCGCTAGTGATTGTGGGCTGGTCGACGTGGGAGAGATTTGCCTTGCACCAGGATGTTACAGTTTTGCTTGTCGAGTGGTCGAGGCAGAGGATCTTGGAGGCGCTGGAGAGGGTGAGACGGGAGGAGTAGCTGTCAAGGAAAGCTTGGAGGGTGGGTGAGGCAGCCATGTTGTTGAGATCAAGTGCTTGGGCTAGTTTTGTTTTGCCAATGGATTTTCCAATTATTTCCATCAGATGTCGTTGGCATGTTGGACTGGTGTGTCTCTAGAGCATGCTGACTCCAACTGGCCATGACGCTTCTTGGCGCTCTCGTCTCCGCGTTGTCGGTTTCTCTCCGTCCGCCCGGATCTCGGATATATCGATCTTCGACACGGACTCGACCCATGACTCTCCGCATCTCGTTCACTAGTAGCACACGATTCATCGTGTTTCACGAACTTTAGGCAACCGTACAAAATTTACATGTGTCCTGACACTCTACACCTTGCGTTTACCAAAGCAAGCCATCACGAGACCAAGTCGGCCATCGACCAAGCAACACTTCCAGCAATTGATCGAACAACTCATCACATGCAAGCTCGGCTATAGGCTCACGACTTCCAGCCCTGATTCCTGCCACTACGAGCGCGGAGCTGAACAGAACCTCCAATCATATGTTGATCGCATAGTAGTGTACCTTCGTACTATTTCAAGTAGGCAGACTGTTTTGATCGAAGCATACCCATTGTGGTGCACACCTCCGTTTCTTGGTCTGCCCAATGTGTCGCTTACATGCATACAGCAGTCTTCTTCACACGATCTACACGCTCATTGCTCTTCTAGTCCCATACTCCGCGAGTCAATATTGAACGGAAAGACGATTAACATTGTCCGTCGCGGGTGTGAAGCTTTCGATAGCTTCAGGTTCAGAATTCAAGCCGAGGCAGTGAAATGAAAAACCGTTGCGAACGTTGCGCGAACAGTGCGCTTGCGATACTAGCAAAACCTCTAGAAACTACAAGTATGGTGGTGAGGTCCTCCTTAATAGTAGGCTGGATGTCTGCAGGCTTCAGCTGCTCTCTATCCTGAGTTGTTGCAGGCAGCTTCCAGGTCTCACACTCACCTCTACGGTTCAACATTCGCTCTATTCGGTGGCAGCATCGCCCATCATGTTCAAATATCTACCTTCGTTCTTTCTGCTTTTGACGCTCTTTACTACCTCGGGTACGACTCAACTTCTCAAACTACCACTCCTCTCGACCGCGTCAGACCCACCACTTCCTCCAAACCTCGACCCATTCTACGCGCCGCCTGCTGGCTTTGAGGATGAGGCGCCAGGTTCAATCCTGCGGACCCGAAAGATCACAACAGCCTACTTTGGATTGGTCATCAACACCGTAGAATCATGGCAACTGCTTTACCGCACCACTGCCGCGAACGGCTCTGCGATCGCCTCCGTCACGACAGTCTTCAAGCCACTTGTGGCAAAGAGGGATCGATTCGTCTCTTTCCATACAGCTTATGATGGCGCAGCGAGAAGCGGCATCTGCGACCCGAGCTACGGCTATAGATTCCTCGCGCCGCAGGCAAGTCTGATCTCTTCAGTTGAGTTCTTACTTCTGCAAGCCTTTGTCCTGGACGGCCACATTGTTTCCTCGCCGGATTATGAGGGCCCTGACGCTGCGTTCGGCGCTGGACGAGTGGCCGGTATGGGTGTACTGGACAGCATGAGGGCGGTCGCGAACTTCGGGTCTACACTTGGCTTCACTTCAAACACGCCAGCAGTAGTTGGCTACGGCTACAGTGGCGGCGCTATCGCCACGGGCTGGGCTGCATCTCTCCAACCTAAGTACGCTCCCGAGATCCCCATCAAAGGATGGGCGCAAGGTGGCACACCCGCCAACCTCACTGGAACGGCTGTTCTGGTAGACGGCACGCTCTTCAGTGGATTCCTTCCGCAGGCTCTTGCTGGACTTAGCGCACCTAGCTCGTATGGCGCTGAGCTCGTGCCGGTCTTTGATGAGATCCTCACGCCATATGGCCAGTCGGTTATCAACGCTGCAGAACAGATCTGCAGCATTCAGAACATCGTCACGTTCGCTTTCCAGGAGATCCAGTCTACTAAATTCCAGACTCTCGGAGACCAGGTCCTCTATGAACCGACTATCGACTCCGTTCTCAGCAACAACACCATGGGCCAGAACCGAGACGAGACACCGAGCGTACCGGTGTTCATGTTCCACGCTCCTGATGACGAGATCATTCCTTACGAAAACGCCACCACCCTCCGCGACGACTGGTGTGCCAATGGCGCAGACGTGCAATTCGTCACATATGCCGCTGGTGGTCACGCAACCACGGAGATCATCGCATTCCCTAAAGCTTTCAAATTCGTCAAAGATGCCTTCGATGGCAAGCTGGGCAAGGGTTGTTCAGAGCAGACCGTCTTGGACGAGTCACTCAACCCATTGGCACTTGGCCTCTCTCTCGAGCCTGTTCTCGTCGGTCTGCTCAATGGTCTTGTGGTTGCAGGCAAGCAGGACATCAATATCCTTGAGGATGTCACGAACTTGAACAAGACTATCGTGACCTCGAATGGCACAGTCGCGTCGTGAGGAAAGATTTTAAAGGTCTCATTCATTTCTCGTACGAGTATCGCATGCATGCATCTCTCTTTTTGTCAGTTCAATATCAGACGTGTACATTGTATGCACGACCATACCTTCCTAAATCATTATCCACACTTAGTATAATGCACATTGCAAGCTCCTAATCAAATGATCCCACCGCTATATACCCCAATGACTAGCCTAGCACGTAACACAGTAGCCACGCTGATTGTAAACGCTATCCGCCTAATGCCGTATTTCAATGGCCTGTGCGTACGCCCAAAAGCATCAGAATTCGATGTGAAAGTAAGACAACCATGCTGTCATCCTCGAAGCTAATTTGACGCATCGATAAGGTTTTGCGGGATGGGAGGATTCAGACCTTATTTGCGCCTCTTCGTCCATATGATCAACATGTCTTCGGCATACCGCCCGGTGAACACCAAGTCATCAGTATGGCTCTCGCTAAATATTGTAGACATTCGCATAGTCCTGCTTCGCCATGCTCAAACAGATACAGTATGCGACATACAGAATTTTGACGACTGCTTTTTCGTTGCTCTAATCGGCCCGTGTGCGGTGATAAAAGAGCTGCGGCACCGCATCTCAGATCTCTGACATCACCCATCCGTAAACATACCGAACTCTGAACATCTCGACGAAACTGACATCAATTTTCGAACAGCTTCCGCGGATCCGGTAATGAGGGTTTACGCCGAAACGGTAAGAAGGCGTGGAAGGTTGCTTTTGTAACTTCAGAGGGTGACCTCATACTCTTCTCTGCTTTACCTTCATATCTAGGCTTTGTGCTGCCGTGGTCGTTTTTCATCTCGTTACTACTTATCTTGCATTGGACTAGCTGTGGGTTTCTATTGGCTGTCATGCAAAATGGATTCTGATCATTATCAAAACGCGAACGATCGAGAAGAGGTGGAGAGGTTGCCAAATGACGATGTCGACCTGGAAGCAGGCAGCTCTGGAGTTGCAGGGAAGGAAAGAGATCACAATGAGGATACAAGGCAATCGTCAGCTACGAGCAGCGAGCCTGAGAAGCGACAAGATGTGGAGATTGTTGAATGGGATGGCCCGAATGATCCTGACAACCCGTAAGCTGAAATATTGTTTCGTTGAATGAAGACCAGGCTAACAGTTCCCTAGATTCAACTGGTCTGTGTCTCGTAAATGGGTAATCACGATCACGACATGCTTCATGTAAGTGGAAGTTTACATCGCCAACGAACCTCTCACTGATTACTCATAGCTCCATCTTGACCGGTCTGCCTGCAGGCGCATACGGCTCCGGAAACGTGCAAATGGAAGCCGAGTTCGGCATCAGCCAAGACAACTTCCCATGGCTATACTGGGCGACAGCTTCCTGGAACGTAGGAGCTGCTGTCTGGCCGCTGCTATTCGTGCCGCTCACTGAGAACACCGGCCGCATGCCCGGCTACTTCGCAAGCTACATCCTCTTCCTCATCTGGCTCATTCCCTCGGCGACGGCACCTAACTTTGCAACCTTGATTGTCACTCGCTTCTTCGGTGGAGGCGCAAGCTCAGTAAGTATCAATATCGTGGGAGGCACAATCACGGATATCTGGCGTGGAGAAAAGGATCGTAGCATTCCCATGTCCATCTTCGGAATGACCAGTGTCATTGGTATCGCTCTAGGACCATTTGTCGGCGGTGCTGCGCAGACGCATCTTAACTGGCGCTGGATCTACTGGGTGCAATTGATCTCTGACGCGGCACTTTTGCCAGTCTTCTGGTTCATTCTGAAGGAGACTCGTGGAGATGTCATCCTTGCTCGCAAGGCGAAGAAGCTACGCAAGCAAGGCCGGAATGCCTTTGCCAAATCGGAACTCAACAAGAGCAGCGTTATCGAGATGCTCAAAGTGTCCTTCAAGCGACCAACCAAGATGCTGGTCACGGAATTTGTGGTTATCTCTTTCACACTTTGGGTCAGCTTTGCTTGGGGCATTCTGTTCTTGTTCCAGAGCAGTGTCACCCAGGTGTTTACTGAGCTGTATGGCTTTGGTACCTTCCAGACAAACCTGGTCCAGCTCGCTCTGTCCGCTGGTGCTGTGGTAGGCACAATCATCAACCCAGTGCAAGATATCCTATACTTGCGCTCATCCAGAAACAACAAAGAACGACCCGGAAAACCAGTGCCAGAAGCTCGTCTATACTTCGCAGTTCCCGGATCTCTCATATTCACTGCCGGCTTATTCTGGTACGGATGGTCATCGTACCCCCACGTCCACTGGATCGTACCGACTCTGGGTATCGGATGCGTAGGCTTAGGCATTTACGAGATCTACATGGCAGTCGTGAACTACCTCGCCGATGCGTACGAGAAATACGCCGCCTCCGCGCTATCCGCGGCATCTTTGGGCCGCAACACGTTCGGTGCTTTCTTGCCGCTCGCCTCTCAAGCACTGTACACCAACCTTGGCTTCCAGTGGGCCTCGAGTCTTTTAGGATTCATCGGTCTAGCACTAAGCGTGGTACCAGTGATCCTCCTGCTGAAGGGACCGGATATCCGTGCCCGGTCGCCTTTCATGTCTGAGAGCACCTACGACGAAGACGAGGCAGAAAGCCGCCGCAACAGCGTTGCGAGCTCGAAGGCGCAGAGAAAGAATTCGAGTGTGTCGGGCCCGAGATGGAGCTCGGTCAGAAAGTCTCAGGGTGTTCCGGGGCCTGCGGGTCAAGCGGTGGCTGCAAATCCGGCGACTTAGCATGTCTTTCAATGGTAGAGTTGCTGAGAAGTAGTTCATCAAGTTATGCGATTCATGCGGCTGTATCGCGGGTCCGGTATATAGGATCGGGGTGAGAACATTCTATTAAATCAGCTGGAAGGCTTTTACGTCGCTTGGCCAAATACATCAACATTGCGAGCCACACAATAGCGGGTGAAATAATTTTGACGTCTATGCGCGGAAGACGCTTTGAATGATCATCTGAAATGGCCATCGTGCGCTTATACCTCTGATTGCGCCCGAAATTCACGGAAGCACCATTCCTTCATCCTGTCCCTTTTTCTCCCAAAATCGTCTCAGCCGCAGCTTACTACTTTCGCTGTGTCCCTGAGCTTGTTTCTTTGAGTGCCTCATGGTATGTCGTCTCTTGAGGGTCTCAAACGGCGTTTCCGGGCCCAACTTGTCAGCTGTATCTCGCCAAGCGTCAGGAAGATGATTATCCTCACGGTCTTTCGGTCTCTGCCGGACCCAGACAAAAGTGAAGAAGCAGATAAGCAGTAGCACGGTGATCGGAGCCGTGAAAGCCCAGTATATCCAGAAGCGATCGCTGATGACTTTCCCGCCGGGTGCAACCTTCCAATCAAACATGCCCATGGAGAAAACTGCCTGCTGAACAGTCAATGGCGCCTGTAGTGAGTGCCGTGAAGGGGCTTTGAACTCACCGACATGAAAGTTCCCGGCAGGAAGATGGCACTGACGACCCCGAGAGCCTTCATTGCAGTGCTATCGGCTTTGGCTCGATCTGCCAATTCCATTGAAGCCGTTGCCAGTCTTAGGCTTGTCTTGTTGTCGCGTTCTTGGAGCATGGTGTAGACCTTTGATAAGCATGAGTAGGATTACTTTGTACGTGATAGAGACGCGACCTACCAGATCTGACAGAACCTGTGAGTGCTGCTGTTGATACTCTACAATACTGGCAAGAGACTCCGCCTCTTTGCACAGCATTGTGAGACTCTTTTCAAGCTCCGGCGGAAAAGAATCTTGTGGCGTGGTTCCGCCAGCTTCGATCCGCTGCGCGAGTTTGCGTATGCGCTCCATGATGAATGACAGGCCATTGATGCGCATTCTCAGAAATGCAAGTCGCGACATTGCCAAAGTAAGCCTCCTGATTAGGTCGTCAAAGTCGATGCTGCTCAGGACTTCGCTCGAACCCAAGCCTTCGAGTGTCATGATAGTTCCAACTCCGACAAGCGACTGGTCCCATATGCGAAGATCGTTGCAGTCGCGGCGCTTGAGAATAGCCTCGATGAGAAGGAGCGGGATTTGTAAAGAATGCTTTATGTCGTCAAGAACTCATAGTCGTGGTCCGAAAACCCAACGATGAGTCCTCGCGCAATTGAATGGTTCTTATCCCAGCTCAGACTCATTGCCCAGTTCTCGTTTGTCGTTTTGTCAGACACTGGCGCTCGAATAACTACACCTGCAAGCCATCATTGAACAATATTTCTTTTCCGTTTTCCATTTCATCACATACCCTCATGGAGCGTTGATCTTGGTTTGCCTTGTTCGATATGTCGGTTTAGTTCTTGCACTAGTAGTATTTTGATGGCTTACTGGCTGAGCTTTTGTGAGTATCTTTGCTTGTGCAGGCGACGTCTTCACAACGCGTTGCACCATGTCGTTGGTCCAACCATGTCCTACCGCTGCTAAGATGGCTGGGGTATCAAGATCGGTGTCAAGTCTGCGTTGGCGTTCAAGAACCCATTGCAAAGTCCGGGAGGTTTCATCTGAAACGAGTTGAGTCAACGTGCTGGCGATTAACTCCACGCTTTGCTGTACCGTTAATAGCGATGGCATAATTTCCACCATCAAATACTCCTCAGCCTTTTGGCGCCCGATTAAGCGATTCTTGAGATCACCGCCCTTCATCAGCTGTGGGAGTCTTTTGTCAAAGACCTCGTAAGATTTTTCGAGCAGCTCTCTAATGCTCACTGCGCTAATTGCAATCTCGACCGAGTGTTGTTTGAGTTTGTAGACGCGGAGGAACTCTAGGAGACGTGACAGCGACTTGGAGATCACCTCAAGCTGGGCGAACAAGCGCGGAAAGGATGGCGTTTCGATCTGCAGATGGATGGTACGAAGATTCTACAGCATCTCATCGCAAATTGCAATTGCGGCCGAGACATGGCCAGCTGAATCCATGATAGCCGATGCCATGTCGACAAGTCTGTGTCGGGTATCAATTCAGATCAAGGTTCCAGAGCACAGTTGAACATGAGAGCCCTTGGAGTGGAGGAGCACACGCTTATAAAATTTGGAAGCCCGAAGACTGTTCCAAGAAGAAAGCCTGAGCGGCATGCAACATAAGACAAGCCATGTGCTGCACATTCGGCCCAGCATGCAGGAAGATGTCATATACTTGCAGTCAGACGGGTGCATTTCACGGACGCCTAGTAGCTCCCTCGCCGAAGCATTTGTTTTGAGGTGAAAAGGATGATATTGGAGATGCGCCATCACAAGCCACAATCGGACACGAAGTTGCGCATGCTGTAGCATCCAAAGGTGGAAGGTCGCACGCACTGCGGGATCGAGAGCTACTCATAGGTTTGAGCCTTTGCGGATCAAGAATGATATGGGCGAAGGATTGTGGTCCGTAGTACGACAGAACGGAGAAGCGTGCTGAGGCGTGCAGGCATGATGCACGACGGCCCACTTGTTGCCAATCGGTGCAGATCGGCAATCAATTCCCTCAAGCTTGTTCCGACTTCGCTCGTCCAAGCACCGCATGGAAGCATTGGCACAAGGGCATATCTCTCTGCAACTGAGAGACTCGAGAGATATTCCCCAGAGACCCACTGAACGACTGGGTACGGGGAGCCGACATCCACGTCCTTGCGGTACTTTTGCATGCTTATCTCTCACAATCTTGACGGCAATCCTCGCCTAAAACCGGAACAGAGATTGTGCAAAGACGTGGACGAGTACCGCTCTATGCCTGCTTTGATAGAGGGATCGTCACGAAAAAATTATCAAATGGTCAAGCATTGCTGCGCCTGCGTCTATCCATCAGATTTTTACATAATGCTTGGCCAAAAGCCCCAGACGGCAGCAAAGTAAAGCAACGTCGTCGCCTTGGCTTTGCAGATGACAACCCATGCACCGAACCATCACGCTGGGCAAACAACGGTATGTACGTAACGTTATCAGATTCTTTCCATCGTGGTGGATCGTGACGATACTGTTCGTCGTGACCTGCCTCAACATTGCACAGATCACAAAGATGGTAGAAGGTATATAAAAGGTTTCCCGTCAACATGTCGGAAGGAAGATCAAGCATCGCTCATCTCTTCACACGCGCATCATGTCTTCGCCTCGCACGCTCCTCTCATCCATTGCCGCCCTTGCGGTGGCTCCTCTGGCCTTATCTTTCCCTCACATAATCCGTCAGGACGTGTCTTCGCCCACCAACGCCAGCCTTCCCAATGTCACCATCTTCGGCACTGGTGGTACAATCGCAAGCCAGGGCGGTTCAAACACACAGACCATTGGCTACTCAGTTGGCCTTGGCGTCGAGGCCCTCATCGAAGCTGTGCCAGAGATCCTGAACATCTCAAACATCAATGGCTACCAGGTCTCCAACGTGGACAGCGGCTCGGTCAACGCAACTGTCCTCCTTGACCTTGCATCCCGCATCAACACCGAGCTGGCCAAGGATGAAACCAATGGCGTTGTCATCACCCACGGCACCGACACCCTTGAAGAGACATGCTTCTTCCTCGACCTTGTTGTCAACTCTTCCAAGCCCGTTGTCTGCGCCGGCGCCATGCGTCCCGCCACAGCCATGAGCGCCGACGGTCCTCTCAATCTCTTGCAGGCCGTGACCGTCGCTTCTTCGCCGAACGCCCGTGACCGTGGTGCCATGATCGTTCTCAACGACCGCATCGGCAGCGCCTTCTACACCACCAAGAACAACGCCAACACGATGGACACTTTCACCAGCACCGAGATGGGCCAGCTCGGCACCCTCATCAACCAGGTCCCCTACTTCTACTTCAGCCCCTCCCAGCCCATGGGCAAGCACCACTTCGCCCTGAGCAACGCCACCGACCTGCCTCAAGTCGACGTCATCTACGCCTACCAAGACATGGACGAGCAGCTCTTCCAATCCGCCGTCATCGCCGGCGCCGAGGGAATTGTCTGGGCTGGTGTTGGATCTGGCGGCGTCTCCACTAAGGCCGAGGAAGCGGCCGAGTCTGTCTACAACGCCACCGGTATCCCTTTCGTGGCCAGCCACAGGAGTGCGGATGGTTTCGTTCCTCCCGGCAGCCACGACTTCGTCATTGCTGGTGGCTTCTACAACCCGCAGAAGGCTAGGATCCTGCTGCAACTTGCCCTTTCCCAGGGCTACGATAATGAGAAGATCAAGGATATCTTCGCTCAGAGCTACCCCTCGCCTGGCTCTTACTAGTCTTGCGTGATTCCTGTTCGATAATGATTGTTCTGATTCACGATAGAATTGACAGATAAGATTTTTCGAAAAGTTTAACAATTTAATTTGCATCTACTCAATGACATCTCATCGAGATTGCTCACTTCGATACTGTAAACCCGGATGATCCACCACAGTGGAGTGCATTTGATAACGGGAGGTTACATTGCGGCCAATACCTGAGAAATCCCGAGGTAATCAATGGCACGCACGTGGTGCGTACTCGAATGGGCTAAAGAGCGCCGATGTCTGGAGGCTAGCCAGAGAAACCGGCCGCACTAATATGAAAGGCTCAATGGGAAATCAATTGCTTCACTTGTGTTCTTAAGTCAAGGGGAAACTGGCAGATGGTCTACGTCGGTGACAGAAGCCTGTGCATGTACCAGGGCAATGCCGTCTAGGGGGCAACAATGGACACCACCTATCCCGCCGCTGCCAATGTCACTTGTGAGACGCAAAGTGCAAGTAGGATGAACTAACCCCGTCAACGGTCCGGGGTACGAGACACCTGCGCCGTTTCTATGATGGGCATTCAATGATTCTGGAAACACTAACAATGAAATGTGAAGAAAATCGTGAATCATACGGACTATCTCGTCGTGCTTCTTACTTTTCTGAACCAACCTTCATCCATCAAACCCCAGCAAAACCTAATTCGGCTCCCTAACAACCAAAAGCCGATCCCGATGCTTAATCGTAACATCCTGCTGCCCAGCAGCCAAAGCCTGACCAAGATTCGAGTCCGGCAAGAAAACGTGCTGAGAAGGCGATTCCGCTGTTTGCGCGAAAGGCTGCGCAGTCACCGCTGCTGAGGGTGATGCTTCTTCACTCCTGGGAGTTGCGGATCTGGATGTGTCGGCTGTGGCTGGGATGGAAGGCCTGCTTTTTGGTCGAATGTGGTTTGTTGGTTGAGCAGCGGGTAGGGATGCTGGGGGGTCGCGCGAGAGGATGTCGCAGGGCTCGCTTGAGCTGAGAGTTTTCAGGAGAGCTTCGCGCGTGGAGAGGGTGGGAGTTGCTCGGCGGACTCTTCGGGGTTCCGTTTCGGGTGCCATATGGGTGCCTAGAGGCCGGGAAGGACTGTTTGGGGGCTTTCTGAGGTCGCTGGATTTTGCATCCGCGGCGTTTGGGGAGTTTTGCCCGTAGCCCAGCGGTGATAATGGTTTGGTTTTACGTTCTGGCGAGAATGGTGTAGTCGACATGTTGGTTGCTGAGTTTTTTGGGCACGCCACGATGCCCGTCCAGGGATGTAAGTAATAAGCGTCGACTTTGCGGTGGTATTTCCCGTGCCAGCCAAATCGAATGGACGGCGTTGATTGGGTCGACACCAGGAATTGCGTCCAATCCTGTTGCAAGAAGAAGCGACGATAAAGTAGTCTCAACTCCCAAGAGACGCGTTCGATGGTTTTTGAATGGAACGCCTTTCTAAAGAACCGATCCGTTACCAAATTCCGTGACTTCCCCTAGCAGACCGTTAACCAGCGAACAGCGCCGTCCCTCAGCCGACGTGTCTCGTACGTTCACTTAGTCAGTCAGTCCGTCAATCAGGAAATACCAAATCCGTCGCAATCATCGAACATTCGGAATCAGCCTTGTCGTCTTAAGCGAGTCCAGAATCAAAGAGGAATTGTAGATCTTCAAAATTTACGCTGGGAAAGGGCGGGTTGGGCGCGGCCGGAGCTGGCCTAATAACTTAGCGTGGTCGTGCGGATCGACGATGGTGAGGTTCGATATCGAAGGTTTGGTGGCGGAGGTGACGCCCGCGTCCGTTTGGGCGGAACGTTAGGGCTGTGGCTTGCCAGCTTGCCAGCTTGCAGATTAGAGATCGTATGAAATATGGGATATGGTTTCAAAAGTTGCAAGGAGAAGGTGAGTGGTTCATGGTAAATAATAGTATGGAATACAAGAGTCAAGAAGTGGATTTATGGCGCACCTCTTGCGTCCGGAAAATGTATATCTATCTCAATGTATCGTACAATACCCGACCATATATCGTCTTTTTCAGATCTAAGCAAAGCTATATCCTACAACGCCTTCTCATGATGAAGGCATTTCTCTACATATATTTATACAACAATCGAAAGAAAGAATGCTTAGATCAAGGCCATGCCCTTGAACATGCCCTCGCGGACCTCCCTGACAACGTCCTTGCGGTCACCACGGCCGACAAGAACAATACCGCGTCCTCTGCGACCCATACGACCCACACGACCGAGACGGTGGATGAAGTCAATCGAGGTGTGAGGCACCGTGTACAGGATCACAGTCTTGGCGGATGTGGTGTCAATTCCACGGGAAGCGATGTCGGTGGTCACGAGGACCTTGACGCCGCGCAGGCGGCGGGCAGATGAGTCTGCGGTCTTCATATCTTGTTTCTGCTGCTTCTCAATCTGCGCAGCAGTGGACGTTCCGGTAAAGGCGGCCAGAGTAGCAGTCGAGGCGCGGTCACTACTATCGCGAGAAAGGGCGGTAGCGTCGACGCCCTTAGACTGGAGGTAAGAAGCCAGCTCGTCTGCCTTCTCGCGCTCGTTGACGAAAACGATGATACGCTTCTCCGCGCCAGGTTTGGCGTACTCATCCGTTTCCTTGCCGAGGTCCCAGATTACTTGAGCGCATGTAAGGTCGCGGTTGCCTTGGTAGGGGATCTTGTCGATGTCGACGACGCTGAGCTGAACGCGACGGGGGATAGCGTGGAGGTTGGGCGTAGTAAGACGATTGATAGATGGGTAGCGCCCGTGGAGGTAGGTGTCAAGCGAGCGTGGGATAGTGGCAGAGCAGAGAATGAGCTGTTTCATAGAGGGCGTGGCGCGGTCGATAATCGAGGAGGTGAGAGGGGAAAATGAGCGGTCGAGGAGAGAGTCGGCCTCGTCGATTACAAGGTGAGAAACGCGAGAGAGAACATTAGGGTCGGACTCGGTGATGCTGTTGAGGAGATGGGGGGTGCTGATTACGATGTCGATGCCTTGGGGGGAGAAGAGGCGATTGCGAATGATTGTGCTGCTGTAATTTGCACTGATCATGGCCGCGCGGAATTTAATCGTGTGGGAAAGCGATTTGACGAGTGCGCCAACTTGAGAGACCAGCTCGGCGGTTGGCACGAGAATGATAGCGCGCGGGCGGCCAGTGGTGTGGTGGGGTTCGTCGACATCTGGTGAAGGGAGCCAATTGCCTTGACCAGCAGTGATCTTGTTGTTCTCATCTTTGGCAGCTTCGGCTGCTTGCTGCGCCTCGAACGCTTCCGCTCGCTTAAGCGCATCAATGATAGGAAGTAAATATGCCAGCGTCTTACCAGATCCCGTCTCAGCAGCGAGCAAGAACTGCTGCATCGCTTTTCTAGTTGGAGGCGGGGCATCTTTTCCCTTCTTCCGTCTCTTGCCTTCTTCGCTACCAAGCAAGGCCGGAATAGCAAGTCGCTGAATCGGTGTTGGTGCAATGTCGCTCAGTCCTCCGAGTGCTTGTACGGGAATTGATTCCTTGATCTCCGACAAGAGATCAAACTCCTCGAACCTGTCCCTCTCGGCGAGCTCAAGCTTTGTTCTCCCTCGCTGCGTATATGAAACACTCGCAAGCGCCCTCTGCATCTTCAGCGCTTTCATGGGCTCTTTCGTTTTCGTCTCTCTTCCTCTGCCTCCTTTTACATGGCGCGCCACCCGTTTCTCTTCGGCAGCCGCGACATGTGCTGCTGCTTTTTGTTGGAGTTCTCTAGGAACAGTGGTGGTGTTCATGCTATTGAAAGGACTGTTGCGACTTTTCTTGACGGGTTTGCCATCAGGAGTGGCCTTCTTGGGCCCTCGCGATACTCGAGACGACAGGTCCATACGAGCGGGTTGGCGTTTTTGGAAGCTTGCCACACCGCGCGCCTGCTGCCATGGCGCAACAAGGGCCTTGGATAAGGAATGCACCTCGCAGAATGGACATATCGAGGAGGAGGTTAGGCGTAACATCCTGTGGAGATGGTGTTGGGATGTGAGGTTGTACGTTCACATGCAATCACATGTCGCTCGACATCTAAAGTTTCCCGCGCGCCTTCCAAATTTGGAAACCCCCTCGGCAGAGTTGCCATGATTTCCGAGAGTCAACATGCAAGACTTGATGAAACTCGTCTCAAGCGCCACAAACAAACGGATGTGTCTGGGTACATGTATACTGGTACTCAGGGTCATGGCATTGATTGTCTACCCTGCAGTCCTGCACACGCTGAGGATTGATCTTCCAATGAGGAGGCACCCCTAAGGTGGGTGTGCGTTTTCTCAGTGGTACAAGGCCATGCAGGCCAAAGGGCTCGAATGCAAACAAAAACGCCTGCTCAACCTCTCAACCAGGCTTTGAAGGTGCAGACTACATATGCATGAACGTGAAGCTGAAGGTACCGTGTTGCATCGCTAAAAAAAATACTTTTAGCGACTGATCGCTAAAGCCCAGTGAGCCGCTGTACCCATCGGATTGTTTCCTTTTCGTCTACACCAGGGCACTGATGAAAACACGGCGGCGCAAAGTTTTCGATGGAAAATCATCCGGGGCAGAGATCACACGATCTCCTCTCGAACAATAACAATACGGTAATGCTACCGAGGCCAAAGTTGGAAGGATCATGGCACTATCGCCTACTCGAGATAGCACAACTCCGATATGGCGTGGATGGCGTAAGTGAAGTGGGGTTGAGTGATCGGACAAGGCGGCGCATGGTAACGAATATTATCCACCCTGCTGTGAGTTAGCTTGGAGTAGCGGCTCGTGAGCGGTTCACGTGGGGGCTATAGGCGAACCTTGGAAGAGTTTTGGTTCGGTGGTCGTCATGTATTAGTCTGCATGTGTATGCATGCAAAACAATGGATGTTGGTCTTGTCGATTTCTCCGGCCCAAACTCCCGTATTCAATGCCTCGATACTCACATACTTGCTGATATGGCCTGTTGTTGGTCGCTACGCACCAGGTTGGCAACAACACTTGGTCAAGCTGTTCAGCTACCGGGATGTCTGCTCGAATATAGTAGCAAATACCCACATGAGCAGCCGTTGAGCCATGCTTTCACCTACTCCAGAAAACCTGCGACACGGTGCAAGGGCGTGATTGGAGCAGGTTGGGTCGGGCTTTCCCCACTCAAAGACGTAGTTGCCTGGTCGACGAGCTTTGTCCTGCGCTCTTGCCGTTATGGCAGGCCGTTGTGTTTGGGGACCCGCTGGCGCGGCCTGGTCAACTACACCCGTACTGCCAGCAAAATCGTTCATCCTCCAACACCCAACACCACCTCATCACACAGCATCCATCCTGCATCCTCTCGCGCACTCATCCGCGCCCGCGCCTGCTGCAACTGCTTTCACTTGACTATGCGATAATCACATCGATCATTCACACACCGCTTCACTCGCTCAACCTCCCAAGTGCCGCTTGTCTCTCCCCGAGGACAAGCGCGCATTCCACAACAACCCGCGCCCGTCTGAGCGGCGCAAGACAATGGACACTGTAAGAACTTCCTGCCAGTCACGAGACAATTTTCTCCCATCGTCCACCACCGACGCCATCATCGCCACCCCAAGTCATACTGACAAGATGGTCCGCCAGGTCCAGCCGTTGCGCATCAGCAAACCGGCGACTACTGCATCGCCAGAGAAGTCGCCTGCCATGTCTCGCCCATTGGCAGAAATCAGCTCGGGCTCTATGAGACGCAACTCGCCCAGCTACAACCAGAACACCAGAGTAGGAAAACACACCATTCTAACTTATGACTGCCAAGCAGCTAACATGACTCTTCCCAGAAACCCGTTGCCTCGCTCGAGCCTTCACCATTCAATGAGAATGCATCTCCTACACCGCCATCACCAGCAAAGCCCTCTCCGCGAGACTTCTGGTCCACACGACAGGGCATGTCGCCTACTCGTCTTGAGAAAGAATCCACCCCGGATCGTTCTCAATCGCCTTCCGCCATGTCTGCTAAGCGCCGCGCCAGCATTGAGAAGCTCCAGTCCGCTGGTCGGGTTAAGAGCAGCAAAATCTTCTCGCTTGAAAACAAAGACGCATACGACCCGGAAACAGTTCCAATCGTCGAGCGGCCAGCCATGAACCGCCCGCTCAGCGAGCAATTCGTGCGCAACACATTCACCCGCTTCGACACCATGCGCAAGGAAAACAGCCCCATCCGTCCTAGCACCCCACAGAGACCAGGTCACCAGCGCTCGGAAAGCGAAATGACCGTATCCAAGTCAGGCAGTCCACAGAGGCCCGCCCGCCAGCGCTCTGAGAGCGAGACCACCATTCCCACTATCAGCCCGACAAAACTGGCTGCCGATGTGGCGTTGCCTGAGTCGCCCGAGAAAGAAGGGTCACCATCTCCCACAAAGTCTTCATTCGCTCGCATCAGCCAATTCGGCACCATGCCCAGAGCTACGTTTGACCCTGAGATGGGTTCCTGGTCAGACAACGACGAATGCGCTCAGACTCCTCGTGCGCTGCACCGCCATAACAAGAGCGTCACCTTCCAGACATCTCCTCCAGTCATCAACGAGTACGAACTGCAGACTCCAGAGCCCTCTGTATCTGCAACGTCCGGATCACGCGAGGGTAGTTACGACTCGGATGACTATTATTACGATCAAGACATGAGCTTCGACCGCGGAAGCTCTCTTGACCGTGACAGGGAGGACAGCTTCGATGATGATCTTGAGAACGCTGACAAGACCCCCGTCGTCCTGCCAGAGGTCTGGTCGCGCATGTCGCCTGATGAAGCTAGGAACGAGCTGGCGAATGACGAGGATGACGTGTTCGATGCTCAGTCACCTTCACACCAGCGTCCTGCCTTCAACCGCTCCGAAAGCGTCACTTCCGACGGAGAGTCAAGACCATTGCCACCTCTTCCTGGCTTGAACGACCAGAAGCGCCGCGAGTCTGCTCTCGTCGCCGCAGCTGCGCAGCGTGCATCTGAAGCTGCACGTAACCTTCCACCTCCCGCAAAGCGTCAAACTGAGGATAACGAGACGTCCCATGCCGAGTCATCTCCACTTGTTGAGCGTGCGCACGATCAGGAGGGAGAGCGCAACGGCCATGATGACCAGCTCGATGCCGAGAATACCATTGTTACCAATGGAAATAAGCACAAGGAAGAGGCAGGAGAAGAGGATAATTCCGAGCTGGCAGAGCTCGCCGACTACACAAATGCGCCGCCTCGCATCAGCCGCGAGTCCATCTTGAGGAAGGTTAGAAACACCAAGTACGATTTCGAAGACGACGACGAAGAGGCTGTCGTCGACGAGTCTGAGTTCGTGGACGAGCAGCAAAAATTCCGTCCTTCATACGCTGAACTGGCGCTCATGGATCCGGATCAGCCCATCCCTTCTCGCGAGAGCAACAGAGAGTCCAGCGACCACCACCTTATCAGAGAGCACGACGCCGTGCCAGAAGAGGCCGAGGTTGTCATCAAGCAAGAGCCCTTTGACGAGAGCATTGACATGTCTGCGATTCCTACAATGGATGAGACACGCATGTCTACACCAAAGTCTCCTTCCAGAATGGCGGACGACGACCTCGAGACTTCTGTCCTTCACCATGATGTTGGTGATGACTCCGCCGAAGAGACTGAAGGCAGCATGTACTCTTTGGAGGAGCCTGAGCTTGAGAGCACGATTCTTGAACAGGAGCAGCCCGTCGAATCCGCAGACGGCAAGGAAACTCTTCAAGATGCTATGCAGCTTCTGACTGTGAAGGATTACTCGGAGCCGTCTCAAGAAGTTCCAAAGCTGGACAAGTCTAACAAGGGTTTCATGGGTCTACCTGAATACCTTCATGCCGAAGATGATTACGATTTTGGCATGACCAAGTACATCACACCTTCTCCGCCTCCGACTGCCGAAACGTCCCACAAACTCGATGCCAACAATGTTCCGAAGCTGGAGTCCTCGACAACGGCTCAATGGATGCCCACCGAACTGCAGGAGCAGTCTCAGTCTGAGCAATCGCCCCCCAGAACGCCCGATTCTGTTATTCATCACTCCACGGACATGGATGACGAGGAATTCGAAGACGCTCAGGCTGAGCAAGATGATGACTTTGAGACTGAGCTCGAGACCGAACTCGAGCATGAAGCCACGCCTCCACGCCAGGAGATCCCAGAGCGCAGGGCCACAATTAAGACCGGTGGTAAGCTGAAGGCCCGTCCCTCAGGAACACCAGCGGACTTCGGTGCTGTGTTCGGTGAGGTCAGCGACGAGTTCCCTGTGCCGGCCATTCCTCAAGGCTTCCAAGCCCAGATTGAGAACGCCGACGCATCTTTCGATTCATCCGAGGGTGATGGTAGCAAGATCGATTCTGGTATCGAAGGTGAGCACCAAGCTGCCGAGAAGCCGGAGAAGCAACAAGGCGGCAAGGTTGCGCTCAGCATCGACATCCCAGCCGTTGAGCATGAGGATTGGGGTCTTGAGCAAGAGTTCGACCGTGTCATCCAAAACCAGAAGGTATGTTTTCCCGTTTCCCAAATCTACCAAAACCTTGAAGCTAATGATAATACTCGTAAAAAGAAGGGCTATACCATGCGCGAAAACGACAAGCTGGTCGTTGCCTCCAATCGCAACTTCTCTGGCTCCAGTAATGGCACAAACAGATCTCACGATCCGGAGAGGTCTACCTCGGTGGCATCACGCCCTTCGCAGCGTGTCCCCCGAAACAGTGCTCGCAAGCCTAGCGCCGAGCAATACATCAAGACCGAGCCCTGGACTGGCAAACAGAGGCGCAAGAGCAAGCGCAACTCCAGCGCACAGCGAATGCGCAGTGAAGCCGCGCCTCCCTTGCCCGGCCACGATGGCGCTCTCGGTGTTGTTTCTGAGGACCAAGCCACTAACGCAAGCAACTCAGCGGACGATTCACCGGAAGGCGCTGAGAGAGGACGCTTGTTCGTGAAGGTGGTTGGTGTCAAGAGTCTTGATCTGCCAATGCCTCGCAACGATCGCGTTTATTTCAAGCTCACGCTTGACAACGGTCTGCACTGCGTCACCACCGCGCCGCTTGAGCTGGGCAAGAGCGCACCCATCGGCCAGGAGTTCGAGTTGGTCGTTCATGATGATCTCGAGTTCCAACTCACTCTCAACACCAAGCTGCCCCCTAAGCCTGCTCCGCCGCCTGCTCCTTCATCTGTGCCTCTTTCCCCCAGCAAGGCGCAGAAGCAGTCTGGCTTCTCTCGTCTTCTTTCAAGCCCGAAGAAGCGTGCTGAGCGTGAGCGTCAAGAACGCGAAGCTCAGGAGGCTGAGCAACGTCGCCAGCAGCAAGAAGCGCAACGCAAGCGTGCTGCCATGCATCCGACTGCCTGGGACCTTCTGCACGATCTGGTCAACGCATCCGATGGCTCTTTCGCCCGGTCTTACGTCAACCTTTCTGCGCACGAACAGCGATGCTATGGCCGCCCACTGACTGTTGATGTACCCTGCTACAATGAATGGGCTCTCGAGAAGAACTCAATGGTCGTTAACAGCGTCCGCAGCAAACGTGGTGCCCACGCAGGTCCAGTTAGGAAGCCTCCATACATCGTCGGTGCGCTGGAGCTGCAGCTACTGTACGTCCCTAAGCCTACTGGCGCGACAGACGAGGAGATGCCGAAGAGCATGAGCTCTGCAATCCGCGAAATGAACCGTGCCCACGAAATCCAAGAGGTCAGCTATGAAGGCCACTTGAGTCAGCAGGGTGGCGATTGCACTGTAAGTTCTACTTCCAACTTTTAAAATTACCCTAGACCTAAAAACTAACATTATGTTTAGCACTGGCGTCGCCGCTTCTTCCGTCTTCAGGGTCCTCGCTTGACCGCATACCACGAGCACACTCATCAAAAGCGTGCAGTCATCAACCTCAGCAAAGCCGTTCGCATTGTGGACGACCGCCGCACTCTCCTCGCCGACCCGGTCGGCGCATCATCTCCCGCCAAACCTGCGGGTGGCAGCAACCGTCGGAAGAGTGCCTTCGCCGAAGAAGATGAGGGCTACCAATACGTTGAAGAGGGTTTCCGCATCCGCTTCGCGAACGGTGAGACCATTGACTTCTATGCAGACTCCAAGGAGAGCAAGGAGGACTGGATGAGCAACCTTGCTCAAGTCGTAGGCAAGGCTGATATTGGCGTGAGGAAGAAGGGCTGGACTGATCTGGTCTTTGCCCACGAGCGCGCCGAGAACGCCAAAGAGGCTGCGAGCGAGCGTGAGGCGATTGACAGGCCTCTCCTCGAAGGTCCTGCTGCAAGTGGCACAAGTGTTAAGGACTTCACTCAACCTCAGCAGCCGTCAAGTGATGGCCCACTCGCATCATGGCCATCTAGGCAGCTCAGCGATCGCAAGCCTGTCGGCGGTCACCCAAACAGGCAGTCTGCTTATGTTCCTGGTACCATGCCGGTGGGCAATAGACCAGGCACACCTCCCTTGGCCCCGAGGACAGGACACCGCAGCAGGGATGCTGTTAAGAGCATGATCTTCTGATCGATGCTCCGACCTCAACTTTCGTACCCTCTGTCTGTTTCGGCGAACGCATGTGAATCATTGCGTTTCTGGGCTGTTTCTCCCTGTCCTCCTATTTCGGAGCAGGATAACGACGACACATGAACCTTTCATTTCTTTGTTTTGTATGATACTGGAGTTCCTTTTCTTTCCTTTTCTGGATGGTTTGGTCTAGGCGGATGGGAGTTCAGGGAAAAGGGAGGGAGGGTTATACATATCTCGCTTCTTCAGCGTCTGGTTTCATTCCGTAGACATTCATGTCAGTATCGCTAGCATTCAAAAAGCTCGTTCGTAATACACTCTCATCATCGTCAGTGTTCCCACGTCAAAGTGAAAGATATCTTCCTACTTGCCGGCTGCCTGGTCCCTTTCAAGCGCAGCAACAGCACCACTCGTCCTCGCCGCATCAGTGTTTCGTGGAACGTCCTTAATGATTCTCGCCGGGTTTCCAGCTACGACCTTGTAAGGTGGCACATCCTGTAATAACACCGTCAGCCAGCATTCCTAAAACCCTCACCACTTCGAATCCAGCATCACAATACCTTCGTAACAACACTCCCCGCCCCAACCGTCGAACCCTTCCCAACCCTAACCCCCGGCAAAATCACCACATTCCCACCAATCCAGCAATCCTCCTCGATCCAAACTTCCTTCCCCAACTCAGGGCCGTTGGTGCCATTGCGAACTTCTGGATCGAGAGGGTGCGTGCCGCTGTAGATTGAGACATTGGAAGCGATCAGCGTTCGGGCGCCGATGGAGACCAGGCAGGTGTCGAGGATCGTGCAGTTGAAGTTTATGAAGACGCCGGGGCCGAGGCGCACGTTGGTGCCGTAGTCTATGTCTTTTGTTTTGGGGTGTGATTAGTTCAGTGGGCTTGGGTGGTTTTTTTGGGGATGGGGATTGGGTTTGGGTTTTGGGTGAGGCTTACGGATGGGAGGCTCGACCCAGGCGTCGTTGGCGAAGAGGGCTTCGTCTTCTTCTTCGGTTGAGGCTGGTGGTGGTAAGGGAGTATCGTCTGCTACGATGCTGTGATCGAAGGTGCCGTGTTCAGTGGGGACCATTCTGCTTTCCCGATTGTGTGATCTGTCGACTCACGCTTTCCAAAGTTCGGCCTGCTTTCTACGTGTTCCAAGGCCTTCGTTGTTGTATTTGGTGCAAGCTATGGCACATCGTCGTCGAGCTTTAATCAGCTCTGGCGTGAATGCATAGTATAGTTCACCACGAAGGGCGCGAGCGGTATTTTCGGACATGATGAAACCTCGCAGGTCTACCGATTGGTCTACGAGACTGAGTTTGCTGCCACTTTTGTGCTTACACTTTTGTGTAACTACCACCCAGCTCTCCTCGATTCACCAGACGTGGCGTCTAGGACGATATCACGTGACGCCAAGCACTTACAACCTGGATCGTTCACTCCCGAGCACCGCACCCCCGCTAACACAACTAGTTCCCACCATGTCATTGAAATACGGCTTGAATCTCAAGAAAGCGGCGCCTCCGAAGAAAAGGACCATTCTCGACGACGAACCGGACGAGGACGAGCAGGACGATGGCGGTCTGCAGAGCGAAACCGTCGAATCCATCGACAGCTTCGGCGGGGTCAGTGGACCACCCAAACACGGGCTGAGCGTACCTTCAAGGACGAAACCCAAGCAGGGCATCCCTCCCAAACCACCCAGCAAACGCTTCAATCTTGCAGATGAAGAGGAAAGACAAGATGCTTCGGCCATGGCGGCTTCGAAGGACGCGGTGAAAGCCGCGGAAGAAGTCGACGCGTCCATCTTCGACTACGATTCTTTCCACGATGCAAAGTCTACAGTCAACGAGGCCAAGAAGGAAGCTTCGCGCCAGGACGCGATCGACCGCAAGCCGAAGTATATCAACAACCTCCTCGACGCGGCGGCGAGGCGTAAGCAGGACCAGCAGATCGCTCGCGAGAAGCAATTGCAGCGCGAGCGGGAGAATGAAGGCGATGAGTTTGCTGACAAGGAAAAGTTCGTGACTGGTGCGTACAAGCAGCAGCAAGAGGAGACTCGTCGGCTTGAGGAAGAGGAGAGGAAGAAGGCGGAGGAGGAGGAAAAGAAGAAACGACAGCTGGGCGGCGGAATGCAGAGCTTCTATCGCAACATGATGGATCAGAGTGAGAGCATCCGCCAGCAAGAGATTGACGCTGCCATGAAACTCGAAAGAGAAGGTGGTGTCAAGAATGTCGACGAGGCGAAGAAGCGCAGCGATGCTGAGCTTGCTGCGGAGCTGAAAGCAAAGGGCATCAACGTCCATGTTAACGAGGATGGGCAATTCACAGATAAGCGCGAGTTGTTGACTGCCGGCTTGAACGTCGCTCCAGCTGACAAGTCGAACGATGGACGCTCGGCTGATCATCTGCGCTCATCGAACCGACCTGCACAATCTGCTTTCCCACGCAGGGATGCTGGTAGTCGAGATGCACAGCGCGAGAGACAAAGCCGCATGGTTGAAGAGCAGCTTGAGGCGAGTGCGAAGCGCAAGCGTGAGGAGGAAGCCGAGGAGCGTGCCAAAGAGGAACGCGAGGCGAAGAGCAAAAAGACTGAGAAGGATGTTGGCGATGCGAAGGCGAGATATCTGGCCAGAAAGGCTGCAAGAGAGGCGCAGGGTTGAGAGGATGTTCTCCCTTTCCTCCACTCTTGACTTGCTCCATGGTACAATGCAAGTGCCTGGATTCTTCACAACACTCGCCTCAGCACACCAAAGACCTCTACAAGGCATACAATTCCGTAAGTCAACCAGGAGTCGTCTCATTTTCTTTCTTTCCATGTTCTCTCTCCCCAAAAGTGCCACCACGGGATGCTTTCAGGACGGCGAGCTAGGCTTCTTCCCCATGACTAGCTCGTATCAATTACGAACGCCCAAGATCAGACTAGTACCTGTCTTTGTCTCGACTTTATCTTTTGCAGCCGGTTAACTGTGTGGATATCAAGTTGCAAAGTATGAAGTGCTGACATATCTTCTTAAGTTGTTTCCAGGGCTCAACGAGGCCATATTGCGAACAGTATACCTTGTAGGATGTACAGAAATTCAGACAGATCGATGGTGTTATACATATATAGCTTGTACCATACCCTCAGCTATGCAACATGCGGAATAGGCGGCACCATTTTCAGCTTCACCAGGTCTTCAAATGTCTCTCTCAGAGCCTCGCACGAATCCACATACCCATGCCAACCAGACTTTCGTCCTTTATCTGGACTGAAAAGCAGGGGAGCAGCTCGACAAAGCGTGCCATCCAAGAACCCGAAAATTCTATCCAGCTCGCTCTCGTCGGGCACAGAAAGTCCATTCTCAACTGCCATCTCTTTCCAAGCCTCTTGGACGTCCTGCCGCTGCGCCCAATCCACCATGCTGAACTTACTCCGCCTAACCCCCTTACCTCCATAACCACGAGGCACGAACCGCGTTTCCTTCGCGACATACTCATCCTCCTTCTGTGGACCTCTCGACTCAAGCCCAAACCACGCCGCTATTTTCGGCCAAGCTGCTTCCCACGTGAAAGCACTCCCATCAAAAGCATTGAACATCTCACCAGCAGGACCCAGCAAGACACACCATTCCTCAAGGTAAGCGTTCATCTTCGCATAGCTCATACTCTGATGCATCTGCCAGCTCGCCTCATCTCCGGGGAATTCCAAAGGCTTCTTAAGTCTCCTGCAAATACTCGCATACACAGCAAGAGGGAATGCGTAGTTCATCGCCGCATCCGGCACAGCGCCCGTGATCGGACCAGGCATCGCTATATTCCATCCGCAGCCCGACGTCTCGCTGTACTGCAATAGCAAATCCTCCTGCGGATAGTAGAAATTGGGCTCCAACTCGACACGAGGATCGGATTCCTGCTGCGGCAACTTAGTAGGTCCTAAATGCACCCCATACTTCTTCGCACCAGTCTGCAGCATAAAGCGCTTCGGCGTGACAGCAGCGAGCTGCAAGCCTTGCAGGAAATTCTCCAGCAGCTCGCAGTTCACTCGCACCATTTCCTCGGCATTAGACCAAAGACCCTGCCCCTCTTTGGGGGGAGGTTGGACGTAGGAGAAGAAAAAGACATGGTCGGCTGTGACGTTTTTAGCTCGCAAAGTGGCGGCGATGGTTTGCGGGTTGGTCAAAAAGTCGAGAGCGATGTGCTCGGCGTTGGGAGGGAGGCCGCCTGGTATGGCGGGTGGGCGGCGGGAGAGGCAGTAGATTTTCTTCCAGCGTTGGGGGGATTCCGAGAGGACTTGGAGCATGTAGTGGCCGCTGATGCCGTTGGCGCCGGTTATTATTGCTGTTAGACCTGTGATTTCTGGGGGGTAGACGGGGAGGGCGTGGAAGATGGTTTTGGTGTGGATTTGTTGGGTTTGTGGCATTTTGGAACTTGTTTGGGGTGACTGTTACGAGACCAGATTCAAGAGGTTACCGTCGTTGGTGAGTTAGAGCAACAACATACCTAGGTATCTAGAGATCCTTGAGATCCTCCATGTTATCGGCAGAGCGTAGCCGTTCTCTAGGCTTGGCTGTCGTCGATCTCTCATGAGGGGTTCCGGGTATTGTGAAGATTTGCTGCAGCGAAGGACTCTATTCTTCACTGGCGGTTTAACTTGATCGCGATCCTGGGTCTTGGGACCCCGCGTGACAAGATACCTACCTCCTACCACCTGACAGATGATGTAGCCCGCCGAATGGTCGATGTGACTGTGTCCTTTGCTGGGCGATGGAGTCGTGGAGGGTAGTTGGTTAAAGGAGTTTTTCCATTGCTGGTCTCGTGTATTGTTAGAACTGAACATAACCAAACGAGTATCTTCCCACAAGTCTTCTTGTTCATCTTTCACTTCAAAAATGACAAGCATCGCCAGGTCATTACAGCGCATCACGCGAGAACATCTAAACCTCCAACACGACCCACCAGAAACAATCTCCGCAGGACTACTCCACGACTCGGACCCACGACAATGGCAAGCCACAATCGAAGGCCCTCCCGATACACCCTACGCCCAAGGAACATTCAACATAAGCCTCCAGTTCCCCGAAAGCTATCCTCGTGAACCGCCTCACGTCGCCTTCTCCACTCTCATTTTCCATCCGAACGTTTCCTTGCGAGGCGAAGTGCGGCTTGCGGAACTCGAACAGACACAGTGGTCGCCTGCTTTTACGGTTAGGACGATTTTGCTTTCTCTTCAGGCGATTCTTTCGGATCCGAATCTCTCGGAGGGCTGTGTGATGAATGATGGGGCTGCGGGTTTGTTTTTGGGGGATGTGGAGGGGTTCAGTGAGAGGGCAAGGCAGTGGACGATGGCTTATGCCGGTTCACAGCCAGATGTGAAGGGAAATGTCATGGATGACGGGTGAGGATGGTGGTGGCGGCAGATGACCGAGCTGGAAGGAACATCATCGCTCGTGCCCATGACACGTCGGAGAGATCGAGGATGTTAGAAGGCAATCTCACGATCAAGTGATGATCGCCTTCATGAGATTGCAGATGTTTGATAAACCCAACCCTAACCCTAACGATACCGGACGAGGGAAGTGACCGAGCAGCCTTGAGAATGATACCTGGTTAAAGCATTTACCTCCGTGGAGCATTACAGCATACAGAATATAGCATTCAGCATATCCCTGTCTGATTGGAGCATCATTAACACCGACATCAAAAATCCTCTGTCTTTCAGCCTCTGAAGGAAGCACGTCACCCAGGAATCGGCCGTAGTACAAAGTCCGAAGTCCGCTCGTCAGAGTCACAGCGGTTAAGCTTTCCGCACGATCCCTTTGTCTCGCTCCAAAGGGCTGACTGGCTCACTGGTGCCGCCGCTTACATTCCTTATCCTATCATGCCATTCGGTGATTAGTAGTAAAGGCGTGATAGCTCCTTTTTGTCGCCGAACACCCGAGATAGCTTCTGACTGTCTTGCCTTGTGACAAGTGATAAGTATGCGACCGGCTCCCCTTGCTCGTGAAATGTAGTTACAAAGGTAGTCATCATCAAGAACAGCAGAAACATCACTCACTCACGCGACCACTTGGCCAACACATCAAAGCCAACCTGACTGTCTACTTGGATCAAACAAACCAAACCTAGTCTACACATCGACCATACAACAACAACACCACAACACCAAATACCTACTCTCCAACCCAACACAGCAAAAATGCATTTCCTCCACTCACTCCCACACCCACGCCGCCGCTCCAGCGCGCTCAGCACATCATCCTCATCCTCAGCCTCAAGCAGCGACCTCCCCTCAGAAGTCCTCGAAGCCACCCTACCCCTGGCACCACGCGAGGACAACTTCAACATGAGCGAAAAAGACCGCAAAGCAAGCCTGCTGGCGCGCTGCAGACGCTACACCGAGCCTTGGAAGAGCGCAAGGCCTCTTGCGGTGAAGTGAGAGAAGTGACGTGCCACGAGCCATTTCTGGTCACATCACATCACCCGCCCACTCACTCAGCCATGTCATTCGTCATTTCTTGAAGTCAGAACAGAGAAAATGGCAACAGCCTAAACACATATCACCCGAGCGCCACCCGTCAACTCAGCCATCAACAATGATGAAATCAAAAACCAACCACGACGACAGAACCTCAGCCGCATGGAGCCACAATGAGGCGTCAGCGAGACAGCAGCATTCGTCAGCGAAACGAAGCAGTCCACTCCAGCTTTGCAAGGAACAGCATACCTCCACTCCATCCATCCATGCCCGCAGCTCCAGCTTAGCTATCCGCCGCGGACCGCCTGCGGAGCAGAGAGGGTCATAATGGAACACGAAACTCGAGCAAGACAAAGAACGAAAGGTCTCGAACAGTCTTTGAAAAACGGAAACGCGCAATGATGAAAAGCGCGCACGGCGCGGGCCCGGATCGAGTTCCTAGTATGAAGGGAACTTCCGAATGGTACGAGATGAGGTAGCATTATTACATCAATAGATACTCACAGCAATGCGAACTCGTGTCGGGCAAACAAAGAGCGCAAGGCGGTGCAAAGCTACTTATTTCAAGTTTCGTATCACAGAAATGTAACCCAATCAACGAATCAGACGTACGTTTACGAAGAAAAGCCTCTTCAAGTTCTCCACAATATTCTCACTCCTCGAGTAACAAAAAAGTACCGCAAAACACCGCCGTAAGTACCTCGCCTTACATTACAAAGGTGGAGGTGTTATTGTGCTCGTTGTTGCGTCGGCACTTGTATCTTGCTGCCCGACCGAACGGCATGTAGCGTTCGTTCGTTCGAGGCTCTGCGCTGCGCTGTGATGTGATGGTCACTAGGAGGTCACGTCCAACAGGGTGCCTGCGAAGTGAGGGTGTGAAAGTACTATACATGATCCAGCTAGGTAGGTACAGCACAGCACATGTAGGAGGTAGTTTGTTTCACGATCTAATGCTCCCCTGCCCGGTGCTAGCTCGGGAGGCAGGGAGAGAAGCACTTTACACGTAAGTTATGCAGTTGACTGCGCGTTCTGTGCTGGGCTATGCTATGAAAGCAACAACATTTTTCTTTTCCCCCTGTGGAGGTATGTGCCATGGGAAGCCGGTACGCCTTGAAACACGCTCGCGAACGCTTTTCAGAGAAAGAAGAATACGGTACATATCTTTGGCACCCGAAACGCCCGGTCAGCAAACTCGGTAGTTGAGAGTAGTGCTGAAACATTCCAAACGTAAAACGATTTCCTTGAATGTGTGATGAGTCTCGCAAGAAACGCGGAGTAAAGCAAGGCAAGGAAAAGGCAAGGGGGTCTAGAATCTTACATGCCTTTGCTCGAGACGATCGTTAACTCGTCACTGGGCGCTGAGTGGTAGGGAAAAAAACAGGGGAATCGAGTTTCAGATTTAGGAGGTAGGAGGTAGGGATCTCAAGGTGTTCTTGTTTGTCAAAGAAAGGCGTGCCAACCACCACCCTCAGGCCCTCCGGCCATCGGCAAAAACGCCTGAAGGATTCTGAGCCAAAGCCCACAGAAAACCTCCCAAGCAATTGCCCAACGGCTACTGATCGTCAGAAGATTCGCGCCGTGGGAGTCGGAGAACGCTCCTGAAACTCCGAGGGACGGAGGGAATGCCACGTTGTCGCCTTTTTTTCGCGGTGCGCTTTGATCTGAGATCGTGATCGCTGCGCGCTTTTGTTATGGACGCTTGTGCAATAGCAACGGGAAAATAAGGGAAAGGGAAACGCATGCACGGCAAGACTAATGTGCGAGGTTTCCGGAACGGGCTCGACGGGGTTTGGATGACATCCATGGATGCGGGCAGCAAGGAAGAAGGAGGCATTTGGTAATAGAAGCCAGTCTTTTACGAATCGCAAGTGTAATCGAATGCGTGTAAGACGGGCTTGCGGAAACCTTGTGCGACGTTAACAGCTTGCCCTGTGTTGCCGAGAGCCGGAAACGCGAGCAGCAAGAAAAGGTGGCATTTTGTCTAAGAATGGCATGCTTTTGTGCATTTTGCCCATCATTCGATCGGTCGGGCTTTGGGCTGGCAACGCACAAACGTACACCGCGCGGCAAACAAAGTCAGGGGAGAAACAAGCACCCTTTCTACTGAGATTAATTTCTTCAAGTTGCGTAGATGGCTTTGCGAGAAGAAATTTCCTCCTATGCGTGACGGTTTCATGGGCTGTGCAGCGGGAGGACGCGTTGGTTTCGTCGTTCCCTCTCGATCTCTTCTCTTGCCTGCGTTGCGGTCAAGTAAGTACAGTAGTTACATGGTACCTTGGGCTGGTGGTGTCTTGAGAGCCTCTCTCCAACACACGCGGCCTTGGGCAGGGCCCACGTTGGCAGCAGTTGGCGGCCCCGATTGGGCAATTGGATGCCTGCGAAATGCGCAGAAGCCCGCGGGACAAGGCTCAGGCCGATTCACGTGCCCACAGACGCTGGTCTCTTCGCCCAGTCGCAAGCGCTGCTGAGCGCTGCCTTGTTCCATCCGTGGTCTAGAAGCTCTGCACACGGCCCCGGGTTACGGAGGTTGCTGCTTGCAAGGGGAGGGAGTACTAGTAGTGCCCGCCGGGCGCCTCGCACATCATACCGGGCGATTAGTTGGTGGAGCTTCACGACGGACGGCTTCTGGCGGGTGCGCGCAAAGGTGCGTGGCATGATGGTGATGATGGCATTGGGTTGGTGAACGGCGTGTCTCAGACCGCCGCCACGCATTGGACGGGGGGGAACCGACCAGCGATACTGTTACTGCTGTGACGGGAGGAGTGAAGCCATTCGCGTCGTTGCACAAGGACGGGCGTGTGTTCCTGACGCCGCAGACCCATAATTCTGGCTCGCGCATCAACGGTCTTGGTGCGCACGCCTTCGATGTGGTGGCCATCGAGGTAGTAGCAGGCAGGGTGCGTGTGTGTGTCGGTAGGAAAATCAGATCGCCCGTGAGTCAATTAATCGTATGGTTTGCCAGGTACCTTTTTTGTCTGTAGGGCAGAGAGGATAATAATATCATCACCGCCTCGCTTTTACTTCTTGCCCTTTGTTTGGTCCTACCACTCTATCAACCCAACTGTCGCTTATCATTCATTCCTGTCTCGAAGCAGCCTACCATCCACGCCTACCTACCTTATCGCTCTTGATATCCTTATCATTCGCTATCTTTCACCTGCTGCCAGTCTAGCCCAGGATAGGCGCTTTCTCTCACTACTCTATCGGTAAGTAATAGCAGCAGCACACGATATGTCGTGCTCCTCCCACCGTGAAACACTCATCCCATGGATGGCATGCTGATGCAATCTCCCAGCAAAATATCGCATTCATTGTTGTTCGTGCTGCTGCTTAAACTTTGCACACACGACTCTTAAATCGCGCCATTGATTATTTGTTTGCGCGAGATTCGGCTCTCTGCTCGTCATCGCCGCCTGCCGCTGCTGGGCTGACCGCAAAGTCAACTCTCGCTCGACTTCAAATCGCGCGGATAACCGAGTGTTTGGACCTCCAACAGGGACCGTCTGTCCATCGACTCACTCCCTCTCCACACCGTTGCCTGCACGCACGCCCTCACCCTTGAGATCTCTATTATTGCTCTCTACATAACCCACCATGAACTCCCGTCCTCCCCACAAGCGTTCCCAATCCAATGGCCTCAAGCCTCCAGTCGCCCACGCTCGCTCCAGCCGACCAGCATCAAAGCGTACCTCGAGCTACAACAACGCCGCCTTCCACCACCCTCACCCCTCAACAGCCCTTCGGAAGCAAAAGTCTCGCGGCGAGGTATCCAACCCTTTCGATACGGACGGCGAAGACATGGCTGCTAGCTTTCTGCAATTCTGGTATGTTCCTGTCGATCATCGATTCTTGATCCTCCAGACCCTTGTGCTGATCAACCCTTTGCAGCGCAACTTGCGAGAGACAGATTGTCACTCCCAGCTTCAGCATCTTATATTGCTCCGAGGCGTAAGTTTTCTCTTGTGTCTTAATCAATTATTATTTATCATGTTCAAACACTAATCGCCACCCAGCTGCCGCCGAAGAGACTCCACAACATGCACCCCTCAACAACCCCAGTCCCCACCAATCAGCCCATCAACACACGCCTACCCAGAACACCCTCCAGCCGACATCCTCCCTATGCGCTCACCAACTGTTCTTCGCCCTCTATCAACCACTTTCTCTGAGCTGAACCTCGCCCGCATCTCTTCCAACTCCTCAACAACCTCATCACACTATGCCCCGGACGAGATGCCTTCGCATGAACACTACGACGACTTCGAGCCCGAAAGTCTCGACCCTCACGTCCTCGACCTCCCCGGCTACCCAACCTACGAAACCCTCGCCCCCCGCCGCCCATCCACCAAGCGTGCCTCAACAGCCACAGACGTCCCATCCCTCATCCACTCTCCCTCGAGCTCATACGGCACAACAGCCTCCCACTATCACCACCACGCCCCAACCCGCAACTCGACAACAAAAAGCATCGATCTCGTCATTCCCCTCACCGCACCTCCAAGTCCAACTCTCCACGGCCATCAAGACGCCAGTCTGAAAAGCCAAGCCAGCACTCTGACAAGTCTCCGAGCCGTCGAGGCCACCACTACCACCAACCCCGACGAGACCAGACGTCCAAGTGTCGAAAAGGCTTTCCGTCGTGATAGCACTCAGGGTGCTGCTGGAGCTGCCATGGGCAGTCTGAGGCAGCTTTTCAACCATGATGCCATCAGGTGTGCTTCGAAGAGGAGAACGAGCCGCGTGTGATGTGCATTGTGAAAATCAGTGCAGGACATGACGAGCGGCAAACATCCGAAAAACAAAAACAGACGATCTGTCTAGATCGCGAAAGGATCACAACTGCACTGGAATCTGGGAACTGGGCCTGCGCATCTCTGCTTCTCTTTGTTTATCATTTTCTTGCTATTTTTTTCTATGGCGTTTAACAACAGCCCACAAAAGGGCGGAGGACCAAACAAAAAGAGTTCCAGCGAGTATGCTGGGAGAGCACTTTGCTCTCCCAGACACTTCAATGGAACCGCAAGGGAACGAGACACGACTTTTTCTGTTATTTCCAAAGATGTTGCCTTAGATGAGAAGTCCTAGCAAGACTTCACCATCACACAACAAAAAGGCCTACAACACAGCGCGCAGCGGCATTTCCAGGGTGTCCTATTTGTTCTTTATTTATCACTGCCCAGGGAGGATTCCAGGCATTTTCTTTCTTCCCTTGTGTTTTCATAGACCAGATTCCGCCACGTCTGCGGGAATCATTTTCCCTGATTTTCCCCACCAACTAGATTATATAGACGATTCCACCATCAATCAACCAGCAAGCGCCCGTCGATGGACCGAGCTGCGCTGCGAAGATTCTCAACTCCTACTCTGCTTTGCTTTTCTATTCCGAACTCTCCATCTCTTTGTGCATCTAGCCAACTTACATAGATATATATACAACCAAATCCCCCCTCCTCAAGACCTCCCACCGCCACTCCCTTCAGCCTCACTGACACTAACCAACCCACCCCCCTTCCCATCCCTCCTCGCCCTCTCATCTCTCTCCCCACTTCCCCTCTCCCCCTCCACATCCACATAAACCTCCCCCTCACCCTCCTGCACCACATGCACCGCCCGCCAACGATCCACCCTCCTCCTCCAAACCCCATAAAAGCAAAACGCCAACCCTCCAAAAACAACAAAAGCCCCACAAACCGCGCCTCCAATAATGTCATAATGGTCCCCAGCAACCTGCACGCCGTCCCAGAAAGGCCCGTGAAAGTCCGGTCGCACGGCCAGAATCATGCTGAGGAGTTGCAGGGTTCCGATGGCCAGTGCTACGGCGACTGTTATGGCTGTGAGGACGCTTTGGTAATATAGCACTGCTATGGAATCGCTGGCCAGACGCGCGGAGCTGTACAGGCTCATCATTGCCGCGCCGTCGGTGGTGTCTAGCAGGCACATTGCGGCGGTGAAGAGGAGGGGGAAGAGGAGGATGAGCCACATGGAGGTGCCGTGGGCGGCTTGGATGGATGATATGCCGAGAAGGGCGATTTCGGAAGACGTGTCGAATCCCAAGCCGAAGAGCACGCCGAGCGGGTACATTTTCCAGGGCCGATCGATGAGGTGGAAGAGTTTCTGCAGGAGGGCCAGCATGCACCCGCCGCCGGTGAAGAGTTTGCTCGAGTCCGGTTGTGAGTGGCCGTGGGGGGAGCGGATGGCGGCGCGCAGGGAGTGCAAGAGTTTGTGCAGGATATAGGCGTTCATGGCGCCGAGGATGATGAGGAAGGCGGAGGAGATGGAGGAGCCGATTATGCCGCCGATGTTGGCGAAGGAGTCGAAGCGGGAGCTGATTGCTGCGGAGCTGGCGGCAACGACGATGGAGGTGATGAAGACGATGGTGCTGTGGCCGAGGGAGAAGAATGTCCCCACTGTGACTGGTCGTTGGCCGGAGGCGACTAGACGTCTGGTCATGAGGTCTATGGCTGAGATGTGGTCGGCGTCTAGGGCGTGGCGGAGACCGAGAGTGTAGGCCAGGACGGCGGTGGAGACGAGCGAGGTGTGGAAGTGGAGGACGATTGCGCAGGCGATCCAGACGAGGATGTTGATTAGGACTAGGAGGAGGATTATTGCGATTGCTGGCCCGGGTAGGCGGCGTAGGTAGGGGATTTGTTCATGGTATGTTGTCGCTTTCTTGCGCATGCGATTGAGCAGTGGTTGTTTTGTTGGGTCCATATTGTTCTTGGATGGATTGCTTTGGCTTGCGTTTTCCGCTCAATCGAAGCCTGGTAGAAAGCAACAGCTTCGAGAAGTGTCGTTCGAGCAATTTCATGTAGGTTCAGCCTTTCTTGAATGTAATAAGAAGAGTCAATGGTACCATCATCCAGATAAAGCAAGTCCACTAGTGGGGCAGCCATGAGTGAGTATGCGGGGCAAAAGCCAGGCGGTTCGGCGAAGATAAGAAGAGGTGATGTTCGCCGAAATAAGCACTTCCTCCTTTGAGCTTGTGATCGTTCAAGCATTTTAGGGATATTACTAAATCTTAGTACTTCACCAGACACAGACTGGCATTCGTGCCACCGAAGCCGAAACTATTCGTAAGAGCAACGTTCACCGCGTGATCCTGGGCCACTTTGGGCACGTAGTTGCAGTCAAAGTCTTCTGGGGGATCACCCGGCTGGTCCAGGTTGAGTGTAGGCGGAAGAATACCCTAGAGCATCGTTAGACTGAGTCTTCTTTGAAACAAATGTTCGAAATTCTCAGAACTCACATCTCGGATGGCCATGATAGTGAAGATAGCCTCAACAGCACCAGCAGCGCCTAGCAAATGTCCCACAGCTCCTTTCGTGCTGCTGACATTGATGTCTGAAGCTTTCTCCTTGCCATCGCCTTCGAGCAGTAATCGCTTGATAGCCCGGTTCTCGGAAGCATCTCCCAAAGCTGTGGACGTGGCATGCGCGTTGATGTAGTCTACCGCTCGCGGCTCGATCTTAGAATGTCTCAAAGCACTTCTCATGGCCAGATATGGGCCTTCGCCATCTTCGCGGGGTGCCGTCATGTGGTGGGCATCGGAAGAAAGACCATAGCCCTTGACTTCGGCGTATATATTAGCACCTCGTGCTTTGGCGTGTTCCAGTTCCTGCACCATTGTCAGCAGTGATTCCAAACTAGCAAATCATACCAAGAATCTCCCACCTCAAGTACAACAACCCCCGCCCCCTCACCAATCACAAACCCAGCCCGCTTCCGATCAAACGGCCTTGAAGACAATGCCGGCTCATCATTCCAATTTGTAGAAAGACTCCTCGCCCTCGCAAACCCGGCAATAGCAAGAGGATGAATGCAACTCTCCGCCCCACCCGCAACCATAACATTCGCATCCCCAAAAGCAATCATCCTCGAAGCATCTCCAATCGCATGCAGCCCCGTAGTACAAGCCGTAGTAGCCGCATGATTCGGTCCCTTAAACCCATACCGAATCGAAACATGACCCGCCGCCAAATTAATAAGCAACCTTGGCACGAACAAAGGCGACACCTTCCTATACCCGCCCTTCTCAAACGCCACGGAAGTATTGTAAGCCTCGTCCAAATTCCCAATCCCAGAACCGAGCGTCACACCCGTCATTTCCAGGTCCTCCTGCTTGGTCGGATGCCAGCCGGCGTCTTGCAGTGCTTCGTGAGCGGACGCCACGGCGTATTGGGCGAACAAGGCCATTTGCCGCTCTTCGCTGGCGGGCAGCCAGTCTTTTGCTTGCCAGAGGCCGATATCGCGGCTGCCTTGGGGGACTAGGCCGGCGACGCGGCTGGGGAGAGTGTCGAAGGGTGCGCCTTTGGGAGTTGTCGATACGATGCCGGATTGGGAGTCGATTAGCCGGCGCCAGGTTTGTTTGATGCCCGCTGCGAGTGGCGTTACTGCGCCGAGACCTGTGACTACTACTCTTCGCATGACGGGATCGTTTTTTCCTTCTTGACAAGAGCCTGACAAGAAATTATGTGCAGTTAATCAGTCGTTGTGAAATACTGGTAATCTCTTTATTAAATGCTGGAGGCGTCTTGAAGTGCACAAGACCAGCCGTGCAGCGACTTTCCTCCCTTCGCGGAGAAAGCATCGACCACAGCCGAACGACTTCACGCGTTCAGAACACAGCAAACAATCAATAATACGAAAGAACGATAAAACGATATGACATTTCTCTCAAAATAGCAAAAAAGTTCGTTCTAATTTTCCAGTTGAGTTACGAAGACTGTGTGACTGCCGTTACAAAGAGAGAGTAAAAAAGAAAAACGAAAATGCCCTCAGCCAATTCCCCAAACCCAACCCAACCCAACCCATGCCAGTCTGCCAAAAAAGGGCAAGTAAGAAAAAAAGCCCTCAAAACGCCATCCAGAAAATCATTTGCAAGAACAGAAAATGTGGTCATATCAATCATCCCAGCCATCCCTCATCATCATCGACATTACTCCTCTTCCCGCCGAGGTCGACATCCAGCCTCGGGAGGACCTCAACACCCACCTCAGCAAGCTGAGGCGGTGCGTCCTTCTTCTTCTTCTTGTTCGGGCTCGAGCTTTTAGCTCTAGCGGCTTGATCTTCCACCGTGGGGCCCTCGCGCACGAGTTTGGTCTCCCATCCGTCTTCTGCCGCGGCAGCGACCCAAGCGCGCAGGCCGTCGTGGACGCCTGAGTAGAATTTCTCCTTACATGTGCGCAACGTCGTGCCCATGGTCTTTTCGAAACCGCTCGCTTGCAGCTCGTCTCGCAGGAGGTTGCGAGCTGACGCTGTAGGTAGCGAGGCGATCAGACCGTTCAGTAGGTCAAGGTGTGCGGCAAGATAGGTGGTTGCGTCCCATTCTACGCCACCGATATATGGCGCAGCAGGGACAGGAGGCCGAAGGCCTGGGAAGTGGCGGTGTGTGTACGTTGCTGCAAGGGTGCGCGCGCGCTCTGCAGATGCTTCTGGATCGGAAGGCGTGTTGGTGTCTGAACCAGCACTGCCAGGGCGCTTGGGTTGCGGCACGACGTTGAGGTGGTGCAAAAAGATCCAGAAGACTTCCTTTGTGACATTCGAGACTTCTGAACACCAGGATTTGTATGGACGAGGGACATGCATGCCCAACACGAAGGCGACGGGCCTGTCTGTCTCGGCCTTCTTGGGCTCCGCAAGATATGTGAGGATCTTGCGAGCTCGTCCTTCCAGTTCGCTGGCCGAAGAGTTGAGAGGGGCTGCGAGGTATGTAACTAGAACAATTGTTAGTTTGCGTATTTTTTCTTGTGTCGATGCAGTCGGACTTACAAAGGACATTCACAATGATTGTCCGAGTGGTGTACTCAGCAGGTCCCTTCTTCTCCTGATCGAATAGCATACCAAACAAGGCTGGGAATAAGCCATCCGCAACCTGCGCAAGCTCTGCCAATGCCCTCTCAGTAGTACACAGTCCCTTTAAACACAACAGTGTCTCATGCAGCAACTGATCTTCATGCTCCTCCCGCCATTCAATCTCCATGAGTCGGTGCAGCAAGCCTACCACCTCTGCCATACCGCCATGCGAAATGAAACCGTCAACCCATGCCACTGTCTCGTTGCGAAGCAAGATGCGCAATTTGTGTAGCCTCCCAACTTCGACCTCCCTTGGGTCTTGGTTCTTCCTCAAATAAGTTATGTATTCGCCAACAGCAGGCGCTGCGTGTTTTCTTCCCCACGAGCTGCCCGTGGGCGTGGTCGGTTGCGACAAATCCGTTGATGAGCGACCCATCGGTATGTTGATAGCGAGAGATCGGCCCTTACTCCTGGAACGAGGTTTCTTCGATGGAGATCTGTCGCTGCCCTTTTTGTCGCCCTTGGAAAAGGTAAATGTCCGACTTCTTGATCGCTTGGACATTTTGGCATCGTCCTCGATCTGTTGACGCTGCTCTGCTTCATCTTGAGCTCCAGCTGACACCGGTGTTTGAGCTGCAGATCCATCGGAGGTTTTGGAAGCGCCTTGGTCTTGCCTCACAAAGTCCGCCTTGACTCGGAGAGTCAACGTCCTCATCCTCTCTCTCATAGGCTCTGGAACGTTTCGTGAAGCCAGCACAGCCTCGAACTCCGCATCCACAGTCTTGGGATCGAGTGCAGGCTCCTCTTTCACGGGCGTGCCCTTAGCCTTCCCTTGCAAAGCAGCAACGGCAGCCATGACCCTTGTGCCTCTCTTTGCAATGGTGAGCCTTTCTTTGGGTGCTGTTTGCTCAGTGCTACTCCCACTGACCTGGCGATCGGAATGGCGGTGTAGGAGCTTCGGTCTTTCTATCGAGATACGGTGGAAATCGTCTTTGCTCATTCTGACAGAGCTATCCTCTGATCTTCGCGCATCGATGCTTGCTCTCGCATTGCTAACTTTGCGGCCCAGAGCTCCCACGAAGCCGTCGGTTGGAGTTATGACGGTGCTTTGCGGACGGCTTCTGATTGTTGGCCTGAGACTTGGCTGGTCTGCAGTTCCGCCGTTGAAGTTTCGTTGCTTGCCAGGAGAGTAGTCCTGAGGTGTGTATTTGGAAATCTCTTCCCTTACGGTTGTTGAGGTCCTGACTTCCTCCAACTCAGGCAAATTGTTGCTGCTTGAGACAAACTGTGCCCAGATAGGTGTATCGGCTGGCTCGACGGCCGAGTCCGGCGGTGTGGTATTTTCCTTCTCTTGTGTGTGTGATTGTGGTGTATACGCCGAAAGATCGCGGCTGGAGCGATTTATCTTGCCGAACATGGCAGACAAGCTCGTGGTGGATTTCGTCTTTTTGGGGAGGCCGTTCTCGGTTTTGGTGGGTGAACGTGATCGGTATCGGCCGGTACCAGTCGGCTTGTCTGATTGTTTGGACGGTGATGTCGGCGGGGACTGTACATTGTACTGCCGCTCGCCGAGGACTCGAGACGTGGAAGCGTGAGGATGGTCAGGTGGCAGCAGAGGAACAGTCTGTGTTCGGCCTGTGGTCTGCACTACATGTTCTGAGCTCGAGGGAGTGGTTTCAGGAGAAACTGGGCGAGACTTTGAAGAGACCAAAGACTTCAGGAACTTGGAGGACTTGTTGCGGCGGTGTTGTTGTTGTTGTTGTTGCTGGGGACCTCGCCCTTCGATGGTGGCTGGGGCACGCTGCGGTGAAGTTGTGGCCATACTGAGCTGTGTGTTAGTATTGTATCTCTGGAGGAATCAAGCTATACAAGTCAATGTATGCTTTAGATCTGCCTTGGGTCATTTGTCTTTAGCGTCGAGCGTGAAGCTGGTGTATATCTCTCCCCCAAAGTCCATGTTAGCGCTAGGCGTTGCCAGGCAACGTTCATGCCAGTGCAATTCCCCTACAAGCCACATGCCTGTTCGGCATGGCAAAGAACGTCACCCGCATATATCGACACTGCCGAAATAGTACATCACTGACGTGAAGTGAAAGTGTTCGCAGCACGCTTGGACGTGTCCTTTGCCAATGCTCTACCAAAGCTCCCTGACTGCCTTGCCGTGGCAGGTGGAGTAGCTCCCCAAAGCTTCCTGACCAAGATGATGATATCAACGTCACCTCACATAGACACTCTTTCCTCTCTGTAGTACTCGCACAAGGAAGGTCAATATTATCTCCCAATCAACAAACTTCACCAGTCAAAACAACTCCTCAAACTCTACAGAATGTCATCTCCCACAGCCGTTTTCTCATCAGGCAAAAACGCCCTGATCACCGGCGCCGCTTCAGGCGTTGGCCTCGCAGTAGCCAAATTGTGCGCCTCGCACGGCATGAACCTCTACCTCATCGACAACAACGCCTCCCTCCTCAATGAGGCCAAATCTAAAATCTCCACTCAAGCCTCCCTCGAGGTCCACCCCATGGATGTGGCCTCGCACGAAGACTGGGCCGTGCTGCAATCCCACCTGCAGGTCTCACACACCAAGCTCGACTTCCTGCACCTCAACGCCGGCATAGGCGCCAAAGGCGACTGGACAGATGCCGGCTACTTTCACAAGATCTTTGACGTGAATTTCTTCGGCGTCATCAATGGCATAAACACCTTCTTCCCGCACTTTGAGTCGAACGCTTCCGATCCGAAAGCCATTGTAATCACCGGATCAAAGCAAGGCATCACGAACCCACCAGGTAACCCGGCGTACAACGCTTCCAAATCCGCCTTGAAAACCATCACCGAGCACCTCTCTTTTGATCTTGCGAAATCATCTCCAGCAACTAGCGTGCACCTTCTCGTTCCCGGCTGGACCTTTACAGGGTTGACTGGCGGTGGCAAGACTACCACAAAGCCAGAAGGTGCGTGGTCGGCCGAGCAAGTAGCTGATCATCTGTACAAGAAGATGGATGAGGGAAAGTTCTATGTAATGTGTCCTGATAATGATGTTGACTGGGAGACGGACCGTAAGCGCATGATGTGGACTATGGGAGATGTCGTGTATGAGCGTATGCCGCAGAGTCGGTGGAGGGAGGAGTATAAGGATGAGGCGACGAAGACCATGGAAGGGATGAACTTGGGTGATAAGCAGGGGAAGTGATGAGGCTACTGGTGCACTATGTATTGACCTTATAATCTGTAGGGATATTCATCAGCCCGGCCACAGAGAGAAGTGAAAAGCTTCACAGCGGTCCTTCAAGAGCATCAGACCTCACTCTCGTCACGTTTGTAGTCGCTCCTTCCGTTTGTATGTTGCTCACAGCTCTTTGATCACATGCAAGCTTTTAGGCGCACTTTCACAGTCGTCCACTGAAACAAGAAACATTATTCATCCGCCCTCAATTGACTTCCACCACACCACCAACTTCCCAGCAACAGCTCCCAAAAAGTTCGCGAACATGGCCGATCAGGAGGGCCCCAAACTCGGGCGGTATGTCATATCCATCGTATACACCATGTCTCTTCCCTAACAGGATCCGCAGCCTCTTAGACGAAGGCGTCTTCTCCGACTTGACCATCACTTGCCACGGACGCGAGTTCAAAGTTCACAAGAACATCCTCTATGCTTCCTCTGAATACTTTCGCACACTTCTCACGGGTCCTTTCAAGGTATGGAGGCGCTCATTCAGCCTTCCTTGTAGATGTGCTCATTACTGACAGTGTTTGCAGGAGTCCAGCGCAAGCATGATCGACTTCCCCGATGACGACCCGGATGACCTTCACCACCTCATTTTCTACATCTACCACTCGGAATTTCTGGCGCAACATGGCGACAGAATGAGTGGGGTGATGTCTCACGCTCGTCTGTATGCCATTGCAGACAAGTACAACATTCCGTTTATACGCGAGGCCATAGTAATGTTACTACGCTGGCTAACCGATGACACCTTTTCCTACATGTTCGACGCAAGGAAGCCTCATGAAGAAGAGGCCAAAGACGTTCAGAGATATGTCGAGCTGCTGCGCTTCGTCGAAACCTCCACATGCGACAACGCGCTGTTAGATCATATGATGTCAAGCGTCGAGACATATCTCAGCACTCTTATGCGCCACGAGTCGTTCAAGCTGCTTGCTCAGCTGGCATCGCGGAGAAACCAAAGGGGAAACAACTCGCAGCACGCCTGGTGGGACTAGATATTCTCCAGACAACGAAAAAGTCAATGGGCTTAGGTACGCGTTGCACGCGTATCGGTGTACCGAAGGTGGATTTGAAGCGCTGGCAGCAGGCGTGAGGTGACAGTCTCAGCAGCGTTCATCGACATGGGCTTGGATGACGAGATGTGCAGACGAAGAATGAATTGGGAATTCGAGGCCTCGGAGGACTAAGTAAAGCAATAAATCAACATTCACATACAAATGTGTAGAATTACCCATCCAACTTCAGTCGACATGTTTGCAATCCTCACTCCGGTCAAAGCGGCATTTGAAAATTAGAGATTGGCTAACATACTGTTGCATTCACTCATACGTACGCCCAAAGCTACAGATGCTTGCTATAAGCATTTGTGTGATTGCCTCATTTCACACTTTGTTGCTTTGTCTCTCATACCAACATATAAACTCACCCCGAACAGCGTCTTCTCACTTCCCAACACCAACGACCTCATCATCAGCGATCGCTGTCTTTATTTATCCACAAGATTTCCAATACAGAGAGTACCAATCAACCATGGACGACGAAGAATCCTCAGAAACCAGACCCAAATTCGGAGAGTGCGTTTACGTGCAATGACCTATCTGTCAGACAATAGAGATTAATAGCAACGATCACAGGCTCCTAGAAACAGAACTTTTCTCCGATTTCACGGTCACCTGCACTGACCGCATTTTCAAAGTCCACAAAGCAATCCTCTACGCCCATTCCAGCTATTTCCGCGACATACTCACCAGCGACTTTAAGGTGACTTATTACACTTGATGAAAACCCCTCAAGAAACAACATCCTAGCATACACACAGCACACATCAAGCTAACCCCATATTGTAGGAAGCCCACACCAACATTCTAGATCTCCCAGCAGACGAGCCAACCGCCATCGAACACCTCGTCCACTACCTCTACAACACCGAAAATTCCACGCTCCAGCTCAAAAGCGAGCAACTCATCTACCTCTTCGCGCTGGCAGACAAGTACAGAATTTACGATCTATGCGCTAGCGTCGTAAGTGAGCTGGAGGCTCTCTACGACAACGACGGTATATTCGACCCCGATTCGTTCGACATCTATTTGTTCGACGCCAACGCATTCGTTGCCACACTGCGTGCCATCGTGGATTGCGATGCCGGACAAGATTGGGCAATCTGGGATGTGCTGATTCCCGCGGCGGTCGAGAAAGCACCGGACCTGCTGAAGCACGATGGGTTCAAAGAACTCCTGCAGGAGTCACCGATGCTGACTCACAAGATGCTACAATGCAAATCTGCTAGCTGCCGCCGCGCTCGTGCTGCTTCACCGTAAGTTCTTTCGATACCCAGATCAGATGAAGATTCGATTAGGCACAAGCTTACTCGGAATTGCAGATCACCGAGGAAAGTACCTGGTGCGACTGCCGGTGGATACCCCATCTATCGATCGATCAGCTAGAAATTTTTGCTACGGGATGTGTTTCGGCGTGAGCGTTAGCCGATGTGAGGAAGACTTGGGAAGTGGATTTTGAGGTGGAAATGCAGAGATGAGCTAATCAGGCATATCGATCAAGACATGCATCGAATCAATTTTCTATTTGTAGCTTTTCTTGTTCCTCAACGTCCGTTCATCCCCTGAACCGCAATCATTGTACTCTAAAATCCGCCAAAGTTGGCAGGAGGTCAGTACAACTCCACGATTGGGTTTCTCTCTCTCTTGCTCTCCCACAAACCCTGCCAAAATTGGGTTTGTCATTGTCCTCTTCCTCATTCGCCTTCTGGTCCTCCTTCTTGCCCTCCTTCTCATCTTTTCCTTCCAAAACCTCTTCAAGCACCAGCAAGGCCAAGTCCAACCAGAACCAGCAGAGACACATTCATGACGCAAATCAACAACCAAAGCAGCACAGCGATCGTGCCCGTAAGCCAGTTGTTCCGCATCTTGATCCCCTCCTCTCCACCCTCTCCCTCGCGCGTAGCCACGGTCATGTACTTGTTACGACAAGTCAAATAAATCAAAGGCGCAGTGACGAAAGGCAGAATCACCGACAAAGCAACTTGCGAGCCGTTCAACGCGGCGTTCAAACCCTCGCGCCCAACAGCTCCGGCAATGATAATGGAGGGCGTGACGGAAATTGAACGCGTGAAGAGTCTGCGCACCCAAGGTTTCATTTTCAGCGAGAGCTGGCCTTCTGAGACCATTTGCCCGGCGATCGTGCAGACAATGCCAGCGCTGATGCCGGAAAGGAGAAGGGCGAGCGCGTAGATGGTTCCGGCGACTGGTGCCATGGTGCGAGAAAGCAGATCGTGGATGCCGAAGAGGTCGGCTTCGTCTGCGCCTGAGACACCATACAGGGCTGCACCGGCCACGATGAGAATGGCGCTGTTGACGAACAGGGCGAAGGTGAAGAGGCTGATTGCTTGCTCTGCGATGGAGTAGGAGAGGCAAGAGCGGATGGCGGAGATGGAAGGGCGGTACTTGACTTCTGTTTCTTCCTCGCCGTATTCGCTTTCCGCAGGTTCGACGAAATTGTTGTTTGTCTTGTCAAAATCCTTCAGACGGGCTTGGATCAGTCCACTGCCCAGGTACAGAGAGTGAGGCATCACAGTTGCTCCTAGGATGCCACAGGCTTGGTAGAGACCTTGTCCTTGCACGAGGGCTTTGGACGGCAGGTATCCGCGAAAGACCTCGCCGACGGACGTGTCACGGATCAGAGAGAGTTGGAAGCAAAAGCAGATCACGACGCCAACAACCAGGAGGGATACGAAGAGCTCGAAGAGGCGCAGGCCTCGCATGGAACTTCTGTCGGGACGGTAGAAGAACAGGATGACTATGACGTCGACAATGGAAATTGCACATCCGGCGACGAGTGGGATGTTGAGCAGGAGATTCAATGCGATGGCGGTGCCGATCACTTCGGCAATGTCGGTGGCGATGATGGCGCTCTCGGCAAAGAAGTATAGAGTGTAGTTCAGCCAAGGTGGGAAATTGGCCTTGCAGTTCTCTGCCAAATTCATGCCAGTGACTGTGCCGAGCTTGGTGCATAGGGACTGCAAGAAGATGGCAATGATGTTCGATGCCAGGACCATGAAGAGAAGTTTAAACCGGTAGCTTGCGCCGGCGGCAACTGCGGTGGCATAATTTCCAGGATCGATGTAGGCGACTGAGATCATGAAACCCGGACCCATGAATTTTGCATATTTGACCAGGACGTTCTTGACGCGGTGGAAGAAGCGGTGAAATGGTGGTGCACGAGGAGGTTGGCGATTTGGTAGTCCAGTGAAGCCTGAGATGCTGCTGCGCTCAGGACTCCCGGTACCATCGCCTGCCCTCCCCGGCACCCCATCGCCACCTCCCTCCCCCGCCTCCGCGATAGTCGTGGTCACATTCTTGTCTGGTCCTTTGGAGTGCTGCTGTGAGGCCAAGAAGTCGGCATCTGCTGTATCTCCTTCTCCGACTCCCACGCGGTGATCGCGTTGCAGGCGTGCATTGGCAATCTGGCCAAAATCGTTCCTGGTGGTCAAGTCCGGGTCGAGCGCAGGTGGGCTCTGATTCATACCATCGGCGACAATGCCATTGGTGCGAGTAGGGCAGTTCATGATCTGTTCGTTTGTCCGTTCGCTCAATGCTTGAATGTGGGGGAAGAGGGATTCAAGACTTGACCAAGAAAAGCCGTTTTGAGGGCAAGCTTTTCCCAAGGCTGGGGAACCTCGCCTTGTATCTTAGGTATGCGCGGGTGTAGGGGCAGAGTGGAGAGGATAACGTTACCGTTAGTCCATGGTGGTTTGAGCAATCGTGAATTTTGACTGGATGACGCGCTCCTAGTTTGGAGCAAACGATCGTCCCCGTCATCGCGTGTGTGACCGGCCCTTGCCGACGAAGAATTTACGGAACCGGTGCTGAGGTTTGAGTGAGACTGAGGTAAGGACAACCCATTTTTGGCTTATTTTATAGAGGCTGAGTGTCATGATGGCGTGAGAGTAAAAGTGTGGTATCCAGGCGAGCAGAAATCCTAAGCTGAATAAATGTGTATATGCTGCCTGTATTTATGTGATATCCTTATGTACATCGGACCTGCCCTGTATCGCCAGCCTATACACTGCATTATGTCCTCACTTCTCAATAATCTCCCCCTTGACCTTTGCAAAAGCAGGATTCAAGAGCGCAGCAGCCCACTCGTAGGTGGTGAACAAGATACCGCCACTGAAGACGGTCCTGCCCAACCGCATGCTCGTACCCTTCCAGAACCCTTTCATACCATAATCAGCCACGATACTCCTGAAAGCCTCGACAGTGCTGGCACCCTGGCTACTTTGACAGCGAGTCTTGATGGTGTCAAACGGCTGAGTAGCCAGCGTCGTCACAATACCAGCAACGCAGCCATTGGCGAAATTAGTGGCCACGGTCTGAGGGATGTTATGGTCTCGCTCATAGTCCTTGAGGATATTGTATGTTCCCATGCGGAAAGCAGTTGCACCGGCTTGTTTGAGGGTAGTTCCGGCAAAACCACGATAAAGACCTAGGATGCCGTGTTCCTTCCACACGGTCACGACGGCATGCGTGGCACCTCGAAATCGCCGCTCATTTCTCGCATCGTCAATGAGAGCAGTTTTCATGCGCTCTGTAGGCGTCACGGCCAGTAAGCTCGCGACAATGCCACTTGCCATGCCAGCTCCGAGAGAGCGCAGGGGAGACAAGCTGCCAGTCTCGGGATCCTTGAAGGTGTTCTTGACATAGTCGAAACTGAGAAACCGCACACCATCCTTGGCTACGCTGCCAATGGCAAGGGTAGAGCAGCCCTTGTACAGGGCTGCGAGGCCTTCTTTCTTGTAGACATTGGCTACGACGAGGAAAGGATTCTTGGGCGTGGGAACGCCTTTCTGCTCACGTAATTGCACACGCGTCTTGGCGAATTCGAAAGGATACTGGACATTGTTCAGCCGCTGCGGTATATGACTGTAGGATTTCGTATGTCAGACTTACAGTCGCAGTCGCCTCGATTGCTCCAGCAATGCCACCGGCCAGAAGAGACACTACAGGCGGTGTAGACGCGTCCTAGTCAAAAGTTCAATGACTGAGCCAATTAGGGCACGTGAGGGGATTGCAGAACTCACATCGTGGCTCATTTTCCTTGCATGCAGCCGGTCAGCGACTTCTCAAATCTGCATATACCTCCAGCGACAAAGATGGCTCTCGGCAGCACGAGGAAGCGATGATGTGCAAAGCCGTCCGCGGGAACAGGAACCGAGGTCTTAGACGCGGAAGCGTTACCCCCCGAAAATATGTCGCTTGGTCTTGTCGTGTTCATGACTCCACCCGCAAGCGCATCGTGACATACTTGCGGAGATGATTGTGGAGCCTAAACGCATTGAAGACTGCGGGGGTGCAAGGATGGCGTCCACGTAAGAAATCCTGCATAAAATACAAGATGATGAATCTCAAATGGAAATGCTTTCTGATTACCAATTCTGACCTGCTGTCATTCCCGACGAACAGATAAACAGTCAGAAATCTCACCAAACGATAGTTCCATTTTCCCAAATCACCACCATGGCAGGACTTCCATCTTTCGATGAACTCCCAAAAGTCGAAGGCATGCCCCAAGGGTGTGCCTGGGGACTCTTCGACAAGAACGGGAAGAAAGACGTCTATGGCACCATCAACCTCCTCACCCCCGAAGTCGTCAAAACCGCCTACTCGGAGCTGAAAGACGGCGTCTCAGTGTCTCTCAACTGGCCCATCGGCGCCATTGCCACGCCGGGATTCGGACGCAAAGGCCTGAAACACAATGTCATCAGCTTCATGGACACGCCGATGCCGTGTCATGGCTACGACGACGAGGTCGAATTCAACACCCAGTGCTCGAGCCAGTGGGACAGTCTCTGCCATGTGGCCCACCAAGCTTCTGCGAAGGGTTACAATGGCGTGCAGACCAACACCAAGGAGCTGACGCAGGAGTATGGTAATGAAGATCGAGAGCAGAAACTGCCGACGCTTAACCATCTGCATCAGCGTGGTGGGATTGTGGCAAGAGCGGTTTTCATCGATTGGAAACGCCATGCGGACGAGGAAGGCATCAAATGGAACCCATTCGACGCTGATTCCTTCACGCCTGCTGATATCGAGAAGGTAGCGAAGAAGCAAGGAGTTGAATTCAAGCACGGAGACGTGATCATCATCAGAAGTGGCTTCACCAAGGCTTTGACGGGTGTATCTGCTGAGAAGCAAGCGGAGTTGCTGGGCACGCACCGCGCGTGTGGTGTCACTGGAGACACCGAGACGGCCAAATGGTTCTGGAACAAGCACTGTAAGATTTCCATAACATCTGAAACGCTTGAATGTAAATACTAACCTATCAGTCGCCGCTGTGGCCGGAGACATGATTGCATTCGAAAGAGTGCCACCGTTGAGGGAGGATGGAACGGAAGGAAATATCGACGAGCTCGTCTTGCACCAGTACTTCCTGGCATTGTTCGGAATGCCGATTGGTGAACTATGGGATCTAGAGGCGCTTTCCGAGAAGTGCAAGGAACTGGGCAGGTACAGCTTCCTTTTGACGAGTTCTCCTCTGAACGTGCACGGCAGCATTGGATCGCCGCCGAATGCCCTGGCTCTGTTCTGATTGAGCGTCTTTTGATGACAGACGAAGAAACGGCCGATGTGAAATTTATCTTGGAGAGCTAGCAAATGCAGAATTGAATCTTTATGCTTGCTAGGAGTTTCCCCGCTCTTTCTTCAATTTGTGCCAATACTTTTTGGACTCGAATCTCAGGCACTGCAATATCAAGTCAGTACGTATGAAATCATGTAGACACATCATTTGAAGTGAACACTCACCCGGTCAACCATGCTTCTGAACTTCGCATTATTCGACACACCCTTAACTTCCAATTCCGAAGCCGCGTAGCGAAACGCCGCATCTACCATTTCCCTGGTCAACTCAACGCTCGCATTGGACCACTGCATCTGCCGAGCAAAGCCTTCGTAAGTCTGATCATCGCAGCCATCGTAATCCGGCGTGGTTCGATGACAGACACCCACCTTTGGGATGTCCAATTCTGCAATAGCTTCCGAAACCGCATCGTCTTGGGGAGGTGCCATCGTCTTGAATCTGGCCTTGATGTCGTCGTAGGCTTTCTTGCTAGCGCTCGATTCAACCTAGGACGGAAAGGTCAGAATAGGTCATGTCCCGTCTGCAGTCTGGACGTCTCACACACGGCTCTGCGTGCTATTTTCATTTTGTTGTGATCGCGCCGAAGCTGTTGTGCAGCCTGGTCCAGGAAACATTTGTCGATCAAGGGCTTCCCCGATGCGAGGAAGACTTTGCGATTGTGAGGTGTCTGCAACAAGCTCTCCAGCCAGCCTCTATATTCAGGCCTTTGGGCGATGCTGATGCGAGGGACGTTGATGAATTTCGGGACATTGCTCAGTGCCATTCTTCAGGTCAAGATGACAGGATGGCATGCTGCAAGAAGCCGAACGATAACGATGGATATATGTTCGACTTTATAAACGATAGGTCATTCCGACTCGTCCGAACGAACGTTTCACTGCATATTGCAACGCCACGCCGCGAATATGCATGTGGGAATGAATGCTGTAACTTCCTTGGATGTTTCACAATCGGCCTTGAGAATTGTGATGGCAATTTTTGGAGTCTGGAATGTACGTTGTCGAGGCTATGGTTTTGACGTCGTACAGGACAGGCAACAAGCTCTATCACCAGAGGCCCAAACAAAGTGTCTGCCAGCATCCTTTGGGTCCGTCGGTACTTAAACATCCTAGAATGGCGTTTCACAGCATATCGCCAGCAGATTGCAGCCTAGCAGGGTTCCATGCCGCCATCGCCTGAAGAGCAAGATGTCTAGATGTGACAGGTGGTCAAGACGCAGAGACGCAGAGACGCAGCAAATGCAGGCTGCACACCGGTCAGCTCATAGAGTAAGGTATCCTGGAGGTATTCTCGTACCTCAGCTCAATCCAGCTATCATCCTAGCTCTTCCCAGCTCACCCTCCCACATCTGACATCTGCATCCACCCGCCCAAGTCGCCTCAAAGATGCCGATACCTCCTAGCCCCGCCCGCCACGGCCGCTTCCTCCGACGGCTTCCTGCACCTTCCCGCCGACGGCTCTCCAGGACGCTCCTCCGACAAAAGCGGCCACCCACTGGCGTCCGTCATATCCTGGCCTATGAACGTGTTTGGCCCCGAGTTCTTCCCGTCTGGGGTTTGGCTGGATTGGGATGCTAGGAGCCATTTTGCCGTGTAGGCGCGTAGCTAGGGAGCGTCGTCCGAGTCGTGCTCCGTCCTTTGGTGTTGGGCTCGACGCATGGTTTGTGATAAGGAGGATTGCGATTGATTGATTTTGATTAAGGGCAATTTAATCAGAATGGTTAATTGACTGATATGCATTCTGGAATGTTCGTCTACAGAAACCAGATGAGAAGAGTTCATGCACGCTATGCATCGGGTATCTCTGCTCCGATCAGAAAAAGAGAAAATTAGAAAAACAAAAACAAAAAAAGAAAACAATGTCAACCTATAAAAAGTCCACAAGTGCAAACCCAACCCACCATTCACTATCCATCATTCATCATCCATGAACCCCATCCATCACCCATCCCCCACCTCAACCCTTCGCGTTCCACCGATCATTATACGCATTAACCGCCACAGCAACCTGCCTATACAACCAATTCCGACTCGTCTCATCAGCAATAGGAATAAAAGGCCCATTCGTGCCCCCCTTGAGCACAATACTCATCCCCGTCCTCTCCTTCGAAATCGTCTGAACGTCCTTCAGCGGCACGTCCCACTCGGTGTTGAGCTTCTTGGCCCGCACCAGCATAATGCTATTATACGTGATCATGACCAGCATGCTCGCCTCTGCGCCGCGGGAACCGTTACCGCTGCCGCCGGCGTTGCGGTCGCCTTGAGAGCCGGAGTTGAGTTCCAAGTGCGCAATGTAGCTTTCGTTGAAGTACTTGCCGTTGTCGAGGGTTTTGAGCCAGAATTGGCCGAGGGCTTCGCGCTGGGAGTAAGGGCGTACGACGCCGTCGAGGCCGATGAAGCGCGTGAGGCGCACGCGGTCTAGGCCTTCTTGGTCGAAGACGGTCGTGGTGTTCTTCACACCTTCGGCCATGTTGGAGGCGAGATCGAAGGCGCCGATGGCTGGTTTGGTGGCAAGGCCGAGAAGACCCTTGCCGACACCCTTGACGAATCCGGCCGCACCCTCTTTTTCAGCACCTTGGAGAGGCTGGCGTGCGAGACCACCAATACCGCTGGCAAGACTGCTCGCGAAAGCATTGCCACCAGACGTGATTCCGTAAAGTGCATGCTTTGGGCGGTTACGCGAGCGGGACATGCGACGAGAATCCTGGAATTCCTTGTCCATGCTGGCAGCAGCGAGACCCTTGCTGATGGACCCAGTGAATTTGGAAACGGAATCCGAAAGACCGAAGACGGATTTCTTGACGAAGCTGCTAGCTCCCTTTGCAATTCCGACACCCAGATCCTGAGGGCGGTCTGTGACCAGACCTTGGTAGGGCTCGTAGAAGATGTCTGCAACACCTGAGCTGATGTTGTTGAAGAGACCCACTGGGTTGCCAAGGAAATCCGCGGAACCGATGACGATGTGGACCTGGCGAAGAGACTCTTGGACGTAGTGACTTTGGATGTTGCTGACAAGCGCGGTGACTGACACTCGAGCGTTCTCCAGCATCAGCGCGTTGTATCGGATTGGCGCATCGTTGACATTGCCGATAGACATAGTCAAGACGTTGACAGCAAACATGAAAGGATTGCTGGAAGAGCTACCAGTGTCCTCTGCGTTGATGCGCTCTGTGCGAACGAAGGACAAGTCGAACTGCATGGGTTGCAAATGAAGCAGCTCGAAGTAGATGTCCTGACCCGACTGCTCTTGCTGCGGCTCTGGAATGTCCAGAGAGTCTGGTGCTAGCTTGCCTTCGCTTTCCTCGCCCCAGGATGCACCCGGGACCTTGGCAAAGTCAAGGAGTGCGAAGATGAAATCTTCGTCAATCTCAATCGTCATTTGCTGCATAAGGAACGTGAAGTACTTGATGTAGAGGACGCCGTAAGAATCGTCTTTGACTCTGGTGACCGTAGATCTGAAGATGGGATGGGCTTCCATCTCCTTGCCGGTCTTCGGAACGACACTGGGGTAGAACAGCAGTGGGAAGATACCTCCGTAGAGCTGGTTGTCGATCTGAATCCACTTGACAGTCAAAGCGACTGTCTGGTAAAGGGGAGAGTCGGTGTACTTGAGTTCAATGTCACGCCAAGTGACGTACACCAGCTCTCGCAGCTGGGAGTTGATGAGAGAGATACCAATACCAGTAAAGCGAATGCCAGCCCTCATGTTCACATCGTCATCTTGCTCCTTGACCTCGAAACCCGTAGCAGTGCTCGCGGAAGAAGACTTCTGCTTGTACAAACTCTTGGACTGCTTGTAATTGGAGAATACCAAAGTCTGAGTGGGACCATCAGCGACAACATTGAGGTCGATGACCTTTTGCCTTTGCTCGCCGCGTTGCCCTGCGAGCGGGATGCGGAAAGGAATCAAGTTTCCTATCTCTGCGATCTTGACGTGGCGCTCTTTGCCGTTCGCGCTCAAGATAATGTTCTTGTTCTTCGACGCAGGGTAGTCCCAGGCATACGGCATGATGCTCCGAGGTGGTAGCTTGTAACGAATTGGCTTCCAACCAGATGCACGGTCCTCCTCATCTTCGTCCACGTTGGGATTGGCCTGCCAGAAGAGGAATTCCTGGTCACTTTCGTTGCGCATAGAGTAAGGCCAGTGCTTGGTCTCTTTGCTCAAGTGGAGGAAGATCGTCGCATCTTCCATCAAGATCTCGATGCGGATCAACTGCTGTCGTTCGCCAGACTTGGCAAGCTTCACGTGGACGCTGCCGGTGTTGGCGATGTTGAAAGGCGATGACCAGGAGTTGTTGACGCCAGGGTAACACAGGCACAATTGCTGACCAGTGCTCTGCTTCAGGAAGCGCAACGGGTGTAATTCTCCCGTCTTCAGCGTTACCACATCTGGAGACCCGGGCTCGCGAATTTGGATCTCTTCTGCGAGTTTGTTCTTCACGACGAAACGGGGCGTGATGGTAACGACCTTCGTCAGCTTGTACTTGCCCTCGCCTTCTTTGACGGTCAAGCCGGCGTGCATCTCCGATCGCCCGGACTCCGCAGGCAGCTTGACATCGACAGTGGCACCGATGGCATCGAAACTGACCGGCTGACTCCAGGCAGAGCTGCCCACCTTGACTAAAGCACGGTTCTTGCGGTCATCCGTCGGGAAAGAGAACATGAATGGCGTAGGCTTCTGCGACTCATGGTCGGTGCTCGCCACCAGGGTCTGCCCAGCAGCAGATCGCGCAGAGCCGAAATATGCTTTGCTGCGGACATCAAGCTCCAATCCGGTACGGTTGAGGATAACGTAAGGACTGTAGAGAGTGATCTTGAAAGCACCACCGCTGTCTGGAATGTTGTAGTAGTGGATCTTCAGCCTTAGCTCAAGGTTGTTATTGTCTTTGACCGTGAGTGTCTTTTCGCGACGGAAGTCCTCTTTGTTGCCGGAATTGATGATAGCAAATTCGCTGGCTTTGAAAGGCGTGTCTTGCATGTCAACGCTCATCAAAAGAAGGTGCGAAAGCTCGACGACGTGGACTGGGCTAACACCGCCCTTGCGAAGGAAGTTGGTCCAGTCTTTCTGGGTGGTTTTGTCGTAGATCCTGTACTTGAAATCGTACGGCAGCAAGTTCTGCACCTCAATGGGCGCAGAGATGCGGAGTCGCATGTACGGGTAGATGCTTGTCAAGGGGTTGTTCTTGTCGAACGATGCCTGCATCTGGAAGTAGAATGGTGGGGAATTTTCGTCTTGTTCTCCCTGGCACTTCAAGGTCCTGATCGGACGCTTGAGGAGTTCCTTCCAGAAGAGGCGCTCGTTAGACCACGTGTAGCCAAAGCCTTGGTCCGGCCTGACAACGAGCGAATGCATGAAGGCAGCACCTACTGGTGCCGGCCTGGCCTCACCTGGTGCGATCTTCTCAATCTTGAGCAGGTGGCCTTCATCAGGACTGTAGACGCCAATCTCAACCGGGATCTGCGTGTGGTTCTCTACGAGCAATGGCGAGCGGAGGGTGATGTACTTGACGTTGTCGGCACCGAGGTTGACCTCAACAAGCATACGGTGCTGAATCTTGTCCTTTCGTGGTTTGAGGTTGTACAGAGTTTCACCTTCGCGGCTGACAGGAATACGATCAATGCTGTCGAAGCCACTGCCGTCCAGCTTGATACCGATAAGACCGGATTGTCCTTCGGGAGACAAAGTTTCACGGGTTGTCGTGGGATCTTCGAACCTCCATGGCCTTTCCTCACCATCCGTGAGTTTCGCAGCTTGGCCTTCGTCGTCAACATCGCCGCTGCTCCAGACATTGAGGTCGAAACCAGTGTAGTTGCGAATGCGGTACGGCGAGTCGTTCCCGCGGGGCTTCGACAACACATCCTCTTCAGATGACAAAAACTGAGCGGACTTCGAAGCCAAAGCAATTGTGGCAGCAGTGATGGTCACTTCGAGGCTCTTGCGGGAGTACAGCTCGACAGCAAGCTTGTCAGGGTTCACTTCCTTTGACATATGGAAGCCAAGTTGCCAAGGCTCAATCAATGGCTCCCAAGCGGATTTGGAGAAGTTGTACACGTTGATGAATGTATCGATGCTGGTGTCAGCAGTCATGTTGCCAGTCCAGTCGCGTACGTCAACGCCGAACTTCTTGACACTCCAATCGATCATAGGAAGTTCGTGGAGATCGCCAATCAAGACGACACGGATGCCATCCATCTGGATTCTCATCTCCTCTCGCTTGATGACGGCAGAGCCTTCGAGCTGACGGTCTTCCCTCTTGGCTAGAGTCTTGTTCGTCTTGATGGTCTTTGCTTGTACCTTCTGAGTCGAGTGGATAGTGTGTCTCATAGACTTGTTACCCTTAGGCTTTGTGGATGTGGCCTTGACTTGTGAGATTTTCTTTGGGCCTTCCTCTTGCAGCTTCGCCTCCTGGCTGCTGGACATTGCAGATGCTCTGTTCACGATTTGCATGGCAAGAAGGATGTCTCGCAACGAGAGACGCAGCACCATTGGGCCAATATCGACGTTGATACTCATGAGAGATGAACCCTTTCCACGTGACTGCATGTCCAGTGACGTTTGAATGCTGAAATCATCCAGAATGCGAAGTTGGGACGTTTCGAACTGATCCATGCGGCAAAGGAACATGCCGATCTTGTCAACTTGCAAAGTCATAGCATGTTGCTGAGACACAAGCACTTGCTTTGTGCCGAGGACGATGGCCTCAGAGTTGCTGATTGCCGGGTTTGCAATGAGCACGACCTGTGCATCGACAACATTGACCCTGTAGGAGATAGTCATGCCGCCTTCTGCAGGCTTCTCAGCCTGGTCAGAGGAGCTCCGCTTCGAGAGCTCTTGAGTGGCCAGGCTGCCATCATCATCCTCTTCTTCCGCAGAGTCATCTTTCTCTTCGTCGACAACAAGTGGCTCGTCTTGCGCAAGGCCTGCGTTCACGAAATTGAGCACAGCGAACAAGTAGTCGAGCGCAAGGATGACCCGAGGGCTGTCGACCGTGAGCAGAGCAATGAGGTTCTTCTCTTCGCCTCCTGAAATTGATACGCTGGCCATAAATTGTTGCTTAACGTCCGTGTTGATAAGAGACATGATCTTCCTGTACTTGATCTTCTCCGTCGTCCGTGTGTCAGTGATGGTGAAAGATTGCACAAGTAGCTCGCTTTCGATGGCACCATCGCTAATCATACGCAACTTGACACTGGTCTCGTTGAGAGTGAACTTCGACAGACTTGCTGCTTCGAGGTCGCCGATGGGTTGATCGACGGGTCCTGAGATCAATTCCAATCCGATCGCTCCGACCTTGAAGATGAGGTCCATTTTGGTCCAGGTCTGAGCGTCGGTACCGAGCTCAGGTCCTAGGTGCGATGGCTTTTCAACCTCGCTGTTTGCGATAGAGGACGTCTCGGTGGAGCTTTCAATCGATTGCGCCGGAAGCACAACGGAATCAGGGATCTCGTTGATTGCTTCCTCCTCCAGCTCGTCGTCATCTTCCAGTGCAAAGGCAGAGGGGATGGTCCTGGTAAGCTCCATGATGAACTTGAGCTGTGTCTCTGATACGCGCAGGTTGATGTTACTCATGGCACCTTCCACTTCAGTGTCTGGACGCTCGACTCCTGGTCTGTGATCAGTCTGTGTTATGTTGAAGTCGATGTCGACCTTGTCGATAAGCTCGAGCTCTTCCGATTTATCTTCGGCGTAGTGGAATTTCGACGTCAGACGAATGTTGCGAACGCCAGCAGAAAGCTTGTTGGCAATATCCGCGTTCTTCGAGTCATCCAGCGGCACGAACTTGTTGTTGGCGTAGATTTCACCCAAGTAGGCTGTGAGCAAGTCGCGTTCAGGATTCTCAGTGATGACCATGCGTGGGAAGGCAACGATTGGAGTCTTGACAAGAATGTCGAAATGCATCTTGCTAGCAGATTCCTGGACCTTGCTCGCCTGGTTTGCAGCAGCCTCTCGAGCAGCGTTGAAGATCGCCTGCATTTTACCAAACTTGACGCCAAACTCCATGATCTTGCGGAAAGGCTCGGTGACAAAGTTGACCTTCAGCGAACCAGCACGGAGGAAGATGGAGGTATCATGGCCGGGGTAATCCTGAGACTCTGCGTCGAAGGTCTCATAGCGGAAGTCGGCCAACTCATCGCCCTGGATAGACACGAGCTGGCGAAGGGATGATCGCTCATCCACACCTTGATTGACATCGTCAATCAGGCTGAGATTACCTAGCCTGGCATTGACACTCATGGTCTTGCCCATGAGGAAGACGCCAACCTCTGCAGAACTCAAACTGAGGGTGGCCAATCTAATTCCGTCGTTGTTGAGAATAACAGCAACGCGCTTGAGCTCGGCTTTAATGCGGATTTTGTCCTGTTCAACTGGTTTCGCCACCTCGACCTCCTTTTGGGCGCCCTCAATCTCTTTTGGCTTGCTTTGGGGAGCAGCATCAGCCGGAGGTGCGAAAGTAGTCATGGCGAAGTCAAGAAGTGTAAGTAAAGTCTTCCGGGTGACCATGAGGTTGAGCGTCGAGACTGCAGCGTCCAGGTTCGTAGCGATTCCCTCGTACTTGGTCTTAAACTCCGGGTGATCCTTATTCACTTTCTGGAAGGACAATGTCAAAAGATCATCTTGGGTGTGGGTGAACAGATCCTCGCTTGAGATCAAGTTCTTGAACTCTGGCGCCGGAGACTCTTCAACATGGTCTTCAACGACTAAGGTACGCAGCTTGACATCGGCAGCCATGTCGAATGGTCGCTGATAGAACTCCAGAGCAAAGGTCTGAGCAATAAGGTCGACAAGGAGTTGATCTGGTTTCTTGCCCTCAGGGTCTGCCTTGAACAGAGAACCTTGCAACTTGTCCACCGTGAACTTGAACTCGAAGTTGCGTTGATTGGGGTTGATCTCCGCTTGCTGCTGGCTCTTTGGTTGATATTGCTGTTGTTCCTTTTTGCGGACAGCCTTTCCATGCTCTTCGTCCTCTTGCATAAGCTCTGCATCAGTCGAAGAAATCGACTTTGCTCTCTGCCGTCCGCCCTGGTCCATGATGCTCTTCGATCGGGGTCGCGACTGTTGGCCAGAAGAGGCAGGACGTTGCTTCTGGTCAGTCGGCGCCTCATCGAATTTGGGAATTGCAAAATCCAAAAGCTTCATCAAAGCCTTGTACTTCGCATCAGAGAACATAGCATGCAACACAGGCAAATGACCGTCAATGCTGAACTTGGTCAGGTCAGATGCCTTAGGGACAATGCAGGCAGCGATCTCGAAGTCCATGTTGATTCGGTCGACGATGTGGAAGTTGCGGGATGAATCCTTGGTCTCAAGAGATTTGCGGGTCTCTTCAATGGTGGAGCCGATCAAGACTTGTGTGTTCTCGAGTCGGAGCAGGAATTTGTCGTACATCAGGTTCTTGAGTTGCTTGAAGTCCTGATCAGTATACTGTTGCTTTTGCTTGCTTTGAACCTCGGCGAGTGTTTCCTTGTCAATAAGGTTACTCCGCACACTGGCGTGACCTGCATCCATAATCAGGCAAATGGTGCTCTTGGATGTGACTGAGTCTGGAACAATGATGAGTGGCGCCTGGAGATCGAGCTGCACATCAACCGTCTTGTGCTCGGTTAGTGCATACTCCAGACCAGCGCGTGTTTGCTGGCGCAAACCCTCAACCGTAGAGCCTGCACTTTCCATGAGTGCACCGATGGAATCCATGTGCTTCTCAGGCGGCTTGAAGAACTTGGTGACTTGCACAACAAAGTTCGGGTTGTAAATGATTTCCATCGCCTTCAGCTTGACGACAACGGCAGTGTCAGCGTGATTGTCGAGCGGATTCTGCTCTAGTTGCAGGCTGAAGAATGGATCGTCTTCTTCTTCATCGTCCTCGCCTTCTTTTGGCGTTTCATCATCACCAAGCTCTTTAACGCGCTGGTCATCGGGCACAGGGGGTGCATCTTTGACTTGCAGCATTTGTTCATACAAGTTGCCCTCGGTGCTTCCATCATACAGTCTCATGCCACCAAGGCTCAGATCGACCAAGGTGGAGTCCGTTCGTTGAATGAACTCTGTTGAGAAATCGTCGAAGAGCAGCCGGAGCATGTCGGACTTCTTGCCATGAGGGTCGCGGCGCAAAGTGAAGCTTCCCGTTTTCAGGTTCATGTCCACTTGAAGTTTGACTGCTTCTCGGGGCATATCGACAGCTTCGGTGAGTTGTTGCTTATCATCAAAGTCAATAGCGGCGTAAAGTTCTTTGCGCTGTTGCTCATCCATCTGTGTCTCGTCATGAGCTTCATTCTGTTGAGATGAGCCCCAAATGTACGAGCCCCAGGTGCGTTTCTCGGGTGCTTTCTTAACACCAACGTTCTCCTTGCGCAATTGGTTGCGCGCCAGGGATCGCCAGAATCGCAGGTCTTCGTAAGCGAGCTTACGTTCGAGTCGGTCGAGATCCTGCGCTTCATCTGTAGACAACGTCTCTTCCTTCTTCTTTTTCTTGAAGAGCTCGATGTAACGCTTGCGATCATCTCTGCGCTCAGCCATGTATGCCCAGCTCCAGCGCTTGTTGCGATCATGAATGCGGTCGAGGACAGCCTTGCCTGCGAAAAGAAGCCATGCCTTGGGGTCTTCTTTTGGTCGTTTCTCAGGCTGGAACTTCCTGTATTCCTGGTGCCGAATGAAGTAATGGAACAAGTCAACAAGCATGAGCGCGTCGCGGTATTGTTCGTCATCGAGAACGAATCCGAGCTCATTGAAGAGAAGTCGCGCTTTCGTTTTCGGTCGATCGGTCTTGCCGGTTTTGTCCATCTCCACACCGGCTCTGCCAGAAACTGGCTTAAGGATATACTGGTGATCTCCAATAGCCGGATCATCGCTTTTGACAATAAGCTCTCGGAATTTGTTCAAGAGTGTCTGGTGGTCAAGACCCTGTTCTTCTGCCGTTTCCTCGCCGGTGCCAGTACCCAACAGCTTGGCATCGGTGTCCCAGTATACAGCAAGCGAGCCGAGAGTCGCAAGCTTGTGAGTTGTTCCACTGGTGCTTTGAATCCAAGTGGGTCTCCAGTTCTCATCCGTAGATACGGCGCTCAGTTCCTGCAGAGTAAGACCAGCAGCAAACGGGTGACCAGGGTCGGAGAGCGCGTCTTCGTAGCGAATGTGCACGTTCTTGACTGAGATCTGTACGTTGTCGATGATGGTTGTCGTCAACGCAGCTGTGAAAGACTGGTTCTTCTGCTGTTCCTCCTTGGACATGCCCTCGGTGTTTCTCTCTTTCAGCAGCTCCGCAGAGTCCAACTTCTCCATCTTCACCGCATGCGAACGGTTCTCTTCTTCCTCCGCATTGTATTCTTGATCTTCCTTCGGCGCGGCCAGTAGGAAGAGGTCCTCGATGCTGATGCGCACCGGCTTGCCTCGAAGGTTGGACCATGGGATCGAGAGCACGAGCGAGCCAATATGTCCTTCTATGACATTCAAAGGCAGGTGAATCTGGTCGAGGGCTTCGCGGCGGAGCTCCAGGTCTCTCAACTTCACGTCTCCAGACCAGATGCCGACATTAAGCTGTTTAGGATCGAAGTTCCGGACATACATGCCCAGGAACCTGTTCAACAGGTTCGCAACCAACCCTTCCAACATGGCGCGAGTGTGTGGCCGTTACCCGGGCAAGGGATATATTGAGGTGTTGGTGTACGGTGACAACAAGGTGTGTGGTCGTCCAAAACGAGTCGTCTATATCATAGTATCTTGAAGTACGGTGGCACTCGGCGAATCCACGGCGAGTCGTGCACCAGGCAGCTTCGATGAGGCTCGAGGAGGATCGTGGGAAGGAAGCAAACGTGCCAAGACGGTACGAAGCTGAACAGGAGCGAGTGGTGATGTTGCTGCTGCCGACGGGTTGACCCAGGATCCTGGTGTGGTAGTAGTGAAGAATGTGACGACAGGAGGTGGTGAGGTGGGACGAAAGTCGACACTAATGACACGGCCTCACGGCCCAAGATGTGCGCGCGTCGACGATGCTCTCCCCAGAGGATCAAGTTGGCCCCCGCCAACGTGGCTGATGATGACGTCGCGACGAGTGTGCACCAAAAGGAATATGAGTGGAAGGGAAATGGAAGGAAAGCAAGTAAATACGCTGATACCAGGCCAAATTGCTATTGGGTACTATCCACGAGTGTCGGTCACAAGGTGTTGCAAGCTACAAGCAAACGCCGTACATGTGTGTGCATGTTCATGAAGATCATACACCGCACCAAACATGTGTGAGCTGTGAAGAAACGTGCTGAGGTAGAGATGCTTGTCTTAGGGTTAGGGTTGGCCCAGCTTCCCGGTGTATCCCCGAATTCTCCCAGTCACGTGAGTATTGTTTCTTGTCCAGCTTGAAGCTCCTCCAGCGCATAGCTGAACCTCGCACACTAGCTTGTCGCAGCGCCAGACCTCTCCACTCCCCTCTACAACTCATACCCTCGCCTGTTCCAGGTCCGCCGAACCCCTTCGCTACCTCCCTGTCCAATTGTAGCGTCCTACCCCGGCACAATGCTGCGTTCCGGTGCCTCCAGGAGCGCTCTGCGCTCCGTCAACACCCCGGCCTTCAAGGTCGCCCAGTCGCCCTTCCGCCAGCAGTTCGCTTCGCAACTATGCACCGCGGCTCGCAGGCCTCAGGCCCTTGCTGCCCTGAAGCCATTGGCTCACGTGCGCGCCTCCAGCGGCATGGTGGACAAGGTCGACATCAAGAAGGAGGCCGAGAAGGCGAAGGAGACCATCAAGGCTACTCCGGAGCTCGTCTCCACCGAGTCTTCCACCCGTCCTCCCTTCAGCGGCGAGGTCGGTGTCAAGGAGAGCCACGATGACCACGACATGATGGCTGGTGTCCGCGGTGATATGGTATGGGATCTCTAGGCGCACAATGGTTACGATCAGACCAGCTGCTAACGCGAAACGCACAGAAAACTATCAAGGAGACCTTCAGCCTGGAGAGCGTCCCCAAGGAGGCCTACTGGATCGGTATGGCTGGTGTCGTCCCTTACATGGCCACCTCCCTCAGCACTGTCTACGCTGCCTGGGAGATCAACCACGCGGCTACCACCGGTTCTGGCTTCCTCCTGAACGAGAAGTCCGCTGAGCTGCTCCTGCACATCCTCGAGCCTCTGCAGATCGGCTACGGTGCTACTGTAAGCATACCCACCAATGCCTTTCCATAAAGGAATAAATCACAACAAGAGAGCACAAAATGCTGACACAGCTGCAGATCATTTCCTTCCTCGGTGCCATCCATTGGGGTCTCGAGTTTGCTGGCTTCGGCGGCAAGCACGGCTACCAGCGCTACAAGATTGGTGTTTTGGGTGCTGCCTTTGCTTGGCCTACCATTCTCCTGCCTGTTGAGTCCGCGCTCATCTCGCAGTTCCTGATCTTCAACTTCATGTACTACACCGACTCCCGCGCCTCCAAGCGTGGCTGGGCTCCTGCGTGGTACGGTGTCTACCGTTTCGTTCTTACCTTCATCGTCGGTAGCGCCATTGTCGCCTCTCTGATCGGCCGCGGCCAGATCGCCGACCGCGTCGGCAAGCTCCCCGGCCCCGCCGACAAGATCAAGGAGTTCCGCGAGTCCCAGGTCGAGATGATCGAGGAGGAGGAGGACGCCAGGAGACAGTTCCTTGGCTCCGAGGGTGGCGAGGACGAGGAGGAAGAGGAGGAGGACGATGAGTAAGCGTGTGCAAGGACTTGATTGTTTTATTGTATACTGTGACATCACGATTTGGTGGAAGCCTGGAAATCTGGGCGTTACATCTAATCAAGCGGCGAAGGCGGGTGGTATTATTATACTTGGGTTGTAAATTCTCTTGCCACGATACGTGTGGGATCTTTTCTTATGTACAGTTGTAAGCGAGAAGGGTGGTTGTACAATCAATGAAACGCAATCCATGTACGTGTGCGCAAATGAAGGTGTGCAATAGGAGGTAATGATAACGAAATGATTTGATTACCGTGTAAGCGTGTAATCACCAAAATAAGAGGCCGATCAGTGCGATGGCGTCTGGGTCTTTTCGGGCTGGTCACAATTGCGACACAGCGCGATCATCATCACGAGAAATTTGTGGGCGCCAGACGACACAATGACTCCGGCACCGGGATCCGAGGACGAGCCCCAGTGGGCAGGCCGCGAGCCCGCAAAGACGGCATGGGTTCGTTGGGTGGATTGGGATCATGGAACAGTCCGGAAGGACTGGGACAGAGGGCCGGTCGCGCATGTGCGATCAATTGCAGATTGGTGGGAATTGGGCAGACTCATGTTCGCCAAGAGGAGATTGTTCCTGTCTCCTCCTCGCTCCACTGCCCAGAGCGGATGCCACGCATGTCTGTCCCCCGTCTCCTCCTCATCAATCCTTGCGGTGAAGCATGGAAAAATCTGGGTGAGGCACGTGTGCGTGCATGCGAAACGCGACCGTTCACTTACCTGCTTGACTCCACGGCGACGACGGCGACGAGACCTTGGAACAATGACTAGCAGCAGCGATAACGCAGCAGGTCAGTAGCGGCCGTTGGATGCGCAGGCGATATGGAGCATATGTAGTAGTAAGGTACATGCGGTATGTGGCACATAACCATTTCGCCCAACGCTTGCGACGCCTTGGCCCAGGCTGATCAACGCCACACGAGACGATCAACGGACTCTAAATTGGCCTGTTCACAGCCCTCCACTGTGCTCGCAACCCAGATACGCCGCTCCACCTAATCCCGAGGCATAGCGCTGGAGAAATGTGGTCCCTTTGGCTCCACTTGCTTTCACTCTGGCATCACTGCTGGCCCCTCCGAAGAAACTACTCGCCTTGCGCGTGACTGCTGACTGGGCACACAATGGTGCGTGGCGTGCCCACCCGGCATAGGAGACCACACCAGAGGGTGGAGGGAAGGATTTTTGTCTCTTGTTGCCCTGACTGACCTGCCCTTCCAACGCATCCTCCTCTTCCATCTCCTCTCCCTCACACTCTCACACACCCACGCACAAGCAATTCCACCGTCCCATCCCTCTGCCTCACCTTTTCCCGCTCCCCAACACCATACCAGACCCTGCCATTGGCTCTGTTCGCAACTCTCTGCATTGACCACGCCTTGCCGCAAGCATTCAGCCTCACTCACCCCGCCAGAGACCATTGGGACACCAGCGGGGTTCTAGACGACCGTCACATAGCCATATCCATACCTGCACATCCACCGCCCAGGAAAGATGAGTGCCGGCGACGCAGATGTCAAGAACGCGCCTTTGGGAGGCGAGAAGCCCCTCCCCGAATCTGTTCCTCAGGAATTGAAAGATGTCGCCAAAGGCGCCAACCCAACGCCTGATCCGGAGCCCAAAGGCCAGAAGAAGCCCCAAAGGCCAGGCATGAACCGTTTCACCACTTCCAAAGAAAACGTCTTGTCAACTTTCTTCATCGGCGCCATTGACCAGGGCACCACCAGTACGCGATTCATCATCTTCGACGGCGTAGGACAGCCGGTAGCAAGTCACCAGCACGAGTTCAAGCAGCACTACCCAGAGTCTGGTTGGCACGAGCACGATCCGCAAGAACTGTTGGCCAGTTTGGATCAGTGTATAGAGAAGGCCACCACCACTTTCATCGATCTTGGTCACAACGTGAAGGACATCAGAGCAATTGGTCTGACCAACCAAAGAGAAACCGCCCTTGTCTGGGATGCAGAGACCGGCGAGGCTCTTCACCCAGCCATTGCATGGCCCGACACCAGAACGAAGGCCATGGTGCGAGACTACAAAGAGAAGGAAATCGAGCAGGGTTTGGATTTGCAGCAGCTGACTGGTCTTCCGCTGTCGACGTACTCGTCTTCCGTGAAGCTTGTTTGGCTGCTCGAGAACGTTCCCAAGGTGAAGGAGGCATACGACGCTGGCCGTCTCGCTTTCGGCACTGTGGATACTTGGCTACTTTTCCACCTCAACGGTGGCCTCAAGGGACAATACTTTGTCACTGATTCCACCAACGCCTCGCGTACTGGTTTCATGAACCTTCACACTCTGCAATACGACGACAAGCTCCTCAACTTCTTCGGCCTCGACCGCCAGAAGCTGCACTTGCCCCAAATTGTGCCTTCTTCCGATGCGAAGGCTTACGGCACTGTCACCAAGGGCTTGTGCCGCGGCATCAAGATCGCGGGATGCTTGGGTGACCAGTCTGCTGCGCTTGTCGGTCAGCAGGGTTTCACTCCCGGCTCGGCCAAGAACACCTACGGTACGGGATGCTTCATGTTGTACAATGTCGGCGAGAAGCCTGTCATCAGTCATCACGGTCTCCTCGCAACCGTTGCATACGACTTTGGCGGCAAGCGCAAACCAGCCTACGCACTGGAGGGCTCTGTCGCCGTGGCAGGTTCCGGTGTCAAGTTCCTCATGAACAACATGGGTTTCATCACGCACTCTCACAAGATCTCCGACCTCGCCGCAACGGTAGAAGACAACGGTGGCTGCGTCTTCGTCACCGCTTTCTCAGGACTCTTCGCTCCCTACTGGATCGACGACGCCAAGGGAACCATCTTCGGCATCACCCAGCATACGCAGCGTGGTCATATTGCCCGCGCCACCCTCGAAGCAACCTGCTTCCAGACCAGAGCCATTCTCAACGCCATGGAAAAAGACTCCGGCCACGCTTTGTCCCAACTCGCCGTTGACGGCGGCATGTCCAACTCCGGCCTGTGCATGCAAACCCAGGCGAACATCATCGGCATCCCTGTCGACCGCCCCTCCATGGCCGAAACAACCGCCCTCGGAGCCGCCATCGCCGCCGGTTTCGCCGTGGGAATCTGGAAGGAATTCGACGAACTCAAAGCCATCAACCAGAAAGACCGCCAGATTTTCAAGCCCGCCGTCTCCAAGGAAGAGAGCGAGAAGATGTTCGCCCAGTGGGAGCGCGCCGTCAGAATGTGCAAGGGCTGGTTGGACCCGCAGGAAGAGCGCGCCGACTCGTAGGAGGCAATTAAGACACAGACAATTCTCCTCCTTTAGCCTGCCTGTCTGCCTGTTATTTTGCTCTTCTGATCTCGCCAACTCGGGGCTGATCTAATATATCCTCTTATCTTCTTATCACGAGTCGACGTTGTTAATACCTACCTACCTTTTTTATCCTCTACACCACCAACGCATACACTTCAACGAAAATTTTATTTATCTAATCGATCTGTTCAAATTGCCCTCTTCTTCGATAACCTCTGATGGGTTTAGCACTGGGCGTTCACGGCTTCTTCCCTTTCCACAGCTCTCGCATTTGACACCTCCATGACCGTCTACTGTCTCCCACCTTAATTTCCTGGTCTTTGCCTTAATCATATGTAGATTTTGGGACGAGTGCTCGCTGCCACGGGCTGCGGCGTGTGTTTCGAGAAGACGCTAACCAGATAGACGTCCGTCCGAACGGACGAATAATCACAAGCCAAACCCATGTCTGAGTCTTGACCTTTGAACATTTGTCAGTCTTACAACGAACGGAAAAACAGTATCGATCTCGTCCTGTCCCGGACCAGGAAACTCCACAACCGAAGCCTCAAGCGCAAACCGCACCGATTTTTCCGTTCAAAGATAGAACAGAAAAGAGTCATTGGACAACAACAACAATGCCACGGCCAAGCTGAACCAGGCAGATTGGCCTGAGCTTCGATACCAAAATCAATCCCTGTATCGCAGAGAGAACAGAGAAGCACATGGAAAACAAACGCAAGTCATGTACACCCTACCCTCCGACAGTAAGCAGGAGGCCATACTAGCGCAGGTACGGAGGACATGACATGGCATGTCGGGCATTCTTGGTACAGAGTCATCTGAGGTAGGAGGTAGAGGAGTACTAGATAGAGGGCTTTACGATCACACACACACCTACGCTACGTACCTTGTTTGCCCGCCCTCCTAGTAGGCTAGTTCATTACATATATACACAAAACCCCAACCCTCAACCCACCCCCGCGAACGCCGTCCTGTACCCTTCTTTCTCTTTTCGGACCGAACCTCGCAGAGGCGGATTCTGGCGTTTCGCTGTGGCTGAAATTCTAAAGCGTAACCACGAACAAAAATTGTAGAGTTCTCACACGCCGGCTGAACTAAATGGCGGGGAATAAGGATGGGGGGAGAAAGGGTGTGGGGATACTTTTTTTTGTTAGGGTGTTTTATTTTTTGGTTTGGCTTGATTTTGGTTTGGTGTGGTTTGGTGTATATTTGTATCTAAATCTTGTGTCTGTGTCATGGAGGGTCTGTGTTATCTTCCCTTTCCCACCTAAGGATTGGGGCATCTCACACTGCCGCACAGCCGCGTGTCACGAGATGGGTTTGGGGGGTTTGGCTCTGTGACACCTCCGTTCATGACTCTCTAACAGCAAAGGATCTCATCATACCTTTCGAAGAAATTCGAACGGGCCACTTCCCTCTTCTGCTTGCCCTTGCAGCAAGCAACAGCAGGCGGTGAGGTTTTGCCGAAACCGTCTAACGTGCCACACAGCAAGAAAAGGAAGAATCATCAGATCCGATATCGCAAATCTCACTCACTCACAGTCGGTGGAGAGGCAACGTTGGACTCGAGCCAAGGAACGAGGAACGAGACCACTTGACCGCTCCTTCAGATACACAAATGATTTTTGGAGATTCTTTTTCCTGGACCGGGGTAACTAGAGGTAGCGATCGTCGCACAGCACAGACGATTGACATGGTGGGAAGTCGCAGGAGCAGGAGCTTGGGCGAGGCGTTCGCGTTGATTTTAGTGATTTTTCGAGTTTTGGCTTCACGATCAAAGTCCGTTCACCCAAACCCTCCTCCAGTGCAGTGGAGAAAGAAGCAGTGGAGACGGCGAAGGCTGGCTGTGAGGGCTCCACAACCCACAACCCACACTTCGACGCGCAAGTTTGCCGTCTGTTCCCCGGGGGTCCAGAACTGTCGATAGTCGCCGGTATGGAGACGTGATTTGAAGTCTGTCTTCTCCAAGCGCGACCATCTGCAAATCTGCAAGACAACGGCGCCCGCGGGTGGTCGGTCACTACTGGTGGGTGAGTAATGGCGCTGCTCCTGCTCTCCCCCCTCACCACGGAGGATTACTACTACCGCTACACCTCCTATACCTTTATATGTACAGACGGCCCATGACAGGCCGCGCCGACGCATGGTTGATCGGCGAGCCATTCGCACAGGCCTGTCACTGCCATGGGTGTATAACAGCCGGCCATGGATGGACGCGGTACATGACAGCGAGTACAGGGCATTTCACAATCATGGCTGCCAATTGCCCACTCGCGTAAGATGCGAAATGCAGCCTCCAGCGTCTGGTCCTCGACATCCTAGCACCGACCCCAGGCAGGCAGGCAAAGCAGGCAGGCTGACACGCCGAGCGGTGCCGGCGCCGGTGCCAGGGTGCTGGACAAGCGACGTTGACAGGTTCGCGGTGCGTGCGTTGAGTGTGGCTGGCCCTGTCGAGCCTGTCTGGTCTGCGGTGCCTTTGCGTCTTGGGGTGCAAGGTGTGGTGCCCTTTGGCCCGGTTCTGCTCGCGTGTGATAGGAGAGCTTCCTGCCTGGCGCCGCGCGACTAGGTTGCTGCTTGACTTGTGTGGCTCGCGTACCACGCTGCTGGGAGGAAGACGTTTTGTCTCAGCCCATACGGTATTGCTGCTGGCCTCACATGTCCGCCGGCGTGAGATGGCGTTCATGCTGGCAAGCAAGTGGTCGGACTGCCGACTATTGCTGAGCAAGCTCGCATAGCGTAAGTTGCCTCCTCACGGACTCCTCCTCTGACCAAGTTCTCCAATCCTCCCTCGTCCTGTCGTGCTGCTGCTACTCTTCCTCCTCATCGTAGTGCTATCTCGTCACTTGACCCCAATCCTTCACCCTCCCCCTCTGTCCGATATGGTACAAGCACCATCGTCGCAGACCGCTCGCCCAATGCCCAGCAGCGAATAGCAGGCCAGCGGGTGCGGTCAATGCTACCCTTCCATCGTCTACCAGTACCAGCCATCCCATCGGGCCAACTATACATAAGCGCCAACACTACAGTACCGAGGTGGATTTCGAGTAACGGGTTGCGCCGATCAGAGCAAGGCCCACGTCTTCAGCTTTCCCATCCTCCCAAGTATCTGGCTTAGACACGTCGTCGGTATTGTCTGAACAATGCACCGCGGCCGGCAGTTACACATACCATCACATCTCCCGGGACCAACCGAGTCCTGTCCTGCCAGAAGAACGGAGCCCGCATGACCGGGAGGCGCCTGCGGTCCAAGAACCTGCACGGTGGACTCCCCCCCGAGATTGAATTCCAGCAAAGCCAGCCATATAATCTATACAAACATCATCATCCCAAACAACCAAACTACCGGCAAGCCTCGGGCCGTTGGGTGGCATCATAACGCCAACAAACTTCAAACTGCCGCGCGACACCGACCGACGCCCATTGACACACGCTTGCATGCCCATTTACGGCTCCCGGCATCAATCTCCCCTGGTCCTGGTTCCTGCACCACCTTGTTTCCGGGTCCGAAGAGAAAAGCTTCGACGTAACCCGGATCTGGCACGTTTGGTCTCGGGACTTGCCTCTAGCCTTGCCCTCTAGTCTGAGCCTGCAACTTCTCGATCTCATCGCGGTCCGACGATCGAATCCCCAAGCTGTTGTTTGTCTGGGCTTTTTTTGCCATTCTTCGCGCTCCTTTGTTTGCCCGGACGATACGAGCTGAAACGAATCCATAATGTGCGATTATACCCAAGTCGAGTATGCGTGTGGCCATTTGCGCTTCACCGTGAGGGCGTGGTGTGAGTATATGTTCCCGATGGATGCTTATGTCAAGTAGCTTTCCAACCTGGAAGCATTACTAAACGTTTTCTTGCCCAGGCATCAAGTATCAAGAAACTCACAAGCGGTGTCCTCCCAATGTCGTCGCCATTGAATATCGATTGAACGAGAAGTGTGGTAAGGCTCATCGAACGACATGCAACCCTGTTCAAGCTGACATCGATTAGGCGACTGCCGAGACTCAACACCACCACACCACACAGTGAAGAAGAAATCGAGCGCAGGATGCAAACCACCAGTCCCAAACGATCCACCGAAAAAGAAAGAACGCACATCACCACCAACAGGCTCTTCATCTTAAGACACCAACGCCAATGCCAGACCCAACGCATCAAACAACCAAACCCAACACGAGCCACGACCGCAACGAAACCAAAAATCCGCATCAATAACCCAAAGCTTGCTCAAGACTGCCAACGACGCTACGACAAAACAAGGCCATAGAATTTTAGACCCAGGCGCTCGCTCATTAAGTATCCCTTCCCGCGCTGGATGCAGGAAAGGAGATTACCACAGAGCAGACGAGCCGTTCGTTCCAAAGAAGGCATTTAACACCCTGCTTCATCTCTATTGCGCATCATAATACCAATCAACACAGATCATTCAACCCCGTCAAGCGCCATGACTCAAACCCCATCGTCACAACCTGAACAAACGCCGCCGCCATCGCGGGTACCTGCCTGACCTTCATCCTGCGGCGTGGAACAAAGTGTACCGGTGGCGCGCAGATGACCCAGCGACCGGAGAACGCAAGACGAGAATCTTCGAAACGGCGACGTCTCACAAGAAAAAGATCTCGAAGCACACAAGATTCTTTCTCTCCCCCCCACACATGCTTCGCAAGACAACAAAAAGCCGAAAGGTTGAAACTTTCTGGCCTGCCGGTTACACGAAAACGGCTCGATTGTGTTCCGATCCGGTCAAACGTGGCGGACGAGGGTTTGCTTATCCGTCGCGATGTTGAACGAAGACTCGTCTCGGAAGGTGTTGCAGAGATGGCAACAGAGACTGGAATGCAAGCACCGTCGCGATCGTGCAACGGGTCGAGTTCCAAGTCTTCCACGACACCCTGCCACGGCCACGCCACGCCAGTTGTCAATTCCTCTCACCGCCAAAGTCTCACCACGTCGAACTATCGAACATCCACGCGACTCTCACAGAGAGCCAAGCGCGATCGACAACGAGGTCACTGCAAACTCCCTGAGTACCACGAGTTTGCCCTCTCATAGCCATTCTCAAAGCACCTCAACCCACCAAAACCCAAAAACATCCACGCCCACCTCCAACTCCCGACAGAACCAGAACCAGAACTAAAGAAAGGAAACACATCACATATCCCCCCGCAAAGAATCCCCCCACGTACGTACGACAGCAGCACATCCGTCCCGTCCCCAGCTTAGGCTGCACGCAGCCGCGTCGACCTAGGGCACCGCGAAAAGCGGCAAGCGGCAAGCGGCAGCGGTTTCAAGTCAGCGAACACGTCTCATCTCTCTTCTCGCTCTGCACAAGAAGCGCCAACCTCGAGAACACACTCAGTCAGCCTGTGGGGGGTTTCCCGCGGCGAGGTGCGCTGTGCTGGTGCTGGGGATGTATCGTCTGTGAGCGGTGGGGAGTTAATGGTTGAGCGTTGGCGATGTCATTTGATAAGTAGACAGGCCTGCTTTCTGGCCTCTCCTTTTCTTCCTCGGAAGGGAATAGGAAAGAGTCTGTCGGAAATTATCAGCGCAGATCGCAAAGACAGCAGACGCGGTGTGAAGACGCCTGCTCTGCTGGTAGAGGAGGATTTCGAAGTTTTGCGAGGGAGACTGAGTTTTCGAAGTTTGGTGAGGGAGAAAGCGTGCCGAAAAGGCATCGCCAAGGCAGAAGAACGTATATCATTGCATGTTCATTACAAAGTAGTAAAGTAGTTTGCGTATAATACCTACCTACCCACCCACCTGGTCAAGAAATCACCAGATTCAAGAATAACATTCAATCAAGAACAAACATCTCCAAACAAACCACATACATGCACCCCCCCCGTCCCGTCCCATCCCACCCTACCTATCACGGACTGCCCGAGAAGATGCGAACTACCAACCAAAGAAAGAAAGCCTACTAACAGAATCCAAGAGACAGTGGCAATCAACATCATAGAATAGAATGCACTGTTCGAAACTCTCAAATTCACCTATCTGTCTGTCTGCATACTGTCTCGCGAGCTAACATCCATCCACCTTTCTTCATCCCATCACAAACCACCACCACTCACAAGAGCTCTTAGCTAGCAAGCAAGCAAGCAAGCAAGCTATCGGACACTCAAGTCCCCCCTCAGACAGCCTCGCAGCCAAAAGAACAGCTCCAATCTCACCATCGTCATTGATCTCGTGAAAATAGTGAGGAATATAGCAAAAGAAAAAAAAAACGAACAGAACAGAACAGGAAGGAAAGCAAAAGGAAAGAAAGAGCCGACAAACAGAAGCAGAAAAAGCAGAACAATAAAACCGCCCATGCAGTTCAGAAACTCGGAAACTCTCAAAACTCCCTATGATCGCCCCCTGTCCCATTGAAAAGGTTCCCGCCGTGTCTCACAAAGGAGAAAAGATTCGTATGAGAGATAGCGCAGTTGGATGATAGCCGTAGCCATGCAAGCCGGGGAATTTCTCCCCCTCCATGTGCGAGAGAGAGAGAGAGACAGAGAAAGAGGGAAATGGGAAGATGATAATAAAATAAGAGCAGAGTCCGTGATCGCCGTCACCAAAGATAACAAAGCAGATGGTTGTTGATGAGTGAAATGAGGGCGGGCGGTAAGCGGTTTGGTGCAAGATTCCTCGGTTGGCGTCGAGAGCCTCCGCTTTGACGGGTTTGCTGTGCTTAGATGGTTGGTTGGTTGTTGGTGTGATGTTTCTGATGTTGCTGTTATTTTCTCTCTTCCTTCTAATTGTTTCTTCAAATCTCTCTGCCTGCTTTCCATGACGACTAGTCGTTGTTGCGGCAAAACACTGCTTCCCACGGATGGTGAATTACCCTTTCTAGTTGGATGCATATTTTCTTCGGGTCTTTCGGCCGTGGGATGATGTATGCAGACTGTATGGATGCGGGTGTGGCGTTGTCGCGTCAGTCGTCTCGTGCTTCTTCGATGCTGATGGCTGTTATATGCTGATACTGTCCGTCGTATTGCTGTCGCAATTTTTGAAAAGACTTATTATGAGTGGCTCTCAAGCTCAACTCGAGCGACTTGAGATTCGAGGAATGCCAGTGTTGTTGATGCTGGGCGATCTCCGCCGTCACTCAGTGTTCGCGAACGATCTTCCCGACTGGGACGATACATGTGACGGAGGTCAGGGCCTCAGCGTTGGCAGAAAAGCTCGATCTCGCCCATGCCTCCCATGCCGTCTCCGCCGAGATCGCCACCGCGCTGTTCGCGCCAAGTCTCGAAGGCCTCGAGAACATCTTCGTCAGTCTGGATAGTGACATAATCATCTTCATCCAGATATTTCAGCTTCACTACGTTGTCCTTGCTTGGGGCAACTCCGGCGCCTCCATTGGTACCGAGCGTTAGGTTGGTAGATCGCTGGAGCTTGGCATCGATGCGGTCCTTCAGAGTTTGGTAGGAGATATTCAACGGGACGACGAGAGTCAAGACTTGCGCGGCTGATGGCGCGTGGACCTTGACTTTGAGTTGCGTTGGTGCTGGTATCTCGGCAGGAAGCGGTGTTCCCGTCGACGGTGGAGCGGGAGTTCCTGCATTACGCCCCACTGGAGTCACGGTGCGAGAGCCGGGGTAATGGTTACTGCGCAGATCAGGACGTGCCGCGGGGTCGTAAGGGTGTTGAGATGTCGGACTGGGGCCGTTGTAACCACCCCGAGGATCTTGAGAGTTCTGTGGCGAGTGCGCAGGTGGACGAGAGGCGAACCCGTTAGGTGAGTTGTTCTGACTGCGAGGCGCCATATGAGTGAAACCTTGGTAATTAGCCGGCATAGTGGGAACCGGCGGTTGTTGGCCGTTCATCGCAGCGCGTTGGGCGTTGACGATGTCAGGACTGCTGGCGGAGCGGTTGCGATGAGCCATGGGCATTTGCTGCGCGCTGTGCATGCCTGCGGGACCTGCTGGTCTTGGGCCAGGTCTTTGAGCTGCGCCAGAGGGGTAGCCGTTCGACAAGGAACCGTTAGTGTCGCGCTGGTTGGGTTGCGGGCGACCAATCGCAGGCGCTGTGAAACGAGTCTGGCCATGCCCTTCCTCATAATAGCCGTTTTGTGGAAGCTGTTGCCTGGGGAAAGGGTACATGTTGGAGTTTGAACTCGTGCGAGACGAAGCGGTCATGGGCGACTCGGGCGTGGGGGAGAAGTATGAATCTCCGAAACGCTCTGATGGAGAAGTCAAAGCCTGCTGGAGGTTCCTTGTCCGCAAGGATAGCTGAGGTTGAGCCTGACCTGGGAAAGCACCTGGTGCCATACGGGGAGGTGGTGCTCGTGACTGTGCAGCGGCACTGGGAGGAGGGCCCACGCTTTCGCTTGCATTGCTTCTAGAGCGTAATGATGAAGAGGAAGCATTGCGGCTTTGCGCAAACTCGCTGGGTCCGGTCGGGTACGGTTGGCTTGGGCCAACCCAGCTGGGCTGACCGCTTCCAACAAGCGTCTCTGAGTCGTCAACTTCGTCGTCCTCCTCTGTGTTGCGAGCATACGGGTTCTCCAAGTTGGGTTGGTTGCGCATGAACTCAAACTCGGTCTGGCTTGTACCGCCAGCTCTACTGCCGTCTGAGTTTCTTGTTCGCTCGCGGTAACGTCTGCGCTGAGCCTCGATCTGTTGTGCCCATTTCTTCATCATGTCTTCGGAAGTGAAACGGATGATGAAGTTCTCGATACCAGGGTCACCTTTCCAGAAAATCTGGCAAGTGTATGAGCCTAACGTTGTCCAATATTAGTGTTTGCACTTTGACGTACCCTTTCACTGCTACTGATAGTAAGCTGCATGCTCATACCTGGTTTGGCCAGAGATACTAAATCCGTCACATTCTGCATGAAGATACGACCCTTGAGCTGCAGTTTCGGTTTGCCTCGCTTGTCAACCAGTGTCTTGGTGGCGATCTTGTTCTTTGGCTTGCTCAGGTCGATGTCTTTGCAGCACAAAAGAATAGTCTCGAACAGATAGACATGGTACTGGACGAATGTAAGCAAAACATTTGTCAATAATTGGAAAGCCGTGAACATACCTGTCTTTCGGCATCTTTGCCGTTGGCCAAGTTCTCGCTCTTAAGCACGGTGAAGGTTCCATACATCAACAGCTCACCAAATCCTTCGACCCGGTGGCCTTTCCAGTCTTCAACCCTCATCTTCAGCTCCTGTACGGCTGCAGCCTTCTCCTCGCGATCAACGGCATGATTGGTGCGGCTAAGCACGCTTGTAGCAGCTTCCTTGCCGACTACCAGATCGGCTTTGCGCTCTTCATCCAGATCACCTTTCTTGTGCAAGTCCCCGAGAAGAAGTGGGTACTTGGAGAGACGCTGGAAGGGCTTCATCAAAAAGCCATAGAGTGAAGTGGGACTTTCGACCATCTGTCGCATTTCGTTGCTACCGCCTGCTTCTTTGAGCTTGTTGAACTCTGCAACGACGACCTTTTCACACCTGCGCTGGTTGGCAATGTAGGGTTCGTAAACCTTGAAGGCATCATTGTACAACACAAAGAGTTTGCCCCAGTTTTGTTCTTCCTCGGGTTGAGCATTTGTTTGCTCCACACGAATGAGGAAACGCCGTTGAAAGTCCAACAGTGCATTCAAGTTCAAGAAGATATCATGAACCGCATCACCGGGAATGACTCCCTTCTCTTCTACTAAATGTTTGAATGCTTGTAGAAGCTCGAGGTGCTGAACATACGTGCGCTCAGTTGTGACGAGCTCACTGACGATATGCTGGCGCTGGGTGCGCTTGAGAGATGATTTGGCGCTCTCAAAATCCGAGGCGGTCGGCTGCACATCATCGACCAAGCCGCGCTGCACAAGAATATCTAGGACCCTGTTCACAACCCTTGTGACCTTGACGAATCCAGTGGTGTCGTCGCCATACAAGTCGGTGACAATAAAGCACTCGTCGGCCGGAAATTTAAGGTCGTTCACACAAGCCTGCAAGAACTTGAATGTGGCTGCCTTGCCTCTCTTCTCTTCCTTGAGAGCCATATTAAGCTGCAGTGGCTGGCTTGGGCGAAGTGCATTGTAGAGAAGCTGGAGCGGGTACCCTTTGCGGAAGGTCCTCCAGAGTAAAGTCACCGGGTCGGTGTCCTGGTCTGCGAATTCCTCTTCTTCAAGTAGGGAGTCGTTGAATCCAGGCACGCCGAGTAAGCGCTGTCGTAGTGAAACGCAAATCTGGAAGAGCGAGCTGGACGCGTCGGCGACGCTGTTCATGATGTTCTCGGTTGGCGCAACATCTCCATTCGCCGGTGGAGGTTGAGGGCCGCTACTGGCGGGAGGCATGGCGGGGTTGGAGGTATTTGGCACGTTGAACAATGTGCTATGTGTGGTTCCTTGGGTGGTGTCGCTGGCCCAGGAAGAAGGTTGCGACTGAATGCTGTGATTTGAGGCGGTGTGTGCCTGTGATTGAACGAGAGGGCTCTGGTGACTGGCGCTCATGTTTGCGAGTTTGGCGCCGGCCAGCGGGTGGTGCGGTGGAATGTGGCTAGTCGGAGTATGGCTGCGGGCGAGATGCTGAGGAGCATGGGTGGCTACTTCCATCATCGCTGGACGTAGGAGATGTTAATGGCGCACCGCTAGGGCGGCGGAGGCCATGGGCGAACGGAAGACGTCGGTAGTGGTGGTGGGGATGGCGGGCGGGCGGTGTTGGAGGCGGTGGTGGTGGTGGTGGTGGTGGTGGTGGTGGAGTTGGAAGTGAAGAGGTGGCGTGGGCGTGGCGGTGAGGGATGAGTGAGTTGAGTGAGTGAGCGAGATTGGGGGCGGCGTAGGGGGGCGGCGACAACAAGGTGGTGTGGTGCGGGCGATTCAGCGTCTACGGCGCCGATGTTTCGATTCACAAGCGCGGACGGGGTAGAGGTGAGTGGGCGCGAGCGTGGTCGAGGTGAGTTAAGGTTAGAGCACGGGTTGGGGGACTGTGCGGTTCGGCGCGCACACACAGGGACTTGGTTAGTTAAAGAAGGCTTGAGCCTTGAGGGAGAAAGTGGTCGGCGCGCCGTCAAGGGGTCCTTGTCCTTCGGTCGAGCCGTGTAGGCGGCGGGCGGATGAATGGAGGGATGGATGAATGAAGGACAAAGATGATAATAATAATAATAGTGAGGGTATAGGCAGATCGTAGCAGTGTGTGTTATGGTCTTTCACACTACTACTACCAGACGACAAGCAGTGGTGGTGGCGCTCACAGCAAGACTGCACGGCGAGGGAGAGTCTTCACGGGCGGTGGTGTTGGTCTGTCTCTTTAGGTGGAGGGGGAAGGGGGGTACTGGGCGACTGGGCCTCACTAGCAGATACGGTAGAGGTGGACAGAACCGGCTCAGGCTCAGACTCAGACTCAGATTCAGACTCTCAAGGGGAGACAAGGGCCAGGCAGAGGCAAAGCGCAGAGGCAAGCAAGCCAGGCAAGGGAATAATCATGCGTGCGGCTTTCTTTCACGCCGGCGCCCTTTCATTGTTTAGCGCGGCCGGACCTGAAGTCTCACAGCGTGTGCCGGCCAATAGCCATTCCCTTCATCCCACTGCCGACGACTTACTACGAGACTACTACCTCCGTAGCCTGGACGTGCGAAACGCAAGGCCGCCGTGGCTCTGGCGATCTGCCTTGGATCGGTGGTAGACTTAGTACCCATCCACCTTTAGTCAGGACTTGCCTGCAATCAATTATGCGTCCATCACCCACCCACCAGACGCATCATGGATCATGGAAGCATGCCTGTGCCTCCGTCCGGCTTCCTTTCCCTATCCCGCTGCTTCCACCTTCTGCTGCAAGCAAGATCGCCTGCAGGCGAACTCATGTAGGCCGGGCATGCAGGCATGCATATGTCCCGATGTATGTATATGCAGTTCATACCGCTATTATGGGCCAACACCACCCACACGAAACATTCACAGCCACAATGCAGTCGTGTCTCGATTGTTTCGTCTATGCGCCGCCCTCTGACATATCCCATATCCATCATAGCCCATACCCGGCACAGCCAAGCGTAGCACGTGGCCTTCCATGCTCCCTCACGAGAATCGTCGGCAACTATCTTTCAATGCTTTTTTTCTCTCACCCTTAAGCCCAAGCCTCGTGCGGGCATAGCAGCCCTTGCAGCCCAACCCGGCCAAATCCTTCGAGAAGTCATCCTGGCTGAACTTTAAAGGAGACAACTGCGTCGAGGGCTGCCAAGTTTGGCCTCAGATAGATTGGAAAGAAGCACGTGATCTGGCTGACTCCACGCTTTCGGCCCGCGCCGAGCGGGAAGCAGCAACGGGGGACCGAGCGCTATCTGGGCCACCCACTCCGGCTGTTGACGATGATTGATGATCATGTCCCCAAAGCATCGCCAGCTCCCTACCGAACCGTCTCAGCCCATCCGCGCTTGGTTTGAGAAACTTCCAAGACATCACCGAAAGGCTCACTTTTCGAAGCAAGGGCAACTGCTTCAACTACTGCTCGGTATCATCTATTCACGACCATCGCCTGCGCATGACTTGCACTCACGCTGCACAACATCCGCCACACCAACAGCATGGCGCACGACGCCCCGGTCTCCCCTTCACGCTTTACCCATGACGCGCCATCACCTTCACTCGGTGTTCGTCGCGCGCCCTCCAACTTCGACGAAGGTTTCTCCGAAGAGACCCAGAGCCAAATAGGCAGCGACGTCGACATGTCGCGCGAAACCAAAGACTTGACGGACACCACCATGGACCTTGTTCGCGAACTCGACTCTCTATCATTGGAGCACCGACTAGGTGTGATGCGCGACACTGCTGGCGCATTATCACCAGCAGATCAACTGCGTGAGTCCGCTCTAGGAAGGCCCAAATAAGTCTTTCTTGTGTCGCACAAGCTAACAAACCTCCGCGCCATAGGGTTCATTAAAGACCTTCTAGGATATCTTCCCTCTTGGGCCAAGCAGGAAGCCAGCGCACATCTCGATTCCCTCATGTACTTCGATCCCGTAGCGTACCTACCCTACGAACTGATCAGCATCATTTTCGGCCAATTGTCCCCCAAAGACCTGCTGAGTGCATCCGGTGTAAGCCGAGCATGGCGCGAGCACTCACAGGATGAAGAGCTGTGGCGTAGCATATTCACCCGCGAAGGCTGGCACATGGATATTCCCAAGATGCGAGATTTTGAGCGAAGAGCGCGTGAGAAGGGTGGAAGGATCGACAGCAGAGCACCAACACACACCGGATCAAGTCTTCAGCGCAGAGATAGCCGCAAAAGAAGAGCTGGAGAGGCTTTCAGCGAAGGCGAGACATCTGCGCATCCAGCAGACGCCAACGGAGCACCCAGCGCGGACTCATCGGCCGAGGATTCCAGCAACGAAATGGAGGGTGTAGAGCTGGAGGCGGACGCTTTGACGGAAGGAAGGACAAGGACCAGCACCGGCACCGGCACCAGAGAAAGCTCATGGATGCTATCGGCGAGCGAAGCGGTACGGAAGTCAAAATCACGACGATCATCGGTGGTCTCGAACATGTCCATGGACTCTGCCCAAAACGCGAGCGCAAAAGACTTTAAACTGGCGCCAACAATTCTGCAAGGGAACGCTAGGGATCAGTCTGGCAAAGCGATCAAAGTCAGCTGGGCGTATATGTACAAGCAGAGGCGGCGGTTGGAAAAGAATTGGGACGCCGGTAAGTATCAGATGTTCCGGTTGCCGCATCCGCAATTTCCAGAAGAAGGCCACGATGAATGCGTATACACGATTCAGCACGCGGGCGAGTGGCTCGTCTCTGGTTCCCGCGACAAGTCTATCCGCGTATGGGACTTGACAACGTCTAGACTGAGGAAGAATACGCAGGCCATCCTCAAGGGTCACGTAGCTAGTGTGCTGTGTTTGCAATTCGATGCTAGTCCGGAGAACGACATCATCGTGAGCGGCGGCAGTGACAGTTGGGTCATCATTTGGCGGTTCTCCACTGGCGAGATCATCAAGAAGATGACCACGGCTCACACAGAGTCAGTGCTGAATCTTCGCTTCGATCATCGCTACATTGTAACTTGCTCAAAGGACAAGACCATCAAGATCTGGAACCGACACGCTATTGCCAATGACTCTCCCTTGGTCCCAACTCACGTGCTGGACCATTTCGATAACCCCGGCCAAGGAGATCTGATCAAAGAGCACACGCTGCTTACCACCCTCACGGGCCATGGCGCTGCCGTCAACGCTGTGATGATTCATAAGGGGACCATCGTCTCTGCTTCTGGCGACCGCACAATCAGAGCCTGGGACATACAGACCGGCAAATGCAACAAGCAGTATCTTGGTCACACCAAAGGCATTGCTTGCGTGCAGTACGATGGTCGTCGTATCATCTCTGGATCTTCAGACAACACTGTTCGCATCTTCGACGCTGAACGACAAGCCGAAGTAGCGTGCCTCACAGGCCATTCTAATCTGGTGCGCACTGTGCAGGCGCGTTTCGGTGATCTTGAGACTATCACCGATGAAGAGCTATATGACGAGTCTCGCGAGGCTGACCAAGCGTTCTACGATGCCGTCGCCGGTGGCATGAGCCCAGCATCTGTGTCGAAGAACACCACTCGCAACGCAGGTTCCAGGAAACCGGAACACATGCTTTCGACTGGAACCAAGATTCCCCCCGGCGGAGGTGGAAGCAGATGGGCGAAGATTGTCTCTGGTTCGTACGACGAGACCATCATCATTTGGAAGAAGGACAAGGACGGCAGATGGGTACACAGGCACCGTCTGCACCAGGACATGCTACTTCGTGGCACTGGAAGGCATCGACGTGAACCCACTGCCACCGCCGCCTCTGCCTTGCACACTGGCATCCCTGCTCCCATAAACCACCACGCCATCACCCTGCAGAATGCTGGTCAAGCAGGTCCTCACCAGCAGAACAGTGTCGCTCAGCAAGCCTTGGTCCAGGCAAACAACATGGCGACACAGCTCGACGCCGCTATACACCAAGGCCAACAAGACCCGCAAGCGCCCATCTTAACATCCGCCCAGCTGATGTCCATGTCGGCACAGCAGCGTCAACTCCAAGCCAACTTGCACTCGCTACAAAACTCACAAAGACTGTCACAAAGACACGAACAACCAACAACAGCAACATCACCAACCCCTGGCCCTAGCACCGCTCACCCCCAACAACTCCAGCCCCAAGCGGGCCCGTCCAATGCACCAACCGCCCACGCACAAGCTCACGCCCAAGCTCATGCACACGCTCACACCCAAGGGCAAGCGGCAGGACAGGCAGCCGGTCAAGCACACGCTCTTGCACACGCCGCTCAAGCCCACCACCACGCTGGCAACCACCGGGAGAGCAGCAACCGCGTTTTCAAATTGCAATTCGATGCTCGCAGAATCGTCTGCTGCAGCCAGAACAAGGTCATCGTAGGCTGGGATTTCGCTAATGGTGATCCTGATCTTAAGAGGGTGGGGAGTTGGAGCGTTGAGACTTGTTGATGTTGATGTTGAGTAATTCGATCCGACGATGACGACTAATCTCGGGGACGGGTAGAATTGTTTCATGGGCGGTGTCTTGGATTTCCATGGCCAGGATGAGTTGGCCTGGCCGTACGACTGACTCGGTCTCTTCTTTCGAGCTGTGGCTCTCCGATCGAGATAATCGCTTCGATGAAGCATAGGGCGACTCGTCGCCTTGCATGAACTTTCACTTGTATAGCACGCGGCATACGGCATTCATGAACAGCATTTGGTAGTAGTGAGAAAGCAAAACATCACAAGTAATGTATGGATACACTCATGATCAAACTCGCAAAACGACAAAATGCCAACCGCTTCTCCAAGAAACCCCTCAGAACCTCTCCCTCTCCCCTTCATGAACCCCCCTTACTTGCATCCCTCTCCTCCAAAAACTCAATCAACCGCTCAATAGTAACGCAAACCAAGCCCCACCGTCTCGCAAAAGCCAAACACCCATCCCTACCCAACATGCCCACATCCCCTCCCAACTCCCCCTTGCCCTCAACCGGCACCCCCTCCTCCACCAACTCCGCAATGACCCCCACGGCGCTCTCCTCCGCCTCCCCAACCAACCGACAAAAATCCACCGCAGCCTCCGTATGCCCCGCCCGCTCCCTCACACCCCCCACCTTCGCCATGAGCGGCACGACATGCCCGGGCCGTCTGAAATCCCCCCTTCCTTTCGAACCGTCCGCCAACCACCTGCACGTCAACGCGCGGTCGTGCGCGGAAATCCCCGTGCTGACTTCCTCGCTCGCGGCGTCGACGGTGATCGTGTAGGCGGTTCCTTTGGGGTCTTCGTTCGCGGTCACCATTTGCGGGAGGTCGAGGGTTGCTGCGCGGACGGGCAGGAGGGGCGCGCAGAGGTAGCCGGATGTGTGGCGGATGAGGAAGGCGGCTTTGGAGGGCGTGAGGTGTCGGGCGGAGATTATCAGGTCGCCTTCGTTTTCGCGCGATTCGTCGTCGAGGACTACTATGGGGTCGCCGCGGGCTGGAGGGGGGGCTGTTGTTAGCTGGAGAGATTTTTTGAAGGGGGTTGTCATTTTGGAGGGGAGTGCTTACCGAATGCCTCGATTGCTTCGGGGATGGTGTTGAATGCGGGCTTGGGGGTTGTGCCATTGGGTTGTTGCTCTTGTGGTTGTTGAGGAGCCATTGTTGGCAGGTGGATGGAAGTGGTGCTGGTGTTCGTGTGTTTTCCTCTCGTCTTCAAGAATCTTTCTTCTCTATCCTAGTGTACACTTTCCGCAAGCGTTGCAATCCAATGGTCCTATGGCGTGCGTGAAATACACTCCGTGGTACAGCGTATATTCTCGGATTACAGTCGTCGGGCGGGCGGTCTGAGCTAGATTGGGAGGACGGCAATGAAAAGAGAACAAGTCTTGCAAGTAAGGTAGGGCGGTTGTGTGTCTTTGTGAGTGCGTCAAAGCGAATCTATACAAAAAGCGTAGAGAGGGGAGTAGCAATAGTCAGTCATCAAATGATATTTTGGAAACGGATGACTGTCCCGCTTGCGCGCTGCCGGCTGCAGGCGGCGGGGCGATCTCTCATCAGTAGTGGGGAGGGTCTCTACATAAGCCGCGGTCGGGGCCCTGAAAGCTGACGTGATAAAAGTCCAATCAAATACCTTAGCTAATTTACAATCAATTTTTGACCCAGGTTCTTTGGTTAAGTCTGTAAGGCCCAGCGCCCGTAGCCGAGCCGATATGGTTACGATACTATGGTCGGATACGGTCTCGCCGTGTTCTTGCGAATCTCAATTCAGTCCTGCAAGAGAACGAGGGACTTGCGGACTTTTTTGTAATTATGTTGGCAAGCAATCGTGCATCAGTCACTCTACTATGGCCATGGCGAGATAGGTAGAGAAAAACTCAAGAAGCTCAAGACTAGATTCTCAAATCTACAAACATGTAATCGTGTCGCGGGTGTCGCTGAATAAAGGGAGGGGGTATCTACAAGAAGAGCCGCGAGTCTGAAGAGCTCTGTCTGTCCGTCCCATAACGCCCGTGCTGTGAACCAAGCCCGCCTTCCTGCCCATCTATAGTACTCTGTTGTCTTTGACGAAAAGGAAACGCCGCCAGGTCCAAAAAGGGGCAAGCAACACAAAAAGAATCAGCCAGACTTGGAGGAGGCCTCAGCAGTCACGCCATCAACGGCCTTTTGAACCTCTTCCGCAGCGATTCCCTGCCACCTTTCCCTAGCGCTCTGGTCCGATAGAGCTGAAGCGTCGCCGACGAGATCGTACATTTTGCGCGAAACGTCGCGGTTGATGTCTGTGTATTGGTCTTTGTTTATGAGCTTTTCGAGGTAGCGGGGGCGCAGGGTGAGTTTGACCATGCGCTGGATTTCTTCCTTGGCGGAGTAAGACATGTTGCGACTTGGTGATAAGGCGTCGCCTCCGCTGTGGTAGTTTTCGTCGTAGCCGCTGTCGTGTTGGTCGCGGGGTCGGCGGCGCGCGCGAGAACGAGCGCGTGAAGAGCGCTCCAAGTCTTGCGAGGCGACTGCTGGAGAGAAGGGAGAGAAAAGAGGATCAGGCGGCGATGTTGGATGCGCGATCGGAGACATTGGTGGTGTTGCTGAGAAGGCATTGGGTGATCCATATCCAGACGAGCCGGGTGATCGCGCTGGAGAGGAGTTGCGTGGAGACTGTTGACCGTTGATAGGACTTGATGGGCCTGGTGAGCCGGCAGACGAGGGATTGTTCTCGACTTCTTTAAGTAGAGACGACAAGAATGTCGCTCCTTCTGCTCCACGCTGAGCTGCAGCATGAGACGACTCGGCAGGGGGTGAGCCTGCAGCACCAGCTGGACGTCGAAGGCGAGGTCGCTTGAGCTTCCTGGGTTCGGGTTCGGGTTCTCTTGGTGAGGCAGGGGAGTCGGTGGCTTTTCTCTTGCGAGCATTTGGTTCGTGCAGCTCTCTCGCCTTGTCAAAAGCGTTCCATGCGCGAAGCTCCTCCTGAGATTCGGGTGCGGGTTGTGGTTGTGGCTGTCGGGTTTGTGCAATGTCGCGAAGACGGTTCGTAACGCCTTGTCGATCTGCAACTTCAAATCGTCGCTGCCACTGTCGGAACTCCCTACGTTGTTGTGGTGTTCTGGTGTCTCGAGTAGGTTCGTCGTCACTGAATGGAAAGTCGAGGTCCAAGTCAAGGCGGCGCGACACCTCTTGCCAGACGCGCGCCCAAGAGGTATCGTTGCGCCGACCTCCAACACGTCTACCAGATGACGTGTTGGTGGTCCGACCTTGCCTTCTGGGTTGCCCTCGAAGCATAGCACGCAGGCCAGGAAGTCCGGCGTCGGTGTTGGCCTCGATCTCTGTGTGACAAGTCTCACAATACCAGACATCCGGCGCATCGCCAACATCGAAGCCAGCACAGAAGATATGCACCGCCTTGTCGCAGCCATCGCAGTACATTTGGCTATGCGCATCGTTGTTCGTTCCACATACAACGCATGGCTCCCAGGTCTCAACTGCGAACAGCTCGTCTTCCATGATCATCGATGGATCGATCTCGGCCTCTTGAACCTTGTCCTGCACTGCATAGCTATCAATCACGGGCGCGCCGATGGCCTTGCTGATTTGCACGGAGTTGAACTTGGCCCGACATATCGGGCAGCTGTTCGCGCGCTCAACCCAAGGCTTGAGGCAGGCGTTGTGCAAGTCGTGACCGCATGGTAGAAGATGGGCTATAATTTCGTCATCGTCATCGACACTGAACACAAAATCAAGTTAGCATAGTTCGCGATAATAATACGCCAAAGACCTCCAGCAGTCTCACGGCATGCGCAAGGCAAAGAGAATCCCTCACCTTCCAAGCTTATCCGGCGAATGTCTTCAAGCCGTCCAAGAGTGGAGGAAGAGGCGGTGGCCCCGGCGCAGGCGCAGGCAGCATATGCGACAGACCACTGGAGGCCTGGAGGATACGAGCGAAACGACTATCGCATCACGTGCGCATATATGCTCGATCGGCTCGTTTAGGTGGGTTGGGTTGGAAGTTGGTACCTTTTGGTGCTCAGTCTCGTGTCGCGCAGGCCCTTGGCACGATGCTGGTGTTGGACAGGGCCATCACCAGCAGCAGCGACGGCAGCAGCAGGACGCTGGGCTTCGACTTGTTCGGATGTTTCCGCAGATTGGTCGGTGGCGGTGATTTCTCGCAAATCGCCCAAACAGACAATGCATTGTTCCGCCATGCTGAGGCGACCTCAGGGGAGTTGTGCAGGCGCTCAGATTGCGGTGTTTTGGCATGTATTTGGTGCGTGTTGCGGTTGCGAGGTGGGAAGGAGGAAGAGAGATGGCTTGCTGGCCGCCCGCTTTAAACCAAGGGACCCTGCAGCGCAGCCACTCACGTGTCAAAGCTAAAAGCAGGCCAAGCAGCACGGTGAGAAGGCGGCAACGGATGCGACGAACGCAGGCAATAGTGATCACGAATGGGAGGGAAAGTGAATGGGGGCGATAAGTTGTCATCACGACAATCATCATTCTATGAATGCTGCAGCTCATCTCCATCTGCTGCCGGCAAAAGTGGCGCCTGCCGTGGCAGCTGATCATACGCCACCACCTGGAAGAGTGATGAGAGCGCCGTGTGCGACTAAGCCTGGTCACGATGCGCTCTAAATCCAGGGCACTGTCTTACGTTTACGTGGTGCTCACGCCTTGAGTTGAACGCGCCCTTGCAGATGATTGTGATTGCGCGGATCGTCCGAGATCTAGTATCATGCGCCATCAAGGTAGGCTAGTTCGAACGGAAGAACGTGAGATATCTCGCACCAGTCGTAGTCTCAACGATTCATGTGTCGAAGGGCAAGGAGCAAACCATGTGAGGACATGTTTGCCATATTTGGAAAAGGACCCATGCCAAGGCATTTTCGACAAGCAAAGGCTTCAGGCTCGTAGGCTGTCGAAAAAGGCGCCATCATGAAGGAGCGGTGGAAATTTGAGAAGTAGGCAATCTCAGGTAGCTCAGGCCTTGACACTCCGATGTTAAGGAAAAGAAAACTCGTTGGAAGATTGAAGGAATTTCTTCGTTATCCGCAGTACTATTTCCCAGCGCTGCGAACTTAAAAGCGCTCATTGAACTCCATCGTGATCCTCCCTGATCCCAAAACCCATCTATACCTCGGCGATCTCACGCAGACGACGCATGGTAGACCTGGTGGCGGCGGCAGCGGGGGTGCTGTGTGTGTGTTAGTATTTGTGTCGACGAGCGGGCCCAGCGATCGGGTCGCTGGTAGGGTAGGATCTGTTGCGACGTACGAGAGGGTGTAGGCACCACCGGCGACAGTCTTCTTGCAAGACTTGCAGTCCCAGATGCCAGTGGAGTGACGCTTGACGGTGACCTTACCGCAGAAGGTGCAGGTGTAACGGGCGTGCTGAGAGATTTCGATCTTCTTCACCTGCTTGCGGAGGGAGGCACCATAGCTGGAGATTCCGTGTTAGTCGCCATTCTCGATTCGTCTGGTTCTCATCCCGGCGTGTGTCGGTCTGTCGAAGGTGTGCGAGGGGTTCATTCGTACCGGGTACCGTATTTACCGGTGATTCCGACCTCTGTAAAATGTTGTTAGCCTGTGTCCTTGCAAAGCGCACAACGCGCCCTGACGGCTCGGGCGGCGTAATCTGAGCGGTGCGAGAATGGCGTTGAGATTCGTGGCGGGCGTAACGTACTTTTGGTTCTCTTCGTCATTGTGTCGAGGCTGACCTGTTTGCAATGACTGGGAAGTCGCTGGGTGTTGTCACAGATGGTCGAGGAGCGACGATATCGAAAGCGGGCTTTCGTGGGTGCAATTTTAGCGAGCCGCTAGTGCGCTTGGCGGGATTTTGTGGGCGAGGCCTCGCTTCACACACATCACCTGCGAGCCTCGCAAGAGGCCAAGGGTCTGCCGGACGTCATGCCTTGAGCAGGCACACTACCGTAGTGCTCTTTACTGCTAGGGCAGTCGAACATGATAGAGCCGTGGTGAAGGTGGAAGAAGTGTCTGTGTTCTGCTGTTCTTTTTTCACTTGTTTGACCGGCCTGAACTTGCGACATTCCTCACGTGAAGCCTTCCCTGCCGCAGAATCCTCGACACCGCATCCATAGGAAGAACCCTCTTGTACTGTCTTGTGTTCGTCCCTCAGTAGTCGTTCATTCTACCACAATGGCTCAGGGCGACCGCCAGTACGAAGCTGTGGTCTTCGGCGCGACAGGATATACCGGCAAACTCACAGCAGAGTACATCACTGCCAGCCTGCCTACAGACTTCAAGTGGGCGATAGCAGGCCGGTCTGCCGGCAAACTCGAAGCGCTCGCCAGTGACTTGCAAATCTTGAACTCCAATCGCGCTCAACCGAATGTCGAGGTTGCCCAGTTAGAGAAGGCTGATCTCCTGCGCCTCGCTCGGACGACGAAAGTGCTCATAACCACCGTCGGTCCATATCACAAATACGGCACGGCCGTCGTCGAAGCCTGCGTCGAAGCAGGCACTCATTACCTTGATGTCACAGGCGAAGTCCCTTGGGTGCACGACATCATAAAAAGATACCACGAAAAGGCAAAGGAGACTGGCGCCATCGTGATCCCGCAAAATGGCATTGAATCCGCTCCGACTGACCTCATGTGTTGGGCCCTCGTATCCCACATCCGAAGGACCCTAGGCGTCGGCACAGGCGAGATCATCTACAGCATACACGATCTCAACGCCACCGCAAGCGGCGGTACCATTTCCACCATCCTCACACTGTTGGATAGCTACAGCCTGTCCGACCTTTCCAAGTCCTTCTCCAGATGGTCTCAGTCCACAGTGAACCCGCCCCAGCAGTCCTACAGCAAACCAATCTACGAGCGTCTGACAGGTCTTCGTACCGAACCTGAACTCGGCGGCCTCCTCGCTGACAGCATCCAAGGCCCGACAGACATTCCGCTCGTCCATCGATCCTGGAGTCTGTACGAAGAAGGTCGTTTCTACGGGCCCAATTTCTACCTCAGTCCTTACATGCGTGCCAAAAATATCATTCATGGACTTGCCATTCGGATCGGCTTGACGTTTGGCTTCCTCATGCTTGTCGTCCCGTTTGTACGCTCGCTCCTACAGCGTTTCGTCACTCAGCCCGGATACGGTCCGAGCAAAAAGTAAGTTCATATACCCTTCAAGATCCTTCAATATCATCCAGACTCTTACCCTCTCCCAGACAAGCAAGCAAAGAATACGTCGAATGGCGCGCCATCGCTCACGCCGATGTGACAGACCCGAACGATCCCAAGCGCGTCATGGGCACCATGCGATATGATGGCAGTATGTACTACCTCACTGGCATGTTGCTTGCCGAGGCTGCCATCATCATTGCTCGCGATCAGACTCCGGCTCATCAACTCGGTGGTGGTGTTCTGACGCCGGCGACGCTGGGTGAAGCGTACTTTGAGCGGGTGAGGGAAGGCGGGCTCAAGACTGCAATTCGGGTGATGCCTTGAAGGTTTTCGTGATTCGTGGTAGCTGGAATTGAATTTCGACAGTCGTGGTCCTGGTGTGTTTGCGACAGATATGAGTAATCTTCAAGTGACGAAGTCCACGAGCCTGATGCCACTTTTGGCACTTTCTTTGCCTGCAAAGCTGTTGACAGTGTTGGCGCAACCATGAGCACGCATATCTTTATTTAGAGATCTCCGATGCCCGTAGTCAGGTAGCTAGGCATTTGCGCGCTTATTCTCCTCCGAATGCGTGTATGTTATCTGGTATTGCCCGCCGAGGCTGTCGGCCGAGAATAGTCCAAAGTATCCAGAATAGAGTTCCAACAAGAACATCACTCATGAAAACCAACACAACGATATCCCAAGATTCCATATTTGATGTTGTGGTTGCTGAGAGTGAGTCTGAGCGAATGCAGACAATTCTAGGCTGTAATGGTGGATTACTATCTGGATGTCAATTGAACGTGTGAGTTTCTTAGTGACTGCATACGATATATTGAGCATTGTCTTCATCTTGTTTGGTGGGCAAATACTTGGGGGCGAACATTGGCGGCATTATGCAAATACTTGTTATAACAGTATATTGGCTACATAATAGCTATGTGCTGGATGAAAGGTCAACTATGTTTGAGCCATAGCAAATATTTGCTAATTGGTATGGTCGATGAATGCCCATTATCCGTGGACACATATCGACAATGTTCCTACTACGGCGGGGGAGTTCGCATGCACCTAGCAAAGTGAATTACAATATCACGGGAGAATGGTTCAGACGATACGAGATAACGTGAGATAAAAAGATTCTGCGTTTCCGTGAGACAGTACTATTCTTTCCAAGCATACTTCTGTCTGAGCTCAACAATCACTGAGTTGTTAGTTGTAAAGATAGAACGGGGAGTCAGCGCCTGGTTCATCGACTTGTTATTGCAATGAGCAGTTCCTCGCAACTTGTTGTTGTGATCAAGTTTTCATATTGCTCAAAGTAAGGCTTTTGTATTGGAATTTTGTCAGAAAGCTGCTCTTGGTTGCAATCATGTTTTGCTTAAAACATTGGTAGCAACTTTTGCAGATAACGAGTCTGAACTTTTTTTTCTTTAGGGCATCTAATTAGTCTGTAGCCCACAGATATTCGTGAATTACTATCAAGTACGGTCTAACCATTACCCTCTAATGCGCAGGATGATGCGAAGAGATGTTGATGGCTCTCAGAAATCTGTAAATGCTCGTGATGGTGACGGGACCGTATCACATCTTCATCTTTCTGATGAATTTTACATACATCTTTCCAGCGATACTGATATCTGGTGTTGGAAAGTTCAGTTGGCGAATAATGGTATGCTACTGGCACTGTCTCTACAATGACTACGATTCGTTCTTCGCGCAACATGGGTCGTACTATATCGAGTCTTTATGCAATGGATTTGACGATCCCATCATTCTCTAGAGCTATGGAGTCGGCCTTGTCGGGACATGTGAGAGCGACAATGGAATGTGTTTTAACTGACCACGGAAAAACAACTGAACTCCTTCTTGTCCACCATATATTTTCCGACGCGAAAGTGTAGCATCAAGAACGTAAGTTGGAACCCTCTTACCTCCTACATCGCCCTAATTTGCTCATTCAAGACTACGAAGTGGATTAATGACTAAGCCATTCAGAAAAATCACCCATCAACAACGTCGGTCTTCGCTCGGTATCAAGGAGATGAGAGTTCCCACACCTACTCGCCATACTATAGGGCCACGACAGAGCTCGTTTTATGTAAGCCGGACAGGCGAAGGGGGTCTGTGGATTTGTCGCGAGATCGAAATGGGCTTCCCTCAAGCCGTGTTTCATGTTAAGAGAGATACGCCGGGAACAGCCTGCCTCACACGCCGGATACGATCTCATGATCGAGGGCATTGAAGTAACATGGCCCATGTGCAGGACATGTCGAGCGTGTGCACCTTTTCCACAGATCTTCCAGAAGGGTGGTTGGAAGCATCGATTCGAAAAGCCATCGCCGCAAGCTGGACAGGGCTCTCGGCCGACTTTTAAGGGACATGTCAATCAAGAGGGCGTGTGCATTCTTGCTGCTTTGTATAGCTTCGCGTCCGTGTTTCCCCTTCGCTAGGAGCATAGATGCCATGTCATCCGGCCGTCATGAAGGGTCTAAAAGGCCACCGTTCGCGGCCCAGACGTGTCTACGGAGTTGGAAGTTGGAGGGTCCTTTTTTTTCCCTTATCCTGACAAAACGGCCGGAACGTTTTGCAAAACTGGCGGGCTGAAGATCGTAAACAGGTGTGCCCCTCCCGGCCAGACTGGAGTGAGTAACGCTCCGCGAGATGAAGAAGGGGGTCGAGGATTGAACCGCTGGTCCAATAATGGCCTCCGACTGCCCGCGGGTCTGAGCCTCACCATTGTACGGAGGTAGGAGTAGCTGACTACTACGCTCCCGATTCCCACGTGCAAGTCTGTAAGATATGGCCCGCCGTTCGAACTTTCGCCAGCGCAAGGGCGGACCTGGTGCGCCGTGCATTTCTCAAACGTCAAGACGAAAATGGGCCCCGTGCAGCGCAGCGGCAGCCGCAAGAGCCAGGTGTAGCAGAGTGATTCTAGAGGACTTCTGCACAGCAGGCTGGTGCGGCAGGCAAAAGAAGTGCAGTGCACGATGGGCGGTAGACAGGCTCTTGGGAGTAGGATGGATTTAAGATGTGGTCAAGACTGAGCTGTCAGCACGACGGCAGGATTGAGCGCTCTGCCCTGCCTGCATGAGAGTGGTACCTCCTGCGGGCTCCTGCGTGCGTGCAAGGTCGACGACGATCTGACAGCCTGGAGCAAACTAGGTACCATGCGTGATCGCCCCCTTAAAGTGCTTCAAGAGTAGAGTAGCCAGCCAGTAATGCTCTGCATTCAAGATGTCTCTGAACCGTAATCGAGATATCCCCTGTTACGGTTACTTACCGACTTCATCCTCACACTACTATCACAACCCTTCAGTGCAACGCCCGCACTGCCACGCGTACATGTCTTGCTCTCGCACATGGCTCAGGAAAAAACAGCAACCGTCTTGCAACTGCCGCCGGCTACCCTGGTGAAACAGAATCGCTTGGGACTAAAGGGACTCGAGGGGGAACTTGCGAAATTGGCCTTGACTCGAGGTCAGCTTACCAGCCTCGCAGATATCAGTCTAAGCGAATAGAAAGAATCACAGCCGTAGTTTTTGTGGCCCAAGTCCGGTCACAAGGCTGCAGGCATGGCTTTGACATGGGTCGCGGCGGTGAAGGAGACTCGCGAGACTCGGAGCGAGAAAAAAAAAAGAGCGCTTCTTCTGATGCCAGCTACAGCAAAGCAAATCCTTGCCCTTACAACTTGCGTCAAAAAGGCGTGTGCACGCTTCGGTCGAGCGAAGCAGCCTTCTGGTGGCCGTCACACCTTGGGGGAGCGGAGGGCGCAGTGGGCAATTTCGCCGTTGACGTTATGTGGCGCTCGAGTATTGGGTATATGTAGATAGTTGACAGGATGCCCGGTGGTGATCAGCGCCTTTCTTGGATTTCCTCTTTCCGTGTATAGAGCTTCTTTTGCGCTCATTTGCTTCGACCACCACCACGATCTTTCCACCCTAATCGCTTCACCGCAACCACACTCCTTTGAACCCCAACCAGCACGTTCCTTCAAGACAGAAATCCTTCACTGCTTTCAGTTTCTCTTATACATCACTTTTTTTTCTTACCCGACTTATTACATACCGGTGGAAGATACCGACAACTCCCGCCGCCGTTTTTTTCTTACGCCCGCTCTCCCGCGACAAGTTTGGGCTTCACCCCCGAGACTCCATTGAAACCGGGCATCCACTTTCGAAAAAACGACAGCAGATTACCGCTGGCCGGGCCTGCCTCCGCGAAGAAAGACCGGTTGAAGCTGAAGCAAGAACCTATTCCGTCGACCAGTATTGAGAGTGTCTGGATTGTTCGATCATCAACTCAACCAACTCATTCACTTTAATCAAGCCCATCGATCTGAAAGCCAGTCGACTCCGTCACTTGCCGGGACATCCGACAATCTAATTGATACCAACCTGAAGCATCACTACTGACGGCACCCTCCCCCCCCCCTCGACATCATCGAACCGGCGGAAAGAAGCGAGGCAGAGGACTAGATCGCTTAGAGCAGCATCATCATCATCGACAACAAGAGGCGCAGTTTGCTGAAAGTGAACTCTCTGTTGAAGACAATCCACCTCAGCCGTACCGACAACAGCGAGAAGCTCCAAAGGCTATCCTCGCACGACGAACGACAATCGCGGCAGGAGTCAGCGTTTGCACATCAAGACGAATCGACGGTGTTGCGTTGGCAATCACCGCGCAGGAGGTCGAGTCCCAAGAATAACCCTCTCTCAAACACGCCAATCCCGATCCGGGCTAGCGTTCCCGCGCGGGTAAGGAGACTAGGAGAGAAAAGCGCTTGGCGCGGCCGACAGCCCTTTGCAAGGTCCGTCTCAAAAGAATCGCACGGAGCACCCTGCAACGCGCATCAGAGAGATCAAGCCCGACTTTTTTGTTTCTCGTTGCCAGAAACGCGTTGCCCACGCCTCAATATCGCGAGAGAGCGATCATTCGACAGACTGCTGCAACAAGCGAAGAGCGCATTCGGCCTCCAACAAGGTACGTGAGATCCTGACAGACCTCCCTCGCCCTCCCTCGTCCCTTTCCCCCTTCAAATCCAGCAGGCGCAAACGCGCGTTTTCCTCTGCTTGCTGCACTTGCCTGCCTGCCTGCCTGCCCGCCCATTCCACCTCCTTTTCTTCCGCATCAAAAGTCGAGTCCGACTTCGCGCCAAACAGCGCCGCCGCCGCCGCCCCCCCTCCGCGCACACGCCTTCTTCCCTTCCTTCCCTCCCACACCCTACTATCTACCTACACACACTGCCACACACACACGCCTTTCATCCCATCTCCGCCACGCCGTTCCCTTCGGTATCGTCTCTCATTGCCTCCCGCCTCTGGCACCCCACTACCGCCTTCTTCCCTTTTTTATTATTCTCACCATCATCGTCATCTTCATTACCACCACGCTCTTTTCACCACGCCGTCGTTGCTGACTTCGCCGTCGCTGCAGTGCTGTTGTCGCATCAGGACGCTGTGACCCTTCACCACGACGCACGACCTCCCGCCAACCGCGTCTGAACAGACCATCCCATACCATCATCACCCACTACCCGCATCCGGGCCCACGCGTACGCCGTACGCATATTACATACTCCTGCACGCCTCTGTGAGGTCAAGCAGCTATCCGCGTCGCGTCTGGTTGTCCACCAGCGTACCTACTCGCCGTCGCGGAAAAAACTTCTGCCCAGTCAGTACACCTCCGTGTGCCGCGCCTTTCCACCACCACCTCTGCCACCACCACACGTTCAAGAGGGCGAAGGGAATTGCAAACAGAAAAAAAAAACACCCTGCGCTGTTACATGTCGCTGCCGTCTGTCGGTCGCCTCCTGTTCTCGCACTCTGACAAGAGGAGGGACTCGCCGCTCGAAGAGATGGACCTCAACACTCTGCTCAATACTAACAGGCACGCTATAGCCGCAGGCCATCCCAATATGCAATACGAAGTCCCCATGCCGCTCAACATGACCCACGACATGTCAGGCGCGCCGCACTACGCCCAGCAGAACCTCTACGTCCCCAACGGAGCCTCGAGGATAAAAACCGAAAACGGTTCTGAACGCGGCGTCTCACCTCACACCTCCGAACAGTCCTCGCGCTACTCCTCCCAAACCCCGCAGACCTCCATTGCCTACCAGCAGATTGCCAGCCAGCTTTCCAACGGCATGCGCTACCCATCACCCACGTCTATCCCTGCTGGGCAAATGCCTCTCATTCAGCACAGCTACCACCCCAACGCACCTTCAGATCAAGCCTACCCCCAGGCTCAGATGGGTGCGGTGCAGCCGCCGGTTCAGGCCGATGCGGTGTCAATTGATGGTGGATCTCGGGCGAGCAACCCCCTTCCCAAGGCGTTTGCTTGCTCTACATGCTCAAAAGGATTTGCTCGACGTAGCGATTTGGCGAGACACGGTAAGATTACTTGGATTGCGCTTTTCAATATCACAAACTGACAATATCAGAACGTATTCACAGTGGCATCAGACCCCATGTCTGCGACCACCCTGGCTGCGGAAAACAATTCATTCAGAGATCTGCCTTGACTGTGCACTCGAGAGTGCACACTGGCGAGAAGCCTCATATGTGCGAGAGATGTGGAAAGGTAAGTTTTTTATTGAAGCGGATCGTGATTTTGTCTTTGCTAACACATCACAGCCTTTCAGCGATTCCAGCTCTTTAGCCCGTCACCGTAGAATTCATTCCGGCAAGAGGCCCTACAAGTGTCCTTACGCCGACTGCCAAAAGACCTTTACCCGTCGCACAACTCTCACCAGACATCAAAACCACCACACTGGTACCATCGAGGAGTCTGAGGCTGCCACTGCCGCGGCTCTGGCATCTCGCGTTTCGATGGCCACCCGTGGTTCAAGGGGATCTGATGAGGAGGAGGGCTACTCGGCGGACGGCAAGTCCCCGATGCCCCAACACCCTAGCAGACCTTCTTCGGTGTCTCCTGGCTCCGCCATGGCTGGCGTCCCACAGCTGCAAAGGCAGACTTCGGACTACTACATGCAGGCCATGAACAACGGCATGGCGGCTGTCCCATCCCACCTTCGCAATGAGATGGGTCCTACTTCCCGCTCAAATTCTCCCGCGCAATACCAGATGCCCGTCAACGGCGCGGCTCAGCGTCCCCCGCTCACCTCCAACCCATCTTCTGGCTACAACCCACCGCAGATTCTGGAGCCAGCGGCTACTTCGCACGGTCAACAGCACACCGGCAGTGCTACCAACAGCCCTCACATGGGTCAATCCATGGGCTGGCAATCGCCTCACGGTGGTCTGACCGCCAATGGCCAACCCGCTGAATACCAGTACGCTGATACCAACGGTAGCTACGGTGTGAACCCTGCGGCTCAGATGTACTACCAACAGCAGCGCCCACACAGCACTGGTCCCCTGGACTACCAGAACCAGCTGCGTGGACAGGAAATGTGGGCTCAGCACCAGTCATAGGAAGACGAGGCTGATGCTTTCCCTGGCGTCGAATACACCGATGCTGGAGACGAACCCGCAATGTAACAATCTGAGCTTCTCGTAAGCACAAAGCGCGGACAAGCAACGCAACCCGCTTGCGGATGGCCCAAGGTCATCTTTCCTTCTTCACGGCGGTGGAGTTCTACAGGCAGACAAAATCACCGGATATACCCCGAAAGTCGCCATTTCAGACTGGACTGACTTGGCTGGCTGAGCGTTCTAGGCGTTCGACTTGCATCGGCTTGGCTATTTTTTATATTTTCCCACTTGCTTTCCTCTTGCTTGCGACAGGAGTGACCCGTCGGTCACCATCAAAACTCAATTCTTTTTCATTTGTTTATCGGACTGAACCAAAGGCGCTGGAACAAGGATCTGGCTACCGGGCTCGCAGCCCATCTAATACCACACACTATCGATTAATCACAAACCGCACTCGTTCACGCGCGCGCGCTCACTCACAACTCACATACAAAGTGCTGGTGTCACCATCTGGAGGAATAGACCATCTGGAGGGATAGACACAGCTCCACAATAAAGTACTCGAGAATGTCGTTCGAGACACAAGACACAATTTCATTGCCGTCAACACCATCATTTTCGCTTTCTGCTTCTGTTTGCATTATGAGTGTATGACCGAAAGGGGGAGGTTTGTGTATTATATTCTTTCTGGACCTGGACGGGGGAATGGGAATGGGAGAGCAAAGAGAGGTATGCACGGGCTGGCAAGGGTGGGGAAAAAAAAAAGGTTTACGGGGTCGAATCAATCCCTGCTCCTTAGAATGTAATATTGATCACGCTGGGGAAATGTGGGAAGATATGGCAGACTGAGCGAAAGTTGTTTTGTTTGGGCTGTGTTGTGTTTGCTTTTATTAGACTGGAGGGAGGCAAGGGCGAGGATGTGGATGTGGATGGGGGATTGTGCTTGTGCATCTTTATCTTAACTTACTACCACCCACCTACTGCTAGGGAGGATCGTTCTTTTAATGCTCTTTTTTTCTCCTTTCGATGCTTTTTTCTTTTCTTTCTTGCTTTGGTTTTTGTCGATGTTGTGGAATAGAATTGTGAAGTTCTCTCTCTCTTCCTGTCGCTGTGCTCTACTATCACTGTCTCTACTACCAACCACCCGTGCTGGTCTTTGTCACATATGATGAAGGTGTTATTATCTTACCTTACTCATGAAGTCACACCACGATCGTTGAACGCCTATCACATGTTAATGCAGGAGGCTCGAGGTATAACTTGCGTGTTGTGGAGAGGATGGGGAAGAGGAACACATCGCTTTGATCGCGAAGGGGAACGTGAGTGACATCCTCCTGTAAACAAGAGTATGGTGTAACCACGGAATCTGCTGTTTCTCGCCAACGGTTTGGGTCTGCCTGAAGAGCTCTCGTTGTTTGTCCGTGAGCGCCGTGGTACCTGCTTATCCTCCTGCTTAGGTATGCTCCTGCTTAGAGGTTCTACCGTGCTGCATGCACATCCCGCGGGCTTTCACACCGCCGTCTTGTGCTGTGGTGTGATGATCACTGTTATTGTTGTCGACCAACGAATGGCGCTACGACTGCGGGCCTCGTGTGCAATTACAACGGCCATACAGCAGTAGCTACCTCATTAGTCTCAAGGGTTCCACAAAGCATTAACTGTCAAGGGGCGCCGAAGCGCTACTATCGGAGGTTTCCAGGCTCCAATGGCTCGCAGGTGGCACGGATCCCCTTTCACAAGCCAACAACGTTGCTTGAACGTTATGTTGACTATCGACGTCGCCCGGAGGCCCCGTCCACTAAAGTTACTTCCTAATAATGGTTTGGTCTGGTGAGTCTGGTACTGGGGAAAGGCCCCCGACGGGGATTTCCGCTGCTTCCTAGGAGGTAGAGGCTGCGAGACTGCTGCTGCTGGGGATGCTGTTGTGTGCCCGGCCCTGCGTTTTCTGGCGTATGACGAGGCAGAGAAACAAACAATACCCGCCCGCCCGCCCACGCCCTGACTGGCGAGACCTGAGTGGGCGGTCGCAACGCCACCACCACTCAGCAAACGAGGCCGGGCCTCTCACAGGCTGCACAGCACAGCCTTTTTGCTTGCTTGCTTATTCGAACGTCTCACATGTTACTTCTATAGCGTTTGCAGGATTGCGACGCACGCACAATATTTCCAAGACTCGTCACGCTTCGGGAGGCTGCTCTGGGTTTGCTTCTTTGTTCTCGGTCCTTACGGCTTTCGACCTGCTAGCCCAGCCCAGCCAGCCAGCGTTCAACGGCCAAACTGCATCATCTTTGTCATCATCTGCCCCGCCGCTCGACCGACTACCGACTCGAACCAAACCTTCTAGACTGGCGCCTTGCAATACGCCATCATCACGAACTGCGATACATTATTCCTGCTGTCTGAGCAGAGCAGAGCATATCACCAATCGAAATCGATTCTGGCTTCCTTGCCACTTCTGCGGTGGCCCCGCGACTCCGCGATTCTGCGACCCCAACTTGCGACCCTGCTGCGCTTTCTGGAATTGATCGGATTCCTGGTAAGCCTGTTGTATCCCTCCGGACTTGAGGCTTGCGGGGTTTCTAAGAGCACACAAATGGCCGCGGGTGGTGGGTCGTCTGCTTCAGGCGCGGGACCGAGTACGCCCCGTGTGACGAGAGGTGAGAAGAGGGAGCGGGAGAGCAGTTCTGGGTTGCCTAGGAGTGCGTCTAAGAGGTCTAGGATGGCGGAGGGTGGTGCTGAGAGGGAGGATGAGGAGGAGTTGTCAGAAGAGGAGACACATTCTTTTGTGGGAAGGGCAGATTCGCAAAGTCGGAGCGAGGACACGGAGCCGAAGGTTGGACATCCCAGCGATATTTGCCCGATTACCGATAAGGATGAGAAGCCTTTCAGGTTAATGGACATGCCGCCTGAGATCAGGATTGAGATCTATCGGGCTTGCTTGACGAGGCCTTTTGATGTTTTGCTTTCTAGGCAGGCCAAGCCGGCGGAAACTGAGAAGCAGCGGGAGGGAGAGGCGCGAGAATCGGAGGATGTTGGTGATGTGGTCGATCCGGAAGATGACCATGCTGTCGTTTCCAGGTCGCTTCCTCGCAATCACATCTTGTCAAACGATGGTGCTTCAGATCAGGGACCGGCCGGGGCTGCCAGCGCCAGCGCCAGTGCCAGTGGTGTTAATGCGTGGTCGGCTCGTGGTATGCGCGCCCTTCGATCTTTGACTCGCAGCAACCTGCAACGCCATACGAATGCGCTCGCCGACAACGCCGCCAACCCTCCGTCTGACAATAATGATAATCCTGCTCCCACGCCTGGCAATCGAAGTACCACCACCACCACCACAAACGTCCACAACAACTTCCCTCCCCGGCGACGCACAGTCTTCTTCCCAAGCGGCAACCCCACCAACCCACCCACAACCACCCGCGCCCCACGCCCCCAAGACGCCGACCCGCTCCACGTCAACCTCCTGCGCACCAGCAAGCTAGTCTACAAAGAAGCGCGCGCCATCCTCTACGGCGAAAACACCTTCCTCCTCGACCTCGACACCGCCCAGCCCACCCTCGCCGCCCTGCACCAACGCTCGCGCGGCCAAATCAAAAACCTCCGCGTGACAATTCCCACGCACAACGAGATTCTCGAACGCTTCTCCGAAGTCGTGCGGCTTTCGCTGCGGTATTGTTGGCGTTTGAAGAGGTTCGTGATTTATACTCCTTTCGTTCTGCCGGGCGCGGAGGGGAGCAGCACGAGCGGGAACACGACTGTTTACGCGAATGCTTTTGATATTCTGAGGTGGCTCCCGAGGCAGTGCGAGGTTGTGCTGGAGGGGAATGTTTCGGAGGAGATTAGGAGGGTGGTGGAGAAGAATAGCAATTTGGCCAAGAGTCTTGATGAGGTGAGTTATTTTTCTTTGTATGCTTTTTATGGGTTGGAGGGGTATCTCCGCAGAGAAGGGGGTATGGGAGGGGGAGGGGGTTGAGAACTGAGGTTTTTGGTTGGCTGATCGTTTTGATGGATTGTCACTTACGTCTTCCTCCCTCGCAGCTCGCTTATGCTCGGAGACAACTTATCAGTAATGATGCGCCGCGGATACCTATTGGCGGATGATCGTTTTACGGATTCCCTGACTTTGAAATGGGTTTGACGGCTTTGGAATTTTTCGGATTGGATATACGATATACCTACCTACCTACCTACCCTACCATGCAGCATTACCCAGATGGCCGCACAGACAGGGACTCGACGGGCACGGGTTTCGTCGAAATGCCGCATTGTGCGCATAGCGCGACTTGGGCCAGATGACGGGTGCTTTCTACCTTATTTCTTGTTCCGGAGAGTTGGGGTGGGCAAACAGTACAGCCACCGGACGGATTTTTGGGGTAGGATATTTACGTTGGGTACTAATAAATGGAAACAAAAGTTGCTGGTTTTTTCTTCTTTTCTTGCTGGTTGCAGCAGAGTGGTGTGCGATGCATTGAGAAGTTGTGATTTTATTTCCAATGTGACAGTGCTCGCTCAATACCTCTACAAGTGTTGCCTGCATGACATTTCTGTCGTTGCGGCTGGTCGACTTGATTCTTGACCTCGGCCGAGCGTACCGGAGTTTGAGTATCAGGGCATGTTACATAAATGTAACAATTTGCTTTGTTCCTGTTTCGCGTCGGCCGAGTGTGACGGAGGTAAGAAGCACGTCTTGCGAGTAGATGTAGATTGGTGCTAGAATGAGTCTAGGGTTGAGAAAAGAAATATATCTGGTAGAGGTATATATATAAGGCCAACCTTTGGAGTCACGGCTATGGTTTGAATCGACAGCTCCACAGCCGAACTTCGAGAGCTACCTCGCTCTTATCAGTACATCACATCTATCACAGCATCCTTCGATACATAATGGCATCCAACAAACACATCGTCGTTCTCGGGTGAGCTTTTATTGTGCGAACCTCTCTCGTTTGTGATTGCTAACGTTAATCCAATATCCAGAGCCGGCGTGACCGGCCTAACAAGCGCCCTATTCCTAGCCGAAGCAGGGCACAAAGTCACCATTGTCGCGGCGCATGTACCTGGCGATAGTAGTATCGAATATACATCTCCATGGTGAGTTTTGGCTTTCTAGCTGCGGTTTGCAAAATCATGGGTGACAATTTGGTTTCTCAACTGACACTGTGGCGACGCAGGGCAGGAGCACATTGGTTGCCTCACTCGCGGGTGAATGAGCCTGTGATTTGTGACTGGGATGTGCAGACGTATGATTATTGGTTGGATTTGATTCGGAGGGAAGAGGAGGATCATCGGTTGTCTCGTTCGGGGTTGAAGGTATGCTCTGGTTTGCTGGATTACATATCTACATGTGCAAGCAAGAAGCGAGAAACTGATACCACAACCCTAGCAAATCGACTCCTACCAATTCTGGGACAAATCACCAGACTACGATATCTGGTACGCGCCTCACGTCGAAGCCTTCCGCCAGTTGTCGCCAACCCGAGAACCCATTGTGGGAGTGAATCGGCGAGCAGCGGCGTCTGCATCCGACGTCCCAAGTGTGGAACATGGTGCATACTACAAAGCAGCATCCATAAACGTCCCCCGCTACCTCCTCTACCTGCAAGAAAAAGCGCAAAATCTCGGCGTCAAAGTCCTCAAAGCAAGGCTAGAAACTTCGCAAGGTTTCTTGTCTGCTTTGCAGGATGTTGAAAGTCGTGTGGCCGCTGATGGGAAACCGGCTTGCTTTGTGAACGCGACTGGTCTTGGAGCAAGGAAATTGTGCGGCGATGAGGCGATGTTTCCTATCCGAGGGCAGACTGTTCTTGTTAAAGGCGAAGCGCGCTCGACCATCACGCGCATTGGAGACGGGTACGGAGGAGTGTACGTTATCCCGCGGCCGGGGTCGGGGACGACGATTCTGGGAGGAACCAAGGAGGAAGGCGTATGGGATGAAACTCCCGATCCGCAAGTCACGGAGCGGATTTTGGAGTACAACTCGTGGCAGATCCCGGAGCTTCTAACGGGGCCTGATGGTGGGTTTGAGGTCTTGAGCGTGCAGTGTGGTCTGAGGCCGGGGAGGAGAGGCGGTCCGAGGGTTGAGGGGGAGATTGTTGGGGGAAAGAGGGTGGTGCATTCTTATGGGCATGCGGGCGCTGGGTATCAGAATTCTGTGGGGTGTGCGAGGAGGGTTGTTGCGTTGGTTGGTGAGAGTTTGGGTGCGGAGGGGGTGGTGGCGAGACTTTGATCTTGGGGGTTGGAGGGGGCTCAATCTTGTGGACGGTGAGGAGGCGTGAATGATATGGTTCATGAGTGTCATTGCGGTTTCTATGTTGGTAGTTTGTGTGTTCTTCTTCTCGTCACGACGACGCAGCAGCAGCGCTATTGACTTCCGCCCCTTGCCTTCCAGAAAGCTGACGCAGCAAGTCGCCCACAAGCTTCGCATTCTCATCAGTCTGTTGCTGTACTTGACTCTCTCCCACGGCGTTGAGGGGCCCGAAAAGCCACATTTCCTGCAAGTGGCGGATGAGCATTTGCAAGTCCTCGGCGGCTTTGATCTGTTGGGCTGGGTTAATGACCGGCGAAAGAAACGTGGTGGTTGTGGACCGTAGGCTGTGAACTGACCAGGTGTGTTGTTTCAACTTGCATTTGGAATTGGAGATTTGCTGTCATGTTGCGGTCGGTTTTGTCGATCTGGGAGGACTTGTTAGATTTGGTCTTGTGTTGGTTGTGGAGTTGAGGTTGGAATGGGACTTCATACTGAGGCTAGGCCTACCAGGGCTTCGAAGCGTTTGACAAGGTCATCTCTGGAGGACTCGATTTTCTCTATTTGTCGATTGTTAGATTTTGTCTGTCTTGTTGTTTGTATTGTTGAAGAAGCAGGTGATAACGTACTGATGAGCCCGGGAGTGTTACGGAGAGGGGCAGCGGATTTTGCGTCCATGGTTGGCAGAATTTATCAAAGTATACGCATCTTGTTGTGGAGTTGATGTCCTGGGAGTAGGGGGCGTGGAAAGATATGTTTGTCCCCTTGACTTGTGTGAAGTCCCAGGTGCTGTGTAGTTGTGAACCTGGTGTTGCGCCGCTGCTTTCACAGCAGTTCGGAATTCGCTGCGAGGCACCACTTGCTGCCACGTGCACTGTGCTGTGCTTCTACCTCCCAAACGACGATGGCGACGGTGAGCAACTGACTGGCATCGCCGAAGTACGAGAGCCGGGGATGTGAATCAGATATCAAGGTGACTTACAGGCTGGCTTGAGAAGCTTACGGACATGGAGTATAGGTTTGCGAGGGAGCCATCACTCAAGTGGTCGCATGACATGTGATCCCGAAGGAGCCGAGGTATCTCTATGACCCTTGTAGTCCAAGATGTAGCAATAACGTCTTGTTGCCTGTCTTCCATTCTACAGTATTCCCAAACCTCTTCCCAGCACTGATCTGAAGCTATGTCGAACCAAGGCTCTACTTTGTTCGAGGTTCCCATCGGCGGAACCGGGAAAGTCGTCGTAACAGAGCCCGCAAGCAAGGTCTACTTGCTCACTTTCTTCAGCCCTCCAGATAATCGCCTTACAAGCGCACGTATTCTCTCACAACCTCCTCCAACCGATCGTCACTAACTTTGGTCTAGACATTCTGTAACGCCATCAGCCTCGCCCTGGACATCCTCCAAACCAACCACCCAGCCGGAGTCGTCATCACCACCTCAGCCATCTCAAAATTCTACTCGAACGGACTTGATCTCGAACATGCGACGTCTACGCCAGGCTTCTTCTCAAATGTTCTTTATAGCCTCTGGCACAAATTGTTGACTTATCCCATGCCCACTGTGGCGTTGATCAATGGCCATGCGTTTGCTGGTGGCTTCATGTTGGCCATGATGCACGATTACCGCATTATGAACCCTCACCGGGGGTTCTTGTGTCTGAACGAGCTTGCGCTGGGAGTTGGGCTAAGGCCACCAATGTGCAGTGTCTTCCGGGAGAAGGTCAAGGCCGCGACATTTAGGAGGATGATCTTGGAGGTTGCGAGGTTTAAGGTGAGTCTTGTGACTCTTGCATGCCACAGAAGACTGAGAAAGCTAACAAACGAAGCCTCTGGAAGCACTCGAAGAAGGCCTCGTCGACTCGCTCGGCGAACTGGACGAAGCCCTCAAAATCGTCGACGAACTTCAACTTGTGGCAAAATCCCAGCCGGGTATGTCCGGACAGTCAGTGTATGGCGATCTGAAGAGGGAAATGTACCGAGAGACTGTTGAGTATCTTGAAAAGGGCAATGAGGAAGAGGCTCGCGATATTGCTATTGCTGAGAAGAAAGAACAGGAGGAGGCGCAGAGAGAGCAGAAAGTCGCGAGTTGGAAGAAGGCGAAGTTGTAGACTTGGGAACGAGGAATGCTTGTAAGATGGATTAGGTAAATTGGGATGGTAGGTCAAGGCTGATGCATAAAGAAATCTCGATTCATCATTGATCATGCTCCATTGGAATTGACCTACAGCGTTCATTTGACCGGACACATGTCGCTGCATATGAATGTCGCAATGATGCGGTGGCAAACCCAGTCAGCAGGACCTCAACGGCATTGATCGATCACTCATAGTTAAGATCTAGTAGCAGGCATCAACAACACTTGAACAAGAGCAATGAGTACCTCTTTCCATTCAACCTGACAAGAAGCTCTAGCAATTTACCTTCAATAGGTCGACTCTTCTCGGCCACAAACTCTCAATGGTGAGGTTTGACTTTTGGCCCCGCTCGCACCTTCCTCACAACCTCACTTCACTCAGGTCGCAGCTTCCCGACTGGCTTCACTCTTGCTAATAAGCGATTCAAAATTCACTCGCGTAACTTACAACCTCACAACTGACTTCACTCTTCTCGACTATCCCACACCTCACTCGCACCTCAGACTATGTTCAATCTGTCGTCAACTCTCATTGGCCTCAATTTATTATGGCTCCTACCACTGTCACCAAAGGCCCGGCTCCGGGAAGAGGACGCAACAGGTGGACGCATGAGCAAAGAACCTGCCTCTGCATGCTTTTTAGTGGATCCTTCGACATCCCTACCAAAGATCGCGCTACTGTCTTCAACACTATCTTCAAAGATGACCTCGACTCCTATGGACTTCCCGACGGTTTAGAGCTCAGTTCTCTACGGTGCCAATATCATGAGCGGACCCATCGCCACAAATCATCATGGAGCAAGACTTGGGAGACCGCTTGCTCAGAGCCGGCCACTGCGGAAGAGCATGCCCTCCGTGATCAAATGCGAACCAAAATCAGAGCGGCAGTCCAGTCGCTGCAGAGCGGCAACGCCATTGAGGTCGCTATGCCATCGACTCCAATCAGGCCACTTCCTCAGCAGTCAAGTAGCCAGAGTCGAACGGGCTCGGCTTCTCACTCCATTCTAAGCAAACACACTCAAATGCGCATCACCAGAGATCCATACGCAACTCCAGGACCAAGTACCCAGAAGCGCGCAGCTGCGACCCCGGTGGCACTAGATGATGAGCACAGTGACAATGACACAGATGACGGAGAATACGTGATGATCACCAAGAAGAGAAAACACTCGCCCATTGTCGTTATTCCACCGACTCCGGAGAGCATATCTCGTCCAAGCAGGGCATCAGCAACTCCACAGGCCGCTCGTACGAATCAAGTGGCCAGGTATCGATCAGGCGGTCGCCCCGGGGCAACTGAGCTTCTGCTCCGCATGAACAGCTCCTCAATCTGGCTCACGCCGGATGAATTTGCACAAGCTCAGTTGCCTCTTCAGAACGTGAGTGAGGCGGACGCGCATCCCACACCATCTCCATTGCTCTTTCGTTACTGGCATGACAGGAGCCATGGTCGGTCAGTATAAGCATCAATCATTCTGCCATGACATTCTGAATCGCTAACAAAAGATCAGCAATTCGAGCAATGGGTTCGTCAGTGGAAGACACGCCAATGCTTTAGTTCCACCAAGACCACCGCCTTCGTGCGACAATATTGAGTGGAATGATATAGCGCAGCATCTCAACAATGCTGGTATGGATCAAACGGGCTCACCGAGTCCATTCGTTTCGACCAGCAACTTACTAGTTTGTGAGTATTGTCTTGACGAATGCATTCTCTAAACTCAAACCAGATTGCTAACAGCTTTTCAAGGGACGATCAGGGTGGCGATGAAGCGTGCTGACCCCTCGACACACATCAGTGTCATCAATACCTCGAAGCTCGATCCGCGCTTAATCTATCATGTTGCGCCTTTCTACAAGGAGCTCAAAAAGAAGAGGCCGTTCTATCGTGGAGGGTTCAACTACACCGGTATGCTCATCCTGTCAAATTTACGCTTTTAGCTCGCACGACAAGATTTGCTAACACTATCATAGGCACCTACGAGTAGTGAGCACGCCAAACGCCCAACAAGTCTCTGATCAGGTTCACAGCAGCTGACAACACGCAGTCTTATCTGGTATCAGATACCGGCTTCCGCTATCATCAAAACATTCAGTCTGGCGGAAATCACCACTTTCGCGAGTACTAGTAGGGGTCTTAGAAGAGTCTTGCGCCTCGATCAGCTTGCTTCTGTCAAAAGCGGCGCAGCCGAGATAATTAAATCGTTCAAACAGGACGATGTCAAGATCACTGGACGAGTGGCCAACGCTATTGGTGAAACCATAATCTTCCTCGGTCTGCACCACGCCTCATCACGAGAGGCGCTTGCTCGGGCTGGTATGTTATCCTTTCCAGGCGTTGTCATCACCTCACTAACCCAACCTTGGCAGTTTTCGAAATAGCCCAAGGTTGGGCAATCAAAGCGGACGGCTCCTCGAACGAGCACGTGGAACGCTTCGTGCAAGCCTTTTCTCAAAAGAACAACGGCATCATCACGATCGCCGACCACCTCAAACTCACGCATGCGTAAGTCGCATCCACACCACAACCCATCGCCTCTTACTACCAAGACTAACGTCCTCCAGATTCCTCGACGGGATCTTCACATCCCATGGGGACCTAAATCTGCACAACAAGGGTCCTCAAGCATACAATCTCATGAAGTCTCGGGCGCATAAGAGAGGCTTAACAAATCCTGACGAGCTTATGAGGAGTGAGCTGAACCGGGAGAAGATAAATGTTGAGGTGTATAACAGGCGACAGCAGCGGCTTTTGGGTGGCATTGAAGAGGATGATGAGGGAGAAGATGCTGTTGTTGACGGGATGCCGGGCCATATGGCCCAGCTTGAGTTGGACGAGAATATCATTTATGAAGAGGAGTAGGTGTCGCTCTTCGCTGGATGCCCTGTTGCGAGGTCGAAAAGGCAGACATCCCAGGACCATGGCTTCGAGGTGTACGACCGGGGCCAAAACTCAGGTATCGGCAAAAGTTGGTCACATGCTGGCGATTGGGAAACTGGCTGTGAAGGAAAAGATTGGGTTAACAATGGCGAGTCTGGGTCTGTCGGACATTTTCGTGCTGCAGCATTAGGGGCTTGTACCTTGGACAGATGAGAGTCGCACGGGGGGAATAACGAATGCAGTCTGTGGTGCTGCAGAAAAACGACCCTCACTTGGTTTCCTAGGCGTAAATTGAACAACACAAAACACTTTTGGACCATCAAACTTTTTTTTTGCTCCAACCACTGTGTGCTTCGCCTTGCTCCTTCGTGTGTAACCATTGATCGGGTTAAGTTGATATCAGCAAGTTGGAAAGTTGTGTTGCGTGGGGTGTAGTGCGCCATTGAGCGTGGCTGGAGATGAATGTGTCCCACAGAAAATCCAAGGTATCGGAAGAAACGACCTTCAAAGTTAGTAATGTATCATGATGTATTCAACCCCAAATACGGCGATGCATGAAACGATTGATGGCGGAAGAAAGGTTGGTTATAAGCTGCTTTCAATTCGCTTAAGGTAGCTACACCCACCACAGACGAACGCCGTCCGGGCCCTTAACTTGCCGCCTGTCATGCAAGCATCGAGACCATAAAGAAATGCAGCGCACAACCTCGTCAACCAGAAGTAGCGCGAGAAAAACGAGTCGTCTATTTCTTCTTCTTGTCGGCGCCACCAGTCTTCTTCGCGGTACCACGGAACTCCTTCGCCCTGTTCTTGCGCTGCTTGCCTGTTCCATTTTGTTAGTATACTGATCCATCTCTCCCTTGGCGTGCCTTCCATGGCAAATAATCTCCTCCTCTCAATGGTGTGGGACGTACGCTGCTGTCTGCTGGGCTTCTCGATCTTGGTGGCCTGGCCGTAGCGGACGAGTCTGTAGTGGGGCTCGAACTTCTTCATGGCCTCGGCGGAGTCGTAGACGAGAGCGAAGCCAGTGCTCTTGCCACCACCGTACTGGGTGCGGAAACCGAAGACGGAAACCTGCTCCTTGTCGGCCTTGTAGAGCTCGGAGAGCTTGGCGCGGAGCTCATCCTTGGAGACGTTCGGGCGGTTGGGGTGCAGGACGTCACTGTACAAAAAATGCAATCGTTAGCCCAAGGTGTCCCATCTCTTTGTTTCCGTCACAATTTCTGCGCTCGTCGGGGCTCGGGAGGGTCGGTGGCGGTGATGGCGGAGGAGTTTTCGAGGGCCTGGGGAGGGTTGTACGCACACGACCATCTGCTTGCGGCCCAGAAGAGGGTTGCGAATGAACTTGCGCGTGCGCAAGGTCACCTGAGAGTCCGACATGGTGGGTGGATGATTGTCGTGGTCGAAGTCGTCGGGGGGTAGATGGTGTCGATGGGTGCGTCGCCTGCTCTTCAAACCAAACGTCGTCGGCGTGCAGCAAGACTTGCAAATTCGGCGCACACAGGTTGTGGCCGGACGGAAATGCTCCGCAAGCCTTGGCAATTCTTTTGCTGCCAGCCAGCTGCAAGGGTCTTAGGTTAATAACTTTGCGGGGACCACCAACATCACTAAGGTACTCAGGCAAGAAAATTCACAGCACCATATAGAGTGATCATCTGCTTGGAAAATCATAGGTATCACGGCTCATACACCTGCTCTTCAGATTCACCATGGACCCTCAGCTCGTACGCTTTCGCCGCCAATACTTCCAACTCTTCGAACCAGATTTTCTTTCATGGCCACCAAAATCTCTCCTTCGAGACGCCGGTGTCCAACAATGGCTATACAAGCAATGTTTTGATACAGACGCCAACCCTCATCTGCCAGCAGATCGCTACAGATTGCGTGTCTTGAAGCCTCTGCTAAGAAAAGTCGAACAAGCCATCGAAGACCCAGAGGAAGATGTAGGTTTATATCCACCACCTTCTCTTCTACATTTTTCTTCTCTCTACCTCATGTAGTATATCGACAGCTACATACAATGCCAGATCCTTTTGTGTTGATTTTTCTCGTCTACCTTCAGGAGATATCCGATGATCTCATGTCTTGTCTCTCTTCCCTCATGAGCTCAGAGTTGCCCTCAGAAGCCACTGCAGTGCAGCAGAAGTCTTATGTTACTTTCACCACACTTCCCGAAAATGCCTCGCGTGAAGACGAAGAAGGCCCTGATCCCTCTTTGACTCTGCTCGAACGCCGCCAGCTGATCTCAGGATCACTCACCACTGGCTTCAGGACTTGGGAGGCTGCTCTTCACTTGGGAGCATATTTGCTGTCTGGTCATGGACAGGAACTCATCAAAGGCAAAAGCATCCTGGAACTCGGAGCTGGCACTGGGTTTCTGTCTATCCTTTGTGCCAAACAGCTGGGAGCAGCTCATGTCACTTCAACTGACGGTGACGAGGGCGTGGTCGAAGCACTGAAGGAGAACCTGTTCTTAAACGGTGTTGATGATGAGAGCAAAGTTTTAACCAGTGTGCTTCGCTGGGGTCAGAGCGTGAGGGGCTCTTGGGTCGTAGACGACTTTGAGGACCATCCTTACGACACCGTCATTGGCGCTGATATTGTAAGTTCATCGCTACGTGCTTCACATACTCGACACTAATCGTCGACTTCCAGACATACGACAAGACCGCCTGCATGGCGCTGGTGGCTACCATTCGGATGCTTTTTGATCTTCGCCCAAGCCTCAAAGTCATCATTGCCGGCACAATTCGCAATGTGGAAACATTCGAGACGTTCAGGCACGCTTGCTGTGAGTTCTTCACCCTAGCGCGCAGCAATATCAAACTGACCATAAGACAGTACGCAACAAATTCAACATCGAAGAAATCTCATTCGAGCCCAAGTCGATCCACGAGCAGAAAGCACTGTTCTACGCAAAGGCTGTCCCTTTCAAGATTTTATCGATCTCCGCACCGTCTAACGAATGACCGCATCTATAATCACGCATATTCAACCCCAACCTGGGCCTTCATGACGGGATAGCCCGAGCTATCAATCTTCGGCAGCATAGCCTCTCTCCGTTTTGTCTCTTTTTCGAACTCATCAGTCCAACGCTTGACCTCACCCACATCGGACCAGTCGCTGACCAGTGGATCATTGTTCCCAACTTGATGAAGCTGCGTCCCAGTTGCTTGCGTGTTTTGCGGCAATGGTACAAAGTTCTCGATAGCACCCTGTACGCGACCTCCTAGGATGTGCTTGCAGAGCAGAGGCTCGGCACCCAGCGGTCTCGCAATACCAACACCATCGCATGCGTTGTCTTGCAATGCTCTCACCATACCAGCTGCGGTCCTAAAGCCGCCTGTCACATAAACCTTGGTCTTCTTCAGCAAGGGCCGCAGCATCTCCGCGAACTCGATGAAATAGCTTTCTCGAGCCTTGGTGCTTTCTTTCTTGTGTTCAAATGCCCTTCCTTCAAAAGTGCCGCCTGATCAAGTCAGCGTGCAGTCTTTGCGTATGGGAAGAATCCCGCTCACCTGATAAATCTATAAAATCGATCCCAGCTTGCTCTAGCTTGATGCATAGATGCCGGCAGTCCTCTGGTGTCTGACCTCCAGGCTGGAATTCCACACTATTGATCTTTACACAAACAATGAAGCTCTGATCCGGTACCCGACGGCGAACCTCATCAATCACCTCGAAGATAACCCGGCTTCTATTGTCCAAGTCGCCTCCGTACTCGTCAGTCCGCTTGTTAGTCGTCAGTGACAAAAACTGCGCAAGCAAATATCCGTGTGCACAATGAATCTGCACACCATCGAAGCCAGCTTCATAGCACAAAGCCGCAGTGTCTCCCCACTGTCTCACAAGATCCTTGATCTCTGGTATAGTCAACGGCCTCGGTTTGTTGAAAGAGTTCCCCGCCCAAGAGATTTTCAACTGCACATCACTGGCGCTGACAGGATTTGGATTCAACGCGGCACCACCCTGCCTTCCCGGATGGCTCAGCTGCGCAATGAAAAGACTCCCATTCCTCTTCGCAAGATCCGCTACGCGCCTGAAAGCCTGCACCCGATTGTCGTGATCATCGCATAGGATCGGGTTTCCATAAGCCTCCAGAGCGTCGTACCGGATCATGATGTTTCCTGCGACGATCACGCCTATTTCCCCTTCGCCCCAGTGCTCGTACAGACGCGTGTATTCTGCAGACGGGAAGCCACGCGCTGAGATTGATTCGTCCTCGCGGTTCCAGTGGCAGAGTCGCTCGGTCATGGGAGCTTTTAGGAAGCGGTTCTTGGCTGTACGGCCGGAGAAGGGGAAGGTTATGGGCTGGGCTAGTGGTGTGGTGTCGATTTTGGGACCTTGGACGCGGAGACGTCCGTTGTTGCTGGGTTGGCTTGCATGAGGATAGTTTTTGGATTCGGGCTTGCTGGGTGTAGCGGTCGATGCTGTGTCGTATTCCATGGCGGATTGCTTTCGGTTAGTAGGCTGCTGACGTTTCTCTAATGAGTGGGCTTTGCAATCCTAGCTATACCTACGCAAAAGTGAAGAATGGAAGCAAGAAATCAATGCTGGCGCATTGCATGTAGCAGTCACTTTGGTCGTCCCTCGGGCCTTGGGACGGATCTGACGAGCCCACGTTATTACCGTCTTGTTTCCCTGCTACGGTCTCTCAAGGCATGATGCGGGGTTTGACATTTATGTACGATTAAACGAGCATGCCCTCAAGTGGAGGATGAGTATCCCGATCATTCAAATCTGTAGGCGATGCAATTGTACTTTCGCGTGGCAGCTGAAATCAATATCTGAGAGCAGGGATAGACTTGCGAGATCGAATTGCCTAGCCATTCTTTTGTTGAGCTGTGGCGCGTTGAGATTGCAGTATATCTCGAAAGAGACAGATGCCCTTATTATTGCGTTCTTCCCCCGCACAAAGGCTAAGGTACCTTCCTCTTTCTATCATGAGCCCTCGCCGCCTCTCTCCCACAGCCATGTCGAACCCTATGGCTTGCCCTGCGCACACATCTGCAATGCCCATGTGTTTTGGCCAATGCTCCGGTATATGAACCGACATGATGGCGAGTGCCGCGGGAGAGACAGGCATTTGGACTGCGTGCTGTTGATCAGGGATCGCAGATGCCCATGACTACCACAGACAGAGAAGATGCCACCCACTCCGAATTAATGGAGACGAAGGGCAGTGCGTACCAAGGGATCCTTTCTACCTCCATATGAGCACAGAGCACTACCCAAGAAGGAGGCTTTCCAAAGGCGGCGAGCCTGAGAGACCTAACTACCTCCTACTGGGTGTGTGCAACACTCTCGCGCTCCTGGATGGTAAGGATCAGGCAACTTCCTCAATTCGCAACCTCCAAGCAAGACTCGGCTATTCCCTTTATCTATCGACAATACTTCGGGTAGAGACAGCATGGGTGCACTAGTCTTGTACGCTCACGTGCAACCCATTGACCATCTTGGCCAGCTGCTGGCGATAAACAGAACCTCGACCAACGGACAAAGCTCGCCATCTCACCTTCGCCCGGCCGAGGGCACACTGACCCGAGCCAGTGTTGAAGATCTTGATGGCGTTGTTGTGTGAAACATGGCGAACATGGCGACAGGTCTCCAGCTCTCCAGCCTCACGCAATTGGCTCTGCGGCAGGCAATTCCGGAGCCGACAGCAGAAGCTTGTGATTAGCTGTTCGCGCCCCCAGCCCTAGTCAGGAACAGGCACATTACCGTTCGCCGCTAAGGAGCCGCCTGCGTGCGCGCATATGTGATTTGGAGGCAGAGTCGACGACCGCCGTCTTCACGTTGCAGAAACGTTCCCGAGAAGCGCTCTCAACGAGTCGCCAACATACACTCCCCGACCGCTGTCAACATACGTTGTTAGCTCCAAGACATGGCCTTTCTTCACGCTCCTTTGAAAGTCATGCCGCCCGGACCAGGCCCATTCGGGCAGGATCTGGTGTCGTTCCAAGGGTTCTGGAAAGCCCCCTTTTTTAGTCTCCAAACGGAACCTCATCTCCCACGCCGCCGGGACCATGTATCCATAACACTCGCCCAGCCCATCCCATCGTTTCCCTCGTCTGTCTGTCTGTCTGTCTGTCCGCTGCTGCTTTCTTCAAGCGTTGCACTTGTTGCTGGCACCGGCATCGTCGCTCCTTTAGCCCTTACCTTTCTTTCACACGTCCATTGGCTTTAGCCCGCTTCCTATTGTTTACCCCTTCATCTACACTTCTTCCTCTTCATCTTCACACCCCGACACCGCTTGTGCTCACCACCGGTGGAGCTTCTCTAATTACCGGACCCTATTATAACGGTCGAGCCATCCGTTCAAGCCTCCCAAGCCTCAAGAGTTGGATAGAATATATACATACGGTTTCTGAACGAGGAGGAATTGTACATACCCGGAGCAGCTCTAGCAGCCGCTGCCACACATTCGATCATACCCTTCGAGTTCTCGCCTGCGTCGAGCACTGTCTCACGCTTCTATTCGATCTGAAGACGAGCCCGGACTTCCGCGACACAGACCTCACTTCTGCATTATCAACGCGCTCACTTCTTAATACTTTCCACCTCCTGCATTAGTTTGTTCGGCTTCACTGAGCCGGAATCTAAGCATCATCACGGCCATACTTTCAGCACACCCGCGGGACACCTTTCCGCAGGCACTTGGCATGCAGCCCAGCGACTCCATGTCTGGACCTAACATGGGCCACCGGCACACACAGTCCTATGCTGTGAAGCAGTCGACCGACACTGGCTTCTCGCATGGATCTTTCCACAATAACCAACCCTCAATTGGCGGCTACGCAGACCGTCACCCACAGCGCGCTAACGTCCCTTCAATCAACACGCGTCAGATCCCGCAGGCCTTCAATGGTACTGACATGCAGACTCCCCAGACTGGATATGACATGAACTACACTCCATTGCTCCCCTCAGGATTGCTAGTCGGCAGCCCTTTCCAGCCTGGATCTCCCTCGACCTACCAGTCGTCCCAGTTCCAGAGCTTTTCCAACTTCCCCCAGTCCCGCCAGAATCAGCAAGCCGGCTTCCAACAACAGCAGCAGCAAGCCAACTTTTCCCCGAACGCATACCAGAACATGGCATCCCCCACGGCGCTCAACGCCGCGCCGTTTTTCGGCAACATTCAGTCGCCGACCACTGGCTTCAATGCCCTCTCCAACCCGTCGATGGGCAACTACCAGGGCGTCTCACCTGGGCTGGTTTCTGGCACGAGCAGGACGGTATACCTGGGTAACATCCCACCAGAAACTTCCGCCGAGGAGATTCTTGGGCACGTTAGGAGCGGACAAATCGAGTCTGTCAGGCTTCTCCCCGACAAGAATTGTGCCTTTATCTCCTTTTTGGACGGCAGCTCTGCGACCCACTTCCACTCTGACGCCATTTTGAAGAAGCTTTCCATCAAGGGCCAGGACATCAAGATCGGCTGGGGAAAGCCTTCGTCCGTGCCGACCTCTGTCGCTCTCGCGGTGCAGCAGAATGGTGCGTCACGTAACGTCTACCTTGGCAACCTTCCCGAGGAGACCACCGAAGAGGAACTCCGCGAGGACTTGAGCAAGTTCGGTCCTATCGACACTGTCAAGATTGTGCGTGAGAAGGCCATCGGTTTTGTGCATTTCCTGTCCATCGGCAACGCCATTAAGGCCGTCACTCAGCTTCCTCAGGACCCTAGATGGCAAGCACCTCGCAGGGTGTACTACGGCAAGGACCGCTGCGCCTACGTTTCCAAGACCCAGCAGCAGAATGCAGCACAGTACCTTGGTATTGCTCCTGGTTACGCTCACGTGCTTAACGGCGCAGACCGTGATCTGATCACCAGTGCTCTGGCTCAGCAATCAGTCGCTGCTGCTGCTGTTGCTCAGACTGCCGGTGGTGCCAACAACGTCGGCAATCGTACTGTTTACCTTGGCAACATTCACCCGGAGACTACCATCGAGGAGATTTGCAACGTTGTCAGGGGTGGTCTGCTACACCACGTGCGCTACATCCCCGACAAGCACATCTGCTTCGTCACCTTCATCGACCCGACCTCTGCTGCCTCATTCTACGCTCTGAGCAACCTTCAAGGCCTCATGATCCACAACCGTCGCCTGAAGATTGGCTGGGGTAAGCACTCTGGTGCCCTGCCTCCTGCGATTGCTCTCGCCGTCTCTGGTGGTGCGTCCCGTAACGTCTACGTTGGCAACCTGGACGAGACCTGGACTGAGGAGCGTCTTAGGTCGGACTTCCAGGAGTATGGTGAGATTGAGCTGATCAACACTCTTCGCGAGAAGAGCTGCGCGTTCGTGAACTTCACCAACATTGCAAACGCCATCAAGGCCATCGAGGCTGTCCGTGGCAAGGACGAGTACAAGCGCTTCAAGGTCAACTTCGGCAAGGACAGATGCGGCAACCCACCTCGCCAGATGAACAACCAGCAACAGCAGCAGCAACAGGGCCAGGAAAACGGCGTTCAGTCACCCTCGCCCATGAGTGCTCTCCAAGGCAACCGCGCCCAGAACTCCATCTCCCCTGTTGGTTCAGGCACCAGCCAAAGCGGCCAGTTCAATGGTCCCACGCCCTCATCCATCCTGAACTCCGGCAACGCGAACCCCCTGACCCTTTACCTCGCCGCCGCTCAGGCCCAGGCCCAAATGCCCCAGCAGCCCGACATGAGCCCCTCTGCCTTCGAAGCCCAGCCCTACTACTCCCAGCAGCCTCAACAGCAGACCCAGCAATCCCAGCAACCACCCACTTCCCAAGCGCAGCAGCAGAACCCCTCCGCGGCACAGGCCTTCTACAGCTCCCCCAACGAAGTCACGTCCACGCGCACCAGCGGCCTCGACATCCCCAGCCAACCCCAGTACGGCCACGGCAGCCACCAGAGCATCAACATCGCCAACGGCATGCCCATGAACAGTGCCGCCTACGCTTCCAACTCCCAGCGCGGCCAGCACAACCGCGCCGTCTCCTTGCCCGCTTTCAACCTCCAGCAAGCCCAGGCCGCTCAGCAGCAGCAGGCGGGTTTCGCGGGTCTTGGGGCCGGTCTTGGTGGTTTCGGTGCTAGCTCGTACGCTATGGGTGGTGAGGGCGCACTGCCTGGATGGGCGGAGGAAGAGGTTGCGTAGGGGGGGTGCCCCATTGAATTAAGCAAGTATTTCTGATTGTTGTCATGCATTGTTGGAGATTAGAAAGAGGCACTTCGCTTTGCTTTTGAACTCTGGAGGAGAGAAGGAGAGGATTGATGGCTCACCACAACAAAAAACAAAGGGTTTTCTTCTTCTCATCTAATACCCCCTTCGATGGTTGGTTTGGACATGACTTGATTTCTTCTTTCTTGCCGCCAGTCGCCTTTGCCTCTCGATAAAAGACCACCACCAACCTCTTTACCTTAGGACTTACTTTTTCTTTACGTCTAATCTGTTTTTGAGGCTTTTCAGAGTCCCTTTTATGCTATTTTGTATTTATCATGTTTTTTAACTGTTACGTTCTTCACCAAGTCCACGCGCGCTGTTTCTTCCTGCGTTGTCTTGTTTGCATGGCGTGCTGTTGCATTGCGGTGTTTGAATGCTTACTTTATCGCTCGCTGCTTGATTGTCTCTGGTTTCTTTTCAAGTTATTATCCGTTTCGCGAGGCATATGCTTTTACCGTTGAGGTGTCAGCGAGTCTGGATATCCTATAGCAAGTATTGAGTATGTATGATACGCAGGATTTGGAGCCTTCTCTATCCTTTCCAAGATAATAAGACATAGCGGAATTGTACGAACGAAGATGCCAACAAATCACATGATCTTTCTATATCCAGCAAAAAAGAAAACAAGATCGCCTCCAAAACGCCATCGCTGAAAACAAATCCATTCTCAAACAAACCACCCATCCCAAAAGCAATATACACAAAATCACCGTCTCTCAGACCGCCCTCCCTCACCAAGCTCACCGACCTCAACACCACTACTATTCCCACTAACACCCCTTTCACCCTTCTCGACATCTCCCGCATCCCCATGCTCCACGCCCCTCACATCCTCCATAGGAAACTGCTGCTGACTAGCAATCGAGGCCCTCCTCTCCTCCTCCTCGTCCTCCGGCGTGCCATCCCTGCAAGCCCACCGATCCACATACCTCAGCACCTCCGGACTCCAAATGCGATTCATAGCCAGCAACCTAAACGGCACGAGGGCGATGATTATGATGGGGAACGCTGGTCCTGCCACTGTTAGAGTGACGATGAATACAATAACCGTCATCACAATTTCAAACAGCGTGTACGCGTGCAAAGGCCAGTAAGAGCGGATTCCAGCGGGCAGTTCGGGGAGTTCCGAGGGGGGTGTGAGCATGTGGAAGGTTCGGGTGAGGATCGGGTTGGATGCGAGACTTTGCTGGCCCATGAAAATGAAGAGGCCGGCGAGGACGCTTGTTGGCGTGAGGCCGAGGACTAGTTGGAGAGGTGGGGCGATGAAGATGAGAATGGCGCTGGCGTGCAGGAAGTGGCTCCATCTTTGCTCGTGGACGCGTTGCACGGGGAGGTGGACGGTGCGTTCGAGCCCGTGTTTGTCCAGGACGGTTTCGGTGTGGAATTCGTTTGGCACGTCGTGCATGAGACTTTCGGAGTGCAGGGGTGCTTGGGGGAGGAGGCCATTGGCGGGCGGGATGCCAAGGATGCCGCAGAGGGCTGTTGTGGCGCCGAGTAGGACGATGTCGAGGGCGTAGCCGGTGGGTTTGCGGATGCCGAAGCGCTTGATCGTGCAGATGATGCTGCTGATTTCGTGGTCGAAGAAGAACAGCACCGTGATGATGGCGCCAGGGATGAGGGCGGCGAACACCCAGCCGACGGGCAGGTGCCAGAATTCGACGTAGAAGTGTTCGCGGCCGGGTAGGGAGGGGATCAGGCCGGTGCTGCTGGTGTGCAGGCGGCCTTTTGGGATGGATTTCATTTCGCCGACGTACGGCATGCCGATGAAGAAGATTATGCTGATTGCTGCGGCGTATTCGCGCAGGCCCATGCGGATGTAGCGGTGGAATAGAGGCTCCCAGGACTCGGCGTAGGAGAGGAATAAGGCCAGGATGAACGTGCCGATGGCGCCGATGATGGCGTACAGGAAACCCTCGAAAGGCAATCTGGCGTGCGCGCGCTCGAGTTCTTGCACGGCTTTGTGGAAGTAAATAATGGAGTTGAGCAGGCTGAAGACTTCACAGCTGAACTCGGTCACATATAGCATGGTCCATTCGTGGGCATTGAAGAATGCTAGAAGCCAGTGCATCCAGCCCGCGTGGATGAGGGACCAAGCCATGAAAGGCAGGAAGGGGACGTCGAAGCTGTCCGTGCATAGTTTGTAGATGTTTTCGGCGAGGACTGAGAAGGGGCCTGTCACGCCTAGGATGTTGAGGGGTTGAAGTGAGAAGAGGGAGTGGATTACGCCGCAGAGTCCAGTGCTTAGTACGACCTCGATCGTTCCCCAATTCTCGCCAGTGTTCGAGTAGAGGTCACTAGCGAAGGTTAGACCGGGCAGAAGGTTGGTGAAGAAGACGAAGACGGCGCTGGCGACGATGAGTTGGTTGAAGACTTTCCAGTCGGATGGGTAGCGTTGCACGAGGTGCTTGCAGTCCTGGCGTAGCAGTTTGAAGGGCTGTAAGGGGCCATCTTTGCGGAATGCTGCGAGTGTCCCGGATAACCATCGCTTGGACTTGGGAGGTGGTGGTGGTGGACCGGTTGTGGTCATGTCTTTCTTGCTGCCTTCGGTCCTATCGTGGCGAGGGCGCGGTGTCGCAAGTAATAATAATATTTGCGCGCTTCGAAGGCGCCTGGTATCTATTCTCAAGATGGCATTATCGTCTCCAGAAGATGTCAGTCCTAAAGATGTAATTCTATGGTTGCATTACTGATGTGACTTTATGTTTCTTTAGGGTACCGCGCGGCCAAGATTCCTTCACGACCGTTGAGGTTTGCACGAGGTCGCTAGCACCCTATCAGAGAGAATTGTGGCTGAGAGCGGCTTTCTTTGCTTTCTGCCCGCGTCATCAGCAAAGCCAAGGTTGGGACGAGAGTTTGACATGGGGACCTCGGCGTGGCGGTGATAGTATTAGAGATGTTGAGGAATAAATATGTAAGAGACAACCCTGTTTTGTGGGATTTTGTGTTACATGATATATACCAGTGGGTGCATCTCGCATGCAAAATCTGTACCTCCCAGTCTCTCGAACCACGCTTGAAGCGCACTTCAGGTTGAAAGCCATCATGACTTGGCTGCCTCGTACAAAATGCCTCGTAACAGATCTTGAGTTTCGCAGAACGATTAGCGTGACATGCTTGATGATGGAGCTGCAAGCATGTGCCTCGATTGCCGACGCGTATCCTGGAGGCTTTCTTTGCTGCTTGTTGTTCTTCCAACAGGTATATCCAACATGAGTATGATCGTGCTTATCGTGAATGCTCGCTTGCACAAACTTTTGCACGTCGTTCCGGCCATCATGTCAACTACAAGCCTCCCGTTCCGACAAAAATGTCTGTTGCGTCGCGCATAGGCCGCCGAATGTAGAGCAGCATGGTGTTTCTACACGTTATGCCCTCCCCATCGCATTATCAGCAGGCGGCTGCGCGTATGGTTCTTCCGAGAGGCGCAAACGGAGCAGGTCCTCGGCAGGGGAGTTTTTGTTTGCGATCAAGCCTGAGAGAATGCACAGGACCTCTCTCGCCGAATATAGGCGTCCTCGTGGCTGTACTTGTCACCAGATCCGGCTGATGAAAGCCTCCTCCAAAGCCCATCATCTTTCATCCCTCCTCTCACCCTCCTCAGATCCCTCGCGCACATCCTCATCCTCACCCTCACTCCCATGCCCATTCGCAACCTCCTCAACCTCCCCCTCACTCCCACCCTCTTGATCCTCATTATCCATCTCCTCCAACTCCTCCCCCAACGCACTCTCCCTAGGCTCCAACCGATCCTCATCCTCCAAAAACAGCCTCGGATTAATCTTCGGCAACGTAGTAGCACACACGCGCGTATTAATCAACAAATCGTCGATAAACTGATCCATATAAGTCAACGCCCACCCCTCCCTAGTCCTCCTCTTAAGTTTCCTCGAATCGCCCAAATAAGGCTCCAAAGTGGTATAAACCTCCTCATCCTTCTCCCACGCCAAACGGACATAAAACGCCGCCAGCGCGCGTAGGTACTTGTACTCTTCCTGCCGCAAGTAGAACATTATGATCTCGCGGTCTGGCGTGATTTGCAGCAGTTTGAAAGCGAGGCAGAGGAAGGGCGTGGGTTTTTGCGCCACGCCGTAGGTCCCGCCTATGAAGGATAACTCGACGGCGCGGTCCAGGAGCGTCGCGGCGTTTAGGCCGAAGCATTGCTCTTTCCAGTAGTAGGAGTCGACTATGCGGTCGCGCACGGGTTTTTCGAAGAGTTTCAGCGGATTGTCGCCGCGGATTAGGGAGCCGGTGTAGCCTCGTTCGTCTAGGGCGCGTTTGGCGTCGGCTTGGTGCGCCATTTTGAGGGGGGTGTTGTGGTTGGGAGGGTGTGGGAGGGGTTTTTGAGGGAGCGATTTCGTGAAGCTCTCACCGCAGAAAGCTGGGCTTGGGCCTCCAGGAAAGGCGAATGCTAGGGTGGGATTTTCGCGGGGAAGGAGGATGTTGCTCAGCCAACATCGACACAAATAGATGATTGTTGGGCGCGAATCTTGAACGTAGCGTACGTCATGCATGTAGGGTTAATTGAAGATATTCTACTTGAATTCCAGTACACAGTAATGTCATTTTGATACTGCAGACCTCAAGAGAATTGCCAGTCATTATTGTGAAAGCATGCTCCTCACGCAAAGCCAGGTTTCCGTGGCCATCTCCTCCACCATAGGTAAGTGCACACTTGTCGAACACCCACCGCCTCGTCTGTTGTTACTGACCACCCACCAGTCATCACATTCACAGTCGCCCTCTTCCTCTCCGGCTACGTGCTCCAACAAAGAACAGTCAAAGGCCTCCAAGAAGCGATCAAACCGCGAATACCCCAAGCCCCGCCCTCCCTCAACGTCCAAACGCCCTTCGCAGACACCGTCCAGCAATCCCGCCTATTCGGAGGCAGCATTGGAAGTCAAGGACGAGTGGCATATCAAAAGTTTATGCGAACGGAAGATGCGGGCGTCAGTGTGAACTGGAAGAGGCTGGCGCACGTGCAGCTGGCGAGGACACATCATGATGTGTGTAATGCGATTATGATTTTTGGGGAGCTGCATAAGTCGAAGAGTCCGGCAAGGAAGGTTTTGTTGTTTCCCATGGCGTGGGCGGAGGAGATTGGTGCTAGCAAGGCTATCGGCGACCCGTACATGGATTCGAGTCGGAGACTGATGCGCATGGCTGCGAGGAGGTATGGAGTGGAATTGAGACCTGTCAGTCCTATTACTGAACCGACGGAGGAGGGCGTGCCGAGCACATACTCGCTTGCCAGCGCGTATGCTCTGACGGACTTCGACCGGGTTTTGAGCATAGAAACTCCAGGCCTGCTTCTCGATGCTTCACCTCTAGACGCCGTTCTGGCTTTCACGGAGAAGACACCCTTCGCCATGCTCCAGGACACAGCAGCAGGAGACGGCATCCACTCGCAAGACTTACTACTCCTCCAACCCTCAAAAACCGAGCACGCATCTCTAAGCGAACGCCTAGCAGCAGTGCCATCCTTCAACGACACGCAACTTGCCGCTGCATTCGAGGAACCCCTTCTGCTCTCCTCCTCGAACGAAGACCATGCATTAATCCGCTCGATCGGTACACTTCACGACGCAGAGGCAGATTTCAACGCTACCGCGTTCCTCGACAAAGTGGCGTATATCCGGTTTTCGGACCCCAAATTGCCAGGGCCGGAGTATGATGTTCCGTGGGCGATGAAGCGGGAGGCGAGGCCGAGGGTCAAGGATGCGGATTGGACTTGGACGAAGCTGTATGGGGAGTTTGCGCAGAAGAGGATGGATATTTGTGGGCTTGATTTGGAGGGTTGGAGGCCTTGAATGGGAATATGATCTTTTGGGGTGTGATGTTTTTTTTTTTTTTTTTGAACGGTTTATTATGTCTGGTTTTCTTACTTTCTGGGTGTGTGGGATGCATGATTGATACCTCAGGTTACACAGAGCCGACAGAATTGGATGCACATGGCGTACAGAAAGAGAGTCCTAGTATCTGCACTCTTGTGGATCTGTTGAACAGTATTCTTGTATTAGAAATAAGAACAAATAGCAGCATATTTCTCAAATGCGGCATTTCTTATGGCGATGCTGCAAACAATTACATAAATACAGGGTAGAGACGGCTCACGAATTGCTGGTCTAGGCCAATCACAGAGAAATGGCCGCCGCTGACGTTTTGCAGGCAGAGAGAGCAGAAGCTTCTGCGGGAGATGGAGATGGCACAGAGAGCAGTCGATGTCAGCCTGACCATATCATGTGTGCAGTAGTCAGTCATAGCCAAGGAGCGTCAGTCAGCACTGTACAGGGATAATACAGACGATATACAATAACAACAATAAATCCACGGATTAAATAGGAGACTCTCCAAAACAATACCGAGGATATCAAACGGCCAAGTTGCGCATTGATACGTCTTTTGCCTGGTCTTCTGCATCTTGACGAAGACCCAAGCACCTGGAGCACGTCCGATCTCCGCGAAAACCCGAAGAGCCTGCGGACGTTCAGCGAAGCAACAGCGCTTGTCGACTTGCTGGCTGCACTGACTTACTGCGGCTTGCTTGCACTTTCAAGACTTCCATTCATCCATCTCCACTCCCTCCTCCTCCTCCCATCCCTTTCATTACTTCCACCAACCACCTATACCAGCATCGCTCGAGCTCTAGTAGCTTGTCGCATGAACGACAACACCGAGAATGCTGCGCACCCAGCTGTCCCAATGCAGTAAACGCGTCCTCAGCGGCCAGACGGCTGCCAGGAGCTTTACCAGCATCGCCCGCCGCACACCGCGCTCTGCTCTGGTCGCCAACAGGAGGGAACTCGGCGTCACAGCATACAACAAGTTCACCTCGCAATATCGCAACTATGCCGTCGCCGCCGAGGACACCGACAAGGGCGTCGACCCCTCGGACTCTTTCCTGTCCGGCAACACCGCAAACTACGTCGATGAGATGTACATGATGTGGAAGGAGGACCCCAAGTCTGTCCACGGCTCGTGGCAGGTCTACTTCAAGAACATGGAGAGTGGCGACATGCCCATCAGCAAGGCTTTCGTCCCTCCCCCTAGCATTGTCTCCCAGCCTGCCGGTGGTGTTCCCGGCGCCAGCTTCGCCGCCGCGCCTGGCCAGGGCAGCGGCAGCGATGTCACCAACCACTTGAAGGTTCAGCTTCTCGTCCGCGCATACCAGGCCCGTGGCCACCACAAGGCCAGAATCGACCCTCTTGGCATCAGGAACGAGGCCCAGCAGCCCTTCGGCGTCGGCAACCCCAAAGAGTTGGACCTCAAGAGCTACAACTTCACCGAGCAGGATATGGAGCAGGAGTTCACCCTCGGCCCCGGTATCTTGCCTCGCTTCAAGACCGAGGGCAGAGAGAAGATGACCCTCAGGGAGATCGTGGACGCCTGCGAGGAGATCTACTCTGGCAGCTACGGTATCGAGTACATCCACATTCCCGATCGCGAGCAGTGCGACTGGATCAGGCAGCGTGTTGAGGTTCCCCAGCCCTACAAGTACTCTGTCGACGAGAAGCGCCGCATCCTGGACCGCATGATCTGGTCCTCTTCCTTCGAGGCCTTCCTTGCCACCAAGTACCCCAACGACAAGCGTTTCGGTCTCGAGGGTGGCGAGTCCCTCATCCCCGGTATGAAGGCTCTGATTGACCGCTCCGTCGACTACGGCGTCAAGGACATCGTCATCGGTATGCCCCACAGAGGTCGTCTTAACGTCCTGTCCAACGTCGTCCGCAAGCCCAACGAGTCTATCTTCTCTGAGTTCGGCGGCAGCGCTGAGCCCTCCGACGAGGGCAGCGGTGACGTGAAGTACCACTTGGGTATGAACTTCGAGCGCCCCACACCTTCTGGCAAGCGTGTGCAGCTGTCTCTCGTTGCCAACCCCTCTCACTTGGAGGCTGAGGACCCCGTTGTTCTCGGCAAGACTCGCGCCATCCTGCACTACAACAACGACGAGGAGCACGCCAACTCCGCTATGGGTGTCCTCCTCCACGGTGACGCCGCTTTCGCTGGCCAGGGTATCGTGTACGAGACTATGGGCTTCCACAGCCTTCCCGGCTACCAGACCGGTGGCACCATTCACATCATTGTCAACAACCAGATCGGTTTCACCACTGACCCCCGTTTCTCCCGTTCCACCCCCTACTGCTCTGACCTCGCCAAGGCCATCGACGCTCCCATCTTCCACGTCAACGGTGATGATGTCGAGGCTCTGAACTTCGTCTGCCAGCTCGCCGCTGACTGGCGCGCTGAGTTCAAGAAGGATGTTGTTATTGACATGGTCTGCTACCGTAAGCAGGGTCACAACGAGACCGACCAGCCTTCATTTACCCAGCCCCTGATGTACAAGCGCATCAACGAGCTGCAGCCTTCCATCGACATCTACGTCGACAAGCTCCTCAAGGAGAAGACCTTCACCAAGGAGGACGTTGACGAGCACAAGAAGTGGGTCTGGGGCATGCTCGAGGAGTCCTTCTCGAGGTCCAAGGACTACCAGCCCACCGCTAAGGAGTGGCTGACCAGCGCCTGGAACGGCTTCAAGTCGCCCAAGGAGCTTGCCACTGAGGTTCTTCCTCACCTTCCCACCGCTGTTGGCGCCGACGAGCTCAAGCACATCAGCAAGGTCATTGGCGAGATCGACGAGGGCATTCACGTTCACAAGAACCTTAAGCGTATCTTGAACAACCGCACCAAGACTGTGAACGAGGGCAAGAACATTGACATGGCTACCGCCGAGGCTCTCGCCTTCGGTTCGCTCTGCATGGAGGGCCACCACGTCCGCGTGTCCGGTCAGGATGTCGAGCGTGGTACCTTCTCTCAGCGCCACGCCGTCGTCCACGACCAGGAGTCTGAGAAGGCTTACACTCCCCTTCAGCACCTCAGCAAGGACCAGGGTACCTTCTCTATCTCCAACTCCAGCTTGTCTGAGTTTGGTGTCCTCGGTTTCGAGTACGGCTACTCCCTCTCTTCCCCCACCGCCCTTGTCATCTGGGAGGCTCAGTTCGGTGACTTCGCCAACAACGCTCAGTGTATCATCGACCAGTTCATCGCTTCCGGTGAGGTCAAGTGGCTCCAGCGTTCCGGCCTCGTCATGAACCTGCCCCACGGTTACGACGGCCAAGGTCCCGAGCACTCTTCCGGCCGCATGGAGCGTTTCCTGCAGCTCTGTAACGAGGACCCTCGCATCTTCCCCAGCCCTGAGGCCCTCGAGCGCCAGCACCAGGACTGCAACATGCAGGTCGCCTACTGCACCACCCCCTCCAACAACTTCCATCTTCTCCGTCGCCAGATGAACCGCCAGTTCCGCAAGCCTCTCATCTCCTTCTTCTCCAAGGCCCTCCTCCGTCACCCTCTCGCCCGCTCCAACCTTGAGGACTTCACCGGCGAGAGCCACTTCCAGTGGATCATCGAGGACCCCGCGCACGCCGAAGACGCCGCCTTCAAGATCGACGAGCCCGAGCAAATCAAGCGCGTCGTCCTCTGTACCGGCCAAGTCTTCGCCACCCTCTTCAAGCACCGCGAGGCCAACAAGATCACCGACACCGCCATCACCCGCATCGAGCAGCTCAACCCCTTCCCCTGGGCCCAGCTCCGCGACAACCTCGACCGCTACCCCAACGCCGAGACCATCGTCTGGTGCCAGGAGGAGCCCCTCAACGCCGGCGCTTGGTCTTTCACCCAGCCCCGCATCGAGACTCTCCTCAACAACACCGTCAACCACGACAGGAAGCACGTCATGTACGCCGGCCGCAACCCCAGCGCTTCCGTCGCTACGGGTCTGAAGTCTACTCACATGAAGGAGGAGCAGGACTTGCTCGAGATGGCTTTCACTGTCAAGCAGGACAAGCTCAAGGGCGAGTAAGCTGTTGATGGAGCGAGAAGAAAAAAGTTAGTGGAAGGTTAACGATCCATCAAGCAAGTGATGGATGCCTTTTCTTTGTTCGAGTAGGTGGATGGACGGACGGATGGATTGGGAATTCCCCGAAGGAAGGGATAACCAGGCACTGAGCACCGTTCCGTGTGGGTTTTGGTTGTTGTGTTGCCTTGTGTTGTGTGTAATTGTGTCTTTTGTGTACATAGGATTTAGGGTATTCCGGCGCAAAAAACTTGTTTACTTTGTTTCTCCATAATGTTCCTCCCATAACCTGTCTTCCCATACGTTAAATCTGTTGTCTCTTCCCCGAGTTTCGGCTTCCCTTTTCTGGCTTTCTCTTGCTCGTCACATGCGAACCCATTGCGTTGGAGGCTGCGTTGCGGTGTATGTCTCACGATAGCGCATGGTCATATACTCCATGGCTCCATTTTGCTCATATCACGGAGTCTTCTAATACCAGTCTGCGGCAGTAGTAGCCCGGTCTGCCGGAACCAGCATTGCCAGCCAGCCAGCGCAGAGCCAGCGCCCTCACTTAACTAGTCCCGCGCTAGCTCACGCGGGATTCCCGAAAGCGTAGTTAGTTCGCAAGGGGGAACTCGGTAGGAAGCAGAGAACGAAAGCGCCAAAAACCTTGGAAAAAAGACCGCGAATACCTTCCCCTACCTTACCCGAGATGCTGCCGAAAAATACGGTAGCCATGCACTATGAGCAAAACTGGGATGTGGATACTTGTCCGGGGGTGGAAGATGGAGGAGCGGCCTTCACCGACTTGACTTGGAACGTCTGGACTGATTGCTATTTGTGAGAGAGGCAAAAAGAGTGGACTTCTTTCCTTACTTGACCTGACTTACGCACATATACTGATATACGTACATACGCAACTCATATTCACCGTACCGGTACTGGGCTCTGCAGAGTTCTGGTTTTCTTCTTCTCCTTTCAGGCTGGGATCTTTTCTTCTCGTCTGATTCGCACTGGACACGTACTGGACGTTGAAGGATTTGGAGTCTAGCTGGCCTGCTTCTTGTTTTGGGCATAGACTTCTCTAGTCGACTCTGTATCTGGATTCGTCGTTGTCCCGATTGCGTCTGCGATCTCGAGGAAAGAACAAGAGCCAGGAGACCCAAGCCTCCAGAATCCAGGGAACAAGACCCCAAGCAAAAACAGCCCCCCAACAACCATGGAATCCCTAAGCAACATCCACGGCCTGGACGCCGAAGGCCTCCAAACGACCTCCAACACAACCCTCCGCTTCATGAACCCCTTCGCCGCCCGCCTCGCCCAACTCTCATCGACAATCTCCGCCTCCCCCGCCTCCATCGACGCCAACATAGTCTCTCCCGCGCTCACAATCGCCGCCCGCGCGGGAAACCTCGCCACAACGCGCCGCCTCCTCGACTCCGGTGCTGATCCACACCTCGATCTTCCGGCCGAGCACTCGCCCTTGTTTGAGGCGGCGAGGCACGGGCATGTCAAGGTTACGCAGCTGCTTTTGGCGGAGAGGTTGAGGAGGGGACTTTGGGGTGTTGATCGCCATTTGAGGGATGGACGGGTGCTGAGGGAGGCGGAGGAGAGGGGGGACTTGGAGATGGTGTTGCTTTTGACGATGGATGCGGCGGATTTGTTGGGTTTGGAGGATTTGGATCGCGTGAGGGAGGGGAGGGGGAGGAGTGATAGTGTTATTAGTTTGTAGTGAGGGGTTGGGTTGGGTTGGTTTTTTGATGTTTTTTTTTTTTCCTGGTTGGTTTTGTGATTGGACGCTCGCGTTTTGTTGATTCATCCTCTCCGAGTTTCGCTTCTGTTCGTTCCTTCTCGCATGGCATTCTCGACCTCAGCACACTCTACCTCCCTACGACGACGACGACGCCGACGAGGAAAAATTGGTGTAATGCCCAGGACACTTCCGAAACGCCTCCTGCAACCCCACCCCACTCCTCACATCCTCCAAAACAGCATCATCAGCCTCCTTGAACTTCGGCAGAAGCTCCACGACCTCCCGCAACTTTTCCTTCGGAATAACCACCACCCCCCTCTCCGCCTCGTCCAGCACCGCAAAATCCCCCGGCCTCACCTCAACCCCACCAACCCTCAAAGGAATATCCACAGCCCAAGGCTTCGCCTCCAACCCGGTCCCCGCAGCAGCAATCCCTCTCACCCAAACGGCAAACTCCCCATCCTCGCAAAGCTCACCGCAACCAACGATATCGCGCGTGCGCCCATCGACGATACTCCCCGCCACACCCCGGACTTTGAGCCGCGTGGCGACAATATCTCCCAGCAAGGCGCAGATTTGATTCGAAGGCTGTTGCAGAAGGGCTATGGAGCCTGCAGGCGGGATGTCGGTCCAGTGCTTGTCAGTGGGGAGGTTGGAGTGTTGCGGGATGGGGTTCTCGTCGTCGCCTGTGAGCTCGGGGGAGTCGGGGAGGTGGGTTTTGGGGACGAAGAGGACGGTGCTGATGGGGGCGACGATGGGGCGGGAGGTGTGGTTTTTCGGGGTGGAGGTGGGTAGGGGAGCTGGTTGGGTTAGGTTGTTAAGCGGTGTGGATTGTGGGATTTGGAGGAAGGACGCTTACTGATGTCTACGAGGGAGCCTGCTGATGGGCATTTGAGGACGAGGAGAGCGTCGGCGACCTGGGTCTCGTCAGGATGGGTTTTCCTGGCTTGATTTTGGGAGAGTCGGGGAGGCGGACGTCGCAGCATGAGTACTTGTCCTGGATCTCTTTGCACATGGCTTGGGTCTCTGCTGTTGAGAGGGTCATTGTTCTGTTGTGAGAGTGGGTGGTTGGTTGATTTGGAGGAAATCTTAAAAATAGACTGCCTATAGACACATGATAGAGAAAGATCGAGATAGAGTATTACAATTGATAGAGGCAGCTTTGGGAAGAAGTGTACTTTGGTCTTTTCAGCATTGCAGTGCATGAGAGTGTATATGTATGTTACGAGGTACATGTAACAATGAGGTAGCTAAGGTACCTAGCTGTCTGGTTTGCAGCGGGGTTATCTGCAAGGCGAGCTTCAAGACCACTGCCTACAAGTACTTGCATCTATAACTACTTTACACTTGTACATTACTACATATGGAAGGTACGTGTATTTTTGTATACTCTTCCACAGTAAGAGAAAAGCTTCTTGACAGGTTACCATTCGTGATAGACATGCCCATTCCGTTAATACCACAGTCCCAGCTATACCCTTCGGGACAAACAGAGCACGCTACTGTACGTCCCCGCGCGGCAGGATCCAATCACTCCACTCACATCCGCCAAGCGAGACAATACCTTGCATGACCTCGTCTGGCCATGCATCATATCCCCAGCCATCCTCCCACTCGCCTGTCCTCTCAGAGCTCGCAAGGCGGAGACGGGCAGACAGAGGGGGCTGGTCGCGGTATCTCCACCGTACCTGCGTGCGAATGTAGAACGAATCCTCTCGACATCCATTCAACATCCATAGTTCCTTCAAGCACATCCCAAGCAAACCACTGCAAACCAGACACACTTCCGGTATCATCACCCACCTCTGTCACTTCCACGACAGACGTCATGTGTTAGACACACATTGCCTTTCGCGTGCAAGACAAATCGAGACATCTGCCGCCAGGCGCATCGCATCTGCCACCCCAACCCCCAATTCACTTCTGTTCCCACTCGCGCCACTTCATCCTTACGACACTTCACTGCACGTCTCAGCCCTACTGCCTGAAATCGCGACACTCGTACCATTCACCAAAGTCCTATATCCTCGTACCCTACTTCTGAACAAGAAACGCCTGCTCGACACATCCGGGAGGATCTCCACAATCGCATGATTCGCCCTTCGAACATGGCTTCGCGCGCCCCTACCCACGCCGCATCCTCAGCCTACGAATCCCACCCGAGCCTTGCCGTCAGTATGGAAGACTTCGAAGCAAACGAATTCTCGCCGACCATGCCCGACCATCCCTCGCAACATTCCATCTATCGCAGCGGCGTCTCATCCTACCAGTCCTCCACCAGCTCCACCAGAAGATCCGCCTCGCCTCCCGCATGGCGCAAAGCAGGAAGTGGATGGTTCAAACATCAAGGATCGCTATCGCCCAGTCGGCACGGCTACCACAGTAGAGAAGAGAGCTTGGAGTATCGTAGCGCGGACGACGAGGAGGGAGATCGCGATGAAGGCGAGGTCACATTGTATCCGCTCCCGGCCCGCATACCTTTACCTGAGAGCCCTACTAAAGGAAGAAGTCTCAGTCCTAGCCCAGCGCCTGTTTTCGGTGGTGGCGAAGCAGTACGAGCACCAGTGAATGCAAGACCATCAACGCCGCCGCCTAATGAGGGTGCGCAAGAGGCTCAAACCCCAGACCAAAAAACCCCAACACAGATGAACTGTAAGTCGCCAGTTGTGGAGCTTCGCAATTGCCTCAACTACTTCCCTTTCTTCCCCTGTCATGAATCCCTCCTAACAATGGCTCGTGGGCTAGACATCCGCTTTTCGACATCTTTGGATGTAATACAACGGACGGAGCCTATTGAGGCGGCCGTGACGTGGGCGCGCAAAGTCACCCACCACGCCACCAAGTCACGGCATAATTTTCTCTTCTATACCGTAGCTTCCCTTTTCTTTTACTGGCTGGCCAGCAACCTCCTCTCAACTCCGAGCAACACTCCCGCACCAGACCTGGTCAAAGTCGCCGGGCTTGCAAAGTCCTTCGAGCCCGTCATCTTCTACTCCGAGCATGGCCACGCGCAAATCGAAGAACTCCACGACACCGGAGTCGCAGTCTGGGACTTGGGAGAATCAGTCCGCTCAACAAACATGACCAGCGGGCCGATAATCGTCCACCAACTCGACGACCTCAGCGACTCGATGAAAACTCTCGCGATCGAAATGACCCGTTTCTTCGCCAGCGTCGACGCCGACGTCGACTCCATCCTCCTCGTAATGGAATGGGCGCAACGCGAACTCCTCGCCCTCTCCACCGCACCCCCCAGCGCCATCGGCTCCATCTGGTCCAACGCGCACAACCTCCTCACCCGCGTGGGCCTCATGAAAGACACGCAGCTGATGCGCGACCTCTTCGGCTCCACGCACGCGCAACGCACCAAATCCACCCTCGACAGGACCTTCCACGAATTCCTCGGCGTGCTAGAAGAAAGCATCAACAACGAACTCTCCCACTCGGTGCAACTCTTCGGCCTCTTCGAAGCCATCGACAAGCAATTCCTGAACCTCCAGCGGACGGTGATCCGCGAACAAGACCAGCAAGAACGCCTCGAAAACGACTTCCTCTCCTCCCTCTGGACAAAAGTCATCGGCGTCAACGCCTCTCTGTTACGAAAATACCAGAAAAACAAAGACCTCCTCTCCTCCGTACGCGACCGCACGGTGCGGAACAAACACGTTCTGGTCGACCACAATCAGCGCTTGCTGCAGTTGAAGAGCAATTTGGAGATTTTGAGGAGGAAACTTGTTAGTCCGCTTGTGAGGAGTGAGAATGGGAGTACGCTGGGAGTGGAGGCGCAGGTAAGAGGGTTGGAGGGTACGTATCAGTTGCTGAAGGGGACGAGGGAGGTGCAGAAGAGGAAGATGATGGAGATCGTTTATGGGAGTGGGTCGAGGAGGGGGGATGGGGGGGAGGAGAGGGGGATTGAGGGGTGAGGTGTTTGGTCTTGGTCTCGGTTTGATTTGGTGGGATTTCTTTTTGGTGGTGTTGGTGTTGGTGTTGATGATGGTGTTTCTGTGCTTGAGCTTTGGTGGAGGTTTTTGGATGAACAGGAGAAATCGGGGGAGTAAGGTATTGTTATGCATGCATGCATGATTAACTGACTGATTGCTTGTATGGCGCTTTCTTGGTTGAGGATTTAGGGTGATCAGTTTTCAGGGTTAGGATAGGATAGGATAGATGAAAGCCGGTGAGGGGGTTTTCTTTTTCTTTTGAAACGAGACAATATGTAGACATGTATATTCTTGTCATACTTTTTCTTGTCCTTGTCCTTTTTTTCCCCTCTGGATCTTGGATTCGATTCTCTCGTTTGAGAAGATTTGCTTTCTGTTGCGTGCGGGAAGAGTAGATGATTGATGAAGGTAGAGTTGGGGGCTCTGGACTACCACGGCAATCATCGGGAAAGACAATAATTAGTAGGCGCTTCTAAACGGGCATTCCAAAGATCCTAAGGTATTTTAAATTTTTTCCTCGCGCGAGAATACTCGATTTTGTTGTGCTTGGGAACTGGAATATGGAAATTTGGAGGTTTTATCATCACGGGTCTATTTCCTAAATGGTCGGATTCATGAGTGGGCATTTCGAGACTACTGCAGAGTTGATTTTGGCAAGAAGCAATAATGCAAGGTAACATTTTTATCATTGCTTCGTTTCGAGAAAATGGGATTTACTAGGTATTTGTTTTTTTCCCCATCCGTCGCGTGCGGAACATCTTCATCCACGGACTTAGTACGTCCCCAACGCACGGTCTCTTTCACACGTTCGATTGTCGCGGATGGGAGAAATCCCAGGAATCGGCTGCGAGGGCTAGAATCGTCCGCCGCGTTGTTGAAAGGGTGGCTTTATTTCAAGTCTCGACTGGGACGAGGCACACGGGGGGAAGGCGGGAAAAGAATATGCAGTCGGACTGTAGGAGGATGCAACAATAACGTGGTGCATGATGATTAGGCGAATCCGGGAGAAAAGGTCGAAAGGTCCAAGGTCGAGCCCTGATTGCACTGCCTCAGGAGGCGGGCGCCATGTGTTTAAACGATGGATTCGAGATCTCTCGGCAGTATTCTGCATCATCCATCGTGAATTATTTGCCTCACCCAAACATACACGTGTATTGGACGGAGATCCTCGAAACGAGATGGATGACGGTATGACGTTTCTTCTTTCTTCCTTCCTTTCTGCTTTCTTCGGCGCAACCGTTTTGTTTGTTTCACATTTTTTGGCTCGAGAATAATGGCAGTGCTGGGGTTGATTAGCACATTAGGCTCCACATGGTAGTGCCAGGTTGATGGCCGGCAGATCGTGACCTTTAGGTCTTAGCGTGGCGGTTGTTTTGTGTACCGGGGTTTGTGATATGATGGTGAGGAGAGGATCATGATGATGGTGATGTAGGGGTTTATGGATGCACGTGATTTAGGGAAGTGAGTTGATACTTGAAGGAGAGATTGACTTCTTCGAAGATCGTAGGACAACAGCAAGGGCATGTTTGGAGAGATCCTGACCCGAATGTTCAAAGAGTATGGATGGTACAGTGTGCAACGGCAAAGACGCTAGGGATTGCTTGCTGGAGAAGTATAAAGTGCTAGCGGGTCTTGGTATGGGGCTGTGCAGGTCGAGCAGAGCAGGAGAGGTGAATTGGAAGCTTGGGCACGTTCCACGACCATCGTCATTCGTCCAGCCATTCGTGTTTTGGCTGGTCAATTGGCAGCCATCAGGGCCATCGCACTGCTCTCTGCTCGGAGCTCGCATCTCTCTCCCATCCCATGATCCTCATCCCCCATCTCTTTGCTACCCGAGAAAGAGAGCCCAACAAGGTCTGGCCAGCGCATCATACCTTAGCCAGCCATCGCCATCATCATCACCATCGTCACCTTCTTCTTGAGGTCACATACCATTGGCTTCTGGTAGATTGTTACCCTCTGCAAGCACTGCGCCTCACTCTACCGCGACCGTTGACCCCACCCCGTCGCAAAGGGCATCGGCGCCTAACCTCTGACCGCTACCAAACGACCTGTCTCCCTCCCGAGACCGCAATCGCGTAACTGCAATTCAATCCAGTGACATTCTCTGCCACTGAGCCACTCTCATCCGCCGAGAGAGCAGTCGCATCTACTGTCCGTCCACCCATCACCAAATCCTGCACCAAGCTGTAAGACTATCTCGATATCAACACGTGCTGACGGACACAAGCTTACAATCCCAGTCAGCTCCTCCTGTACCACCTGCATACTTGCATACTTGCATACATCCCATAGTAGTGTGCTCCCAGAAGCTCACCACTACCACAATCATGAGTAAGTACATCACCGTCGCGCCTTGAGCTCCCCCTCTCCCCCATCCAAACACACATCCGCTCCTAGCCCCAAGCACACACCATTTATCCTTTAGCTCTTAAGCCTATCGGGCGCAGTCAAGCCTCCTTGACTGTAGCCTTTTTCGCTACCCGCTCTACCTTGGTGACATTCATTGCGCTGCGTCTTGGCTGTCCGTGAGCGCCTCTCGCAAACCTTCCCTCATTTACATTTCCTGATCGCACGTCCATATGCCATCATCGTCCCATCCCCGATCCTTTCCCTGATCTTCCCAACCCCCAAAAGCTCGCCCACCCCCCATCAGCCACAAACAAACAAACAACACTTATGCACGTACTGACCCTGTCATGAGGTGTCGGCTTTGGAGGAATCAAGCGCGCTTTCAGTAAACACGGCCGCACCTTCAGCAACGACGTCAACATGCCTGGTCAGCGCGAGGGAGGCGAGAATGGCGCCGTCGACGAGCGCACCCCACTCGTCCCCAGCGGCGGCAACTTTGGCAACAGAGCCCATCTGCATGGTCTCGATGGACCTAACGGCAACGGCAGCAAGCCTCTCTACGAGGACGACAGAGCATGGGTGCGCTGGCCCATGAACTTCCTCCACCTCACATGGCAGACTCTGGCCAGCAACTATGTCAACATTCTGCTCGTTTTCGTCCCCGCCGGTATTGCGCTGGGCGCTACCGGTGCGGATCCCACCACGGTCTTCATCATCAACTTCTTCGCCATTGTGCCTTTGGCTTCGCTGCTTAGTTTTGCCACGGAAGAGTTGAGCTGTAAGCTGGGTCAGACTATTGGCGGCTTGATGAATGCGACTTTTGGAAATGCCGTCGAATTGATCGTACGTATTGGTTGTCGATTGGAGGATGCACCTACCTTGACTGTCCACTAACATTTCATGCAGGTCAGCATTATCGCTCTCAAACAGGGTGAGATTCGCATCGTCCAGTCTAGCATGCTCGGCTCAATCTTGTCCAACATTCTGCTCGTCTTGGGATGCTGCTTCATCGCCTCAGGCGTCAGGCGCACCGAGAGCAGGTTCAACGAGACCGTCGCCTCAACCATGTCATCCCTCATGGCCGTCGCCGCGACATCCCTGATCATCCCGGCAACTCTATACGCCTCCCTCCGCGGCAGCGATGCTGACTCGGAGGACAATATCCTCATTCTCTCCCACGGCACCGCCATCATCATGCTCATCATCTACTGCCTCTACCTCGTCTTCCAACTCAAGACCCACTCCCACCTCTTCGACGCCGAAGCGCAGCAAGAACACGAAGGCGAAGGCGGCGAAGGCGGTGAAGAACCACAAATCCTCGGCCCCGTAGCCGCAACAATCTGCCTCATCCTGGTCACGCTCCTCGTCGCCATCTGCGCCGAATACCTCGTGGACAGCATCGACGCCATCGTCGAATCCGCCCACATCAGCAAAACCTTCATCGGCCTCGTCCTCCTCCCCATCGTCGGCAACGCCGCCGAGCACGTCACCGCCTGCGTCGTTGCCTACAAGGACAAAATGGACCTGGCCATCGGCGTCGCCATCGGCAGCAGCATGCAAATCGCCCTTTTCGTCACCCCCTTCCTCGTCGTTCTGGGCTGGCTCATGGACCAGCCGATGACTCTGCACTTCCAGGGTTTCGAGACTGTGGTTTTCTTCTTGTCGGTTCTGGTCGTGAATTACCTCATTCAGGATGGCAAGAGCAATTACCTCGAGGGGTGTATGTGTTTGGGCACGTATATTATTATTGCGCTGGCTTTCTACGTTTACCCCGATGATGCGGGCGATATTGGCGCCATGGTCAAGGGCGCTTTCCGTCGTTGATTGTCTTGTGGGTGCAGGAAGATGAAGTTCTTGTTAGGAGGGCTGGGCTCGTTTTTCTGTTAGTAAGAGAAAGGAAGGCGGGCTGATCCTTATTTTGGACAAGGACTATACCACAGAGGAAGAACGAGAATGAACACGGAAGAGAGATTTGAGGGGTGGCAGGAGAATGGAAGACGTGAGAGAAAGAAACAAGAAGAAGAAGAAGAAGAAGAAGAAGAAGAAGAAGAAGAAGAAGAAACAAGAAATAAGGGGGTAAGGGGGAGAAAAAGATACCCTCACCACACACACCACACCACACCAGATCACACAGATCCCAGAAACTTTTCGATTTTGTCAGCTTATCTTTTTGTATGTACTTTTCTAGCTTGTATCTTTTTGGCTGTATTACTGTATCATCTCGAGTCGAGTCTTGTTTTCCAACCACCTGTCAATTGTGCTGTGCTGATTGCTGGGGTTTGAGGGTATGTTTAACTTGGTGAGAGAAGTTGACATAAAGAGATGCTCATCACACGTGGTTCAGTGTTCCCCGATCTCGTTTTCGATCATGTCTGCCGGCCGCAGGGTTTTCCTCATGCGAGTTCGTCTTCGTTGGTGAGTGACTGCAATCTACCTTCTTTTTTTTTTTGGTTTCATCCGCTATAAGCGAGCGAAAATGAAGAAAACCATGCCATTAGCACGGATGATGCAGAACAATAGCGATTCGATAACCATCTTTGTAGCGAATGACTCGCTAGGAATACTATACCGTGATACCAGCTGGGCAAACCCGGGTGATCTCTGCAGCCGGGTGTACTCAACTCCGTAGTTCCCATAAATGACTCGGCATACATACCATTCCATCCATGATACTAGTCCGGTTAACCCAGGTCATCCGGCGGTCGGTTGGGCGTAAATACACACCTGGCATATACGATGCCATCCGTAGCATGCATTGCACCGGTGGAATAAACAATAGCCAGACAAGGGAAGGCTCAGGCAGGTAGTTGCATACCGGAAGGAACCCAAACCCTCACTCACTCTTCCTTCGCTCCAATTCGGAACCCTCGGCACCCTTGGAATCAAAACGGTTGAAAGACTTACCAGCCGAGCCAGCTTCTACATTGCAAGGCACGTCTAGTAGCAGACCATGCCTGTTTAGTAGCAAGCAAGTAAAAGGGCTCCCTCAAAAAAAGACCAACCAGTGCTTAGCCGCATATGATTGCATATTTTTCCTTTTTTTTTTTAAACCGTCGGAATAGCAAACTCGCTCGCTCGCATCGCAAGCGAAACGAACTCCTTCGCTCCCTTCCGGAGCTCTCGGAGGCGTGAGAATGGGGTGGAGCTAAGGTATGCTTTAGTTAGTAGGACCGTAGGAGCGTAGGAAGTAGGCTCGGCGGGCTGGTACGAGGGAAGTCGCAGGAGGATGGAGTAGGGCCGGCTGCTGAGGCTGGTGCTGCGTGCTGGTGTCGCGCACGAGTCAGGAGGGAGGGGGGTTTGGGTGGGTGAGTTTTGAGTTGGGAGACTTGAAGCTGTTACGAGGTATGTATGAGGTGACTAGGAGGCATTGTTATGGTTATGTGTAGGCGCGTTTGGGAAAGGGTTGGAGTCATGGGCTGGGTTGGTTGGGAGGTTTGGAGTTCGGCGTTTTGGGGTTGTATCGTATTCATACGAAGGTCGGACGTTGGAGGAGCCTAGGTGACCTGTTTGATGTGAATATCAGACTACTGAGACTGGTTTCTTGCCTGCTGGGAATTCTGGGGCGGACGGGCAGGTAGTGGGATCCTTTGAGGGATTGCATTGGGGTCTGTCCCGCGTTCAGCCTCTGCTCCTTTTTTGCTTGGGGTCTTCGTTTCTTGTTGTTCTATATTCTATTTGCCCACTCGCTGCTCGCTCGCTAGAGGATGCGAGCTAATGTGTGGTAGATCTAACGGTCGATAGGATATGTAATGTGATGCTTGTCCGTATGCATGTGTGCATGCAGACCTGGTCGTGATTAGATGGATCTTATTAGAAGGGAAAAACGGGAGCTATTGATTTTTCTCCTCGTCTCGCGTTGTAAACCTTGTTACTATGTTTGGTGGCACGACAAGCCAGCTGTTGTTGTTTCCCCGTGTCAGGACTCATGTCGAAGAAGAGAGTTTGGGGCTACCGTTAGATTCTGGTGTTATTACATGTTAGCCTTTCAGTCAGGGTTCGGCGGTTCTTTGATCCCACGTTGTCATCTCGTGGATTGACTGAATTCGGCGTTGCAGCATGATAATGATCGACCGCGGAAGGAACGTGAGGGAAGGCAAGTAGTTAGTGAAATCCTCCGCAATGGCATCATTGCTCCAGCTTTGGGCTTGCTCTGATTCTCACACCGCACACACGTAGCGGATTCACGGCCGAATCCTTGCAGTTCCTCTTTACCCTCCTCGGAGCGAGCACGAAATTTTAGTTCTTGATTATTGATTTCTTCCTTGCTCCTGCTCGTAAGACCTCGCTTCCTTTGCTGGGGGAGTTTTGATGCGCGGAGTGGGGATTTGGGAGCACTTGCAGATTCGTGAGGAGGATTGCATTGCGGCTGAGGACGGAATCAGCTCTACGCTTGAGGCTTGAGCAGGCAACGTATGTGGTCTGGCCGTATGGGCGGCTCAAACGCCATATGCCTCTGGCTTAGGACTCGACTCGTACGTCTTGTGACCGCAAAATACCGTTGCGAGACGTATTTGCCACTTGGTCTTTTCTGTCCATGGACGATTGTCTGCTTTTGGAGGTGGCGAGACCGGACGTGGCCGAGCGGAGTGCTAAGTCATTTCGTGGCTGGCTGGTGTGCCCACGCATGTATACAATTCATGGAGAATTCCGTCTCTGCGGGCGCTTGCGACAACGGCGCCGCAAGCAGTGGGCGTGGCAGGATTTACTTGCCATGTGCTATCAAAGTAGGTTTATTAACATGTGGCATAATCTTGCTTTGCCGACACAGGACACACCAGATTGAGTAAGGGCACAATTCCCTAAGCCACAACAAGACGACCCAGACCTATAAGGATCGCCCGTCGCAGTCCGCCACGGCGTCACCAGCGTGTCTGCACGACAAGGGATGTGAGCGCTAGTCGGCATGCGGTGAATGGAATATTCCAAGAAAGCCGGTTAGACTTTTTCCAAGTATATTGCGATTGATTGAGAGAAGGTACGAGGATTTTTCTCCCGGCCGTTCTCCCTACTTGCACACTTGCACTGGCGGGCGATCTGGCCTCGTTTCAGGCTTCCTCGGCTCGGCATTTCTTCTGACACGCGAGATGGACACTGCGAGTGCGCGAGGAGATCTGTGCTCGCGAGATTACGATGATTACAGCGCTCGCAAAGGTGGGAGTTGAGACAAGGTATGGTAACGGGTGCGGTATTCCACCGCGCATCGTCGTTGCTTTGATGGAGACAAGAGCGCAAGCGGTCAATTCGAAGCGCTGGACTTGTTGGCGGGTATGGCGGGGCATATTTGGATCGACTCATTCGGGGTCTACTAGTAGGCGAGGCTTTGTCATGGCTAATTGATTGGCAACCTTAGCATCGCGCAGGCCGCGCGATGTTAACGGCTTTGCAGCTTTGCTCGCGTGACTCGTGAGAGTGCAATAGGTAGCAGACGATATCAGATAGAAACGCCATCCGGAGAAAGAAAGGACTGATGGCTCGGCAGAAACTCGTGCGAAAGTTCCAAGGTATTCAACGGTGGAAATGTATGGAGCGGCCAAGCGATGAAGTGCAGAGTCGTTGCAGGGGCCCGCATAGGGTTGAGCAATCCCGCGTGCTCCTTAAGCGAAAGGATTCGATCCTTCACGGAGAGCGCCGCACGCCCACCGCCAGAAAAGCCACCTTCTACCGACTACTCGCAGACGACCCAGCAGCTAGCTTGCTAGCACTTGTATGCACGAAGTCTGAAGGCCGCTAGTCCGGCAGGATCGTAACGCTAGGGTCATACGTTCGAGGATCTGTCTGAAACCATACGCCTGGGTCCTTAGGCGAGTAGTTGTCATGCTGTTGACGAGTCGCAAGCAGCGCCGCGGATCTGTAGCTGCTGAACAGCTAGACTGCAAGCGGTCCTGCTGCCGAGAGCCCTTTTCCTGCGCATCCACCGGCCGCCGTGCGCGATGGATCAAGGAATAGACAGATTGTGATGACGGGTCACACATGGTGCCGTCCGCCGTCTCCTTTCCTGACATGACATGACACGTCCCACCATTTCTTATTAGTATTGCAACGCATGTATCATAATCTGGGCATCCACCTGGTGATGATGATAATCCCCCACCGTGGTATATTGCACTCCGTTTTATGTGACGACGAGGATGTTCGCCCATACCTGGCTGTATGATCTCATTCCGTCGCTTGCACAGGACCGCGCGTAATTACGCGCCTCGTCTTTGCTCTCCACCCTGCCCTTGGTTGTCGCTGCGCTTATTGCGGCGCCGAGTCCGAGCCCTCGCGAGTTTATGCGTGGGTGTACAATTCCAGCAACGGAGCAATAATAGTACTTTCGACAGCCCTTCTTCGCCTACAGGCTACGAGGCTGGCTGAGCCTCCGCTCGGTGCGCTCGGAATCCTCCAGCGCGCGTGGCGGCTAGCTCTGGAAGCTCAGAGTGTGCCGGTGCCGTTGTTGGCGGGTGTATAGTACGAGACCCGCCGGCTGCAATAAGCGTAGGGATCCCGGCGCGTGGGTTTTTTTGGCAAGCAGACGCAAAACAGGTCGTACAGCATACGAGGCCACCACCCTTCTTTGCTGCCTCTGGCTCTACTGGCCGCCGAGCCCCCCCGCTAAACGTCAATCGGTGGTTGCCATGTGTACGCTAACAACGGTTGAGCCATGTGGCAATGCTTTTCCGGGTACGGTGTGACGATGGCTCTGCCAAAGTATAATTTGCAGGAAGAAACATCCGGCAGCATGGGGCGAGACGTTGGAAGCGTGAAGCCGCCGTGGGTCGCGTCGTCGTCGCCGCTGCATCGTCGAACTGCCGAACACGATGGCGGACTACTGCTACATCGTTTTCTGATATGCCAGGCAGAGGCCGCGGCGTCCACCGGAGCGAGCGGCCGGATAGGGCAGGGCGGCCGCGATGGTGCTCACGTCGCGGCAGAAGGCCTCGGAGGAGTTGGGGAGGAAGAGCTACATATGTACTCTTCCTCCACCCAAAGGGGCATGGGGTGGTTCCAGCACGAGGGCGTGCACGATGCGCCGCCTTGGTGGTGACATCCTTCCAAGCTGCGGCCGAGATGCTTGGTGATCCTGCTCGCAGTAGTGCTGGCTGCGGCTGGGTCACCTTGGTCGTGGGCAGCAAAGAGACTTCGCGCTCCCTCGCTCGCTCCCTTGCCTGGGCGGGCGACTTAATGCACGCCGGCGCTGCTGGCTCGAGCCCGTCAAGACGATTGCCTGCTACATATTATTATCATTATACGGGCCTCGCTTGGCGCGCGGCTGCCGATGTAATGTAAGCCGACTTGTCACGCTTTCGGTGTCATCGGCAGGTAGAGGGATCCACAAGGTGTGTATGGACAAGTATGGGGAGAGGAAACGATGCCCCATTGGACTCGCCTCTCGTCTAAAATCACCGCTATCTATGTTAAGTGTGTGTATGACCTACCTCCGTACCTTCCTACCCTACCCTACCCTACCCACTCTAGCCACTCCTCCCACAACACTTTCCTTGGTGCTTGTTCCTTCGAAGATCCCCTTCTGCACCATCCCTCGCATCCTTCTACCTTATCCTTCTCCACGCACTTGTCTCATATCTCAAACACTGCTGCTACTTGCTGCCCACCTACTACCTACCTACCTACCTGCCAGTCCTTTCTGCTGCTTGCTGCACCTCCAAGCTGTCACTACCATCCAGACAAGGCCCTTGTTGTCGATCACCCATTCATCCATCCAACCAACCATCCATCGGCATCCACCACCACCACCACACCCGCCAATACAACCCACGTCTTTCTCCAACGGCCAAATCTCTGGCTGGCTGACCCTTTGTCGATCACTCCTCATATCATCGTCACAACCCAACTACTTTGCATTTCCGAGGAAGATCCTTCTCCCCGACTTTACTGATTGACCGACATCCTCTCGCTTGACCATCCATCCATTCATACCTTCAACATTGTCTTGCAACAACGCTATGTTATGGTATCAGACCTCACCAGACGCAATGTCAGATCTTCGAGCAAAACTCGCCATAGATACGAAGCCGGTGGAGTACCTTTCAAGCCCAGGCACTTCACGACCGGCAAGCAGATCGGCTTCCAGCACCACCAGCCCATGGAGGGCCAACTCAGCATCCCCTCTACCCGCCCACAGCGATCCAACTCTTCCCAGACACGCTCGTGAGCTTCCAATGCCTGCAGTCCGAAGCTCCTGCAACCTCGACCAGGCCCACGCAACCCTGCAACTCTGCTCCAACAAGTTGAAGACGCACTTCCGCAAACTCCTCGAAACAGACCCAGCCTCAGTCGAGGCGCTTTCGATTCTGACCGAAATGCATCGCTTCCGCCCCTGGCTGGAGCAATGGGAGAAGTCGTTCTCGACTTTCCTCGCAACCGCAATGCCCACTCTCGCTCAGCCGGACGTCAAGCGCTGCCGAGTACTGAAAGCCAACCACCTCAGCACGCTGATTCTGGCATCCATCTCCGGAGTTCGTGACGTCGACTTCGAGCCTTTCGTTGCCGATTTCAAGGCCATCGTCGGCCTTGCAGCAGCCATCATGGATACCGAGACGACTCCCGACGTTTCTCCCAAGTCTGCTTGTGACAAGAGAGAGGTGACTCTCAGCACGGTCATGACGCTCGCTGATCCTTTGCGAGTCGTCGTTTCCTGCTGCACGGATCCGATGGTTCGCAGCCGCGCTGCTAGGCTTTTGCAGCGGATTTCATGAGAGACAGGGCGAATCGAATACCCGGCATGGAAACATTCCAATGTCTAGGCCGTTCAAGCCGCAGTTTCAGCCTTGCAACCTTTTGCGATGCAGGCCATCGCAAGCCCCTCATCTCGAATCGTGCTCCTCGCATGCTGGCAATGCGAAAAGGACAGCACTCGAGATTAACTGCGGCGTATTGAGCAACACACTCAATACTTTCCGCAAATGGCTGGCTTGCTTGCCAGAACCTCAAGCAGGATGAGTGGCTCAGCCACATCCTACGCAGATCTGAGAGATCGCCCTACCCCAACGCTTCGATAAGCTACCTCTTTGGGCCCCTTGCCCGGTAGAACACGTGGCGTGACTGCAGCTTTTCTCCTCGGCAGAGGAAGAGGAGGGAGTCAGCCTCGGGAGGGAGGAAAGGATTCGTTCCGTCGAGCTCTTGCGTGTCGCTCAGAAGGAACGTGGCGAGAGAATCACACTCGATGAGGACTTGAGGCTGAAATTTGGAGGAAGAAGAGTCGCGAATATGTCCCTGGGAACCAGCACTGGGACACGCACAATTACTTGGGAATGGGAAAAGGGTGAATGGTATATTTAAGCGCACATGATGGCAGGAGATGCCTCGCAAGAAGATATCAGGAGAGTTGCACATAGATAAAAAAAAAAATCCAAAACAAATCACAAATCACAAATTCATCACATAACAAATCACACATAAATCACTTGTCCCAGTACTCCGGTAGCTTCCCCATGGCTTCCCCTCTAGGCTTCTCTGTCGGTCTGGTCTCTGCCTCTCTCAGGTTGATGGCTGGCATGATGCAGAATTCTATTCGCTCGTTGGCCGCCTTGAAACCATTGGATGACATTGAGCTGCATTTTTGGCGTCGGGGTGGAAATCCCATTGGACGCCTACAGGCGAGTAAGTCCAGACCTTAAACGAGTCCTTGTAGCTTTGCCGTGCGAGAAAAAAAATTCTACGCAGACAGTCTACGGGTCTTTCTAGTACTGAGTACGTGGTGATACCTCCAGCATGACTGCCGAATCAACGAAGGAAAGCCAGCTACATTTCCTACAATCCTCATATGCCTCCATCGACCAGCACCCCTCGACCCCCGGTCCTGAATGACAAAGCAAACGAACACAACCGAACTCGATCCAAATTACATCGGTCGGCGACTTCTCCATATTCTGCAAATGGGTCTTGCTCCTAGTCTGTAGCACTTTCTCGTGTTTCAAGTGCCATCTTACGCCCGTAAAACTTGAGAGAGCTCCACACCACCCTGGAGATGAAACCTCGCGCACTGACTGCGATAGTCGAAACCTGCGGATATTAATGATACATCCTTCTGCCACACGAGTAGACTATCGCGCAACGCTCGATACGCTCTGATGGTTATACTATTATAGAACTTCTGCTCTGCCTAGTTTGTCTTCACGAGTTGTCGCGACTGTTCACGCTACAAGATTTTGGTTGGGCCCGAGCTGTTTGCCTGCCTGCATCGAGTCAAGCAAGCGTGACGCCTTCCATGCGGGGCGGCGGTTGCATGCATGGAGGATGCATTGGTTCGTACGGATTTTCTGTAGAAGAGCGCAGGTCTGGCGGCAGCAGCGATTAGTTGGACGGCGCCTGGGTGCGCTGCCGTGCAGAAAGCTGAAATGCAAGCCTTGTCATGAGATGGACATCGCCCATGACAGCGAAAGGCAACCCACGGTGTGCCTTCAGTGTCACGCATGCCTTTTTGCTCTAGTATATTCGTTCTGTCTTCCTGCATTTTTGAAGCAGCATGTCGGATTTCTGTGAGGACTGGAACCAGCTCGACAAGTACCCGAACGGGCTGATAGGAAGACCTCGAAAAGACAACGAGCCCTTCATACGATGCCTGCAATGGGGCGACAACCTGTCCGAACGAGAAGAAAGCCGAACATTCCCATCCGTCAGCGAGCTTCTGACCACACTATCGAGCTCACAGAGCCGCCTTCGCGTGGTTTTCCTGCCAATCGCACCTTTGGAGAAAAACGAAGCAGAAGCTGAACAGTTCCGTCAGCTCTTCAAGCATTTCTCAATCCCCTCTGCAGTCCCAGCAGAACGCATGAGAAATGTCAGCCACGCTTTTGGGGCATCGCCAATTTCGCGCACGGATTTAGAATATGCCTGGTTTCACTTCCTGTGCCGCAACGTGGAAGTTGATAAGAAAGGCGAAATTCGAGATTTGGGCTATTTACACGACGCTCACAAGGAGGGTCGGTGGCAGGATGATCCGAGAAGGCTGTGGATCATGTGCGACTTCTTTCTGCATGTCAAACCGGCTTCTACGGATCACGCTGCGCCAAAGACTGTCACGTTGTTGTGTTTCGGTCCACCGGATAATGTCTTCGATCGCTTCGAAGGCCTCTTGGGTAGAGAGTCGTGGCGGGATATCACTCAGGAACCTTACCTGCTTTTCGATTTGCTTTTCAACGATCTTCATGAGGTCTACGATAAGGCGGTTTGGAAACTCTCCAAAGCGGTGAACCCGGCGGAGAAGGAAGCGTTGGAAAGAGCTGGAGCTCTTGGGAATCATGGGAGAGATTTCAGTGACTTCTCGTTCCGACCTCTGCACAATATTCAGAAGTATGTTCTTCCTCTTTCCTGGTCTCCTCAGGCAACGTGCTGACAAGAAGCTCAAGGAATTGTGTCTTCATGGTCGAAGCGGCCGAAGCAAGCACCGCGACGCTGAATGCAATCATTGCGAAGCTCGAGCAAAAACTGAAACTAAAGCAGCAATCACCTTCATCATATCTGACCGCAGCGGCAATCGACACAATCGAATATCGCAAGAGGAATTTCCATTCCACGTCTTTACGCTTACGCAGTGTCGACCATCGCTTGTCAAATGTCGTACAACTGACACGAACCATGGTCAACCAGGCAGACAGCGCGATTTTGAAAGCCGACTCGAGAGCCATGAAGTTCATCGCAGCGCTCACGTTGGTTTTTTTGCCAGCAACGGGTGTTGCTAGTGTGTTCGACACTCCTTTCTTCGAGAATGACTTCAACCCGTCGAGGATCACAGTGGCCACGAATTTCTGGATTTTCTGGGCGGTCGTTGGACCTCTGACTCTGATTGTTGGCATCGCTTGTCTTGTTTGGTATTACTACTTTCCCAGAAATCGGAGGTCTGATGGTGCATGGCGTAGTGCCGAGGAAATGATGTTTGTGCCATTTAAGAGGGAAACATTTCGAGGCTCCAAGAGCGAAGGGCCGGACAAGAGGAAAGTGAATGACATTGAGCATGGAACATGATCTTGGAAGGGATTGATTGCCGAGGTCATCAGTGTAGAAGTACATCAATACCGTATTCCATGAGACATTTGCTGCGGCATTCTCAACGATTCGTTCAATACAGGCATGTAAGAAATACAATCAAGTCTAGCGCTGGCCGCCATGCCTGCCCAGAGAGGCGAGCCCGTCCCCAGCTCCTGCAAGCTGTGCCCCGCCAAAACGCCCAGCTTCACGCCAACAGTTGCCTCCAGCGGCTCAACGACAGCTTGTGCATCATATTGCATCCTTCTCGCCTGGACCCCCTCCAGTTTGCCAGTCTTTTCCCACATCACTTAATACCCTACACCTCACACTCGCCACTCACGACTCGGTGTCCAGTCAGTCGCACCCTCACGACCAGAGAGAGACTCGACTCAAACGACAACCCCTTTGCTGCTGTCCGGACGCAACCCCCACCGATCGACGCATATATATGCCACAAGCACACACTTAATTGCTCTGCACGAGCACGCAGTCCGCCCGCCATGCCGAACAAAGGCAAGCAAGCCTACGACAACCTCGTCTACGACATCTTCCTCTGGGTCTTCACCATCGTCGTCGACCTCTTCTTCCGCGAAATCCACCCGCGCTCGACATGGAGGATCCCACGCAAAGGCCCGGTTCTGTTCGTCGCAGCGCCGCACGCCAACCAGTTCGTGGATCCGCTGATCCTCATGCGCACTGTTCGGCACGATGCGCGTAGAAGGATCGCGTTCCTGGTTGCCGAGAAGAGTATGCGCAGAAAGTTTGTGGGTTTCGCTGCGAGCTTGGTCGGCGCCGTGCCTGTCGGAAGAGCTTTGGATCTCAAGAAGCCCGCACAGGGTATCATTTACATTCCCGACTCTGAGGGCGACCCTACACTCGTCCGCGGCGAGGGTACAAATTTCGAGGACCCGCAGTACATGGTCGGAGGCCTCCTGGTCTTGCCCAGCTTCCAAAACACTGCTGCGAATGCCGAGATTCAGGAAATCATCTCACCGAACGAAATCAGGTTGAAGAAACCTTTCAAGGGAGAGGTCGCAGAGCAACAGTTGGCTGGTCTGGATCCCAGGGACCCCGAGTCGCATCTCGCTAATGGAAACGGGAAGCCAAAGGTAGGCACCAAGTTCAGTGTTGCGCCTCACGTTGACCAACACGCTGTTTACGATGCCGTCTTTGACCGCGTGGCCGAAGGCGGCTGTATTGGTATCTTTCCGGAGGGCGGCAGCCATGACCGTACTGAGCTTCTGCCACTGAAGGCTGGCCTGGCCATCATGGCCTTGGGCTCTCTAGCTAAGAACCCCGATTGCAACGTCACGATTGTGCCTGTCGGCATGAACTACTTCAACGCTCACAAGTTCCGCTCGCGATGCGTGATCGAATTCGGCCAGCCAATCTCTATCGAACCAGAGCTTGTTGAGAAGTACAAGGCTGGCGAACGCCGAGAGGCTGTTGGCCATGTCCTCAATGAAGTACAAGATGCCCTGAAGTCTGTGACTCTGCAAGCTCCTGATTACGACACTCTCATGCTTATTCAAGCCGTCCGCCGCCTGTACAACCCCAAAGGCAAAAAGTTGCCCTTGCCTGCTGTTGTGGAATTGCAGCGCCGCTTCCTGAAAGGCTACGCTACCTACAAAGACGACCCCAGAGTCATCAAGACGAGGAAGGCTGTGCTTGATTACAACAAACAGTTGATGCAGATTGGCATCCGTGACCACCAGGTCTCGTATGCGAAATTTCCATGGTACAGAGTTGTTGCATTCTTGCTGTACCGACTGGCCAAACTCCTTATTCTCAGCATTGCCGTCATTCCCGGTCTCATCTTCTTCTCGCCTGTCTTTATCGCTGGAAAGATGATTTCGATTAAGAAGTCGAAAGAAGCACTGGCAGCGTCATCCGTCAAGATCAAGGCGAGAGATGTCGTTGCGACTTGGAAGATCCTTGTCTCTTTGGCTTTGGCACCTGCACTGAATGTGGTCTACACCATCATTGGCACTTACTGGACTTACAAGAACCGCGTTGGAGGTCGTGTGCCCGAGTGGGCACCTCTGTGGTTCGTGGTCTTGTTCCAGATCATCCTCTTCCCGGCTGCTTGTTTCGCCGCCCTTCGCTTTGGAGAGATCGGCATGGATATCTTCAAGTCGATTCGCCCTCTGGTTCTCTCGCTCAACCCAACCTCAAGCAACACTCTTGTCAAGCTGCGTGAGCGTCGCGCCAAACTCCAAGCTGAAATCACAGAGATCGTTGATGAGCTTGGTCCTGAGCTCTTCCCCGACTTCGACAAGCAGCGCATCATCCAAGATCCCCACAAGACCGACGAACGTCCATCAACGCCAGGCCACCGTCGCCAACCAAGCGAAAGTGGCGACAACGAATTCTTCTCCTTCACACCCGCCACGCCTCCATCGCCAACAACTTCGCGCAAGCCTGGTGACCAAATCCCACGCAATGAAAGTTTCCAGAATATTGGAAGCGTTCCTTTCTTTAACTCGCGACCGAACACACCCAATCGCAGTCGAAGCAGGACTAACAGCTCTTCTGATGGCTTGAAGCTCACACGTCTCACTTCGTTGACTTCAACCAAGCAGTCGGAGTCAAAGAGCAACCTGGAGGAGGTGAGCAAGAACTTGCACGAGGCTCTGAGGGAGAGAAGGGGAAGGAGACAAAGTGAGGGGCAGGTGTTTGAATTCGCCAACGAAGACGATAGCGAGGAAGAAGAGGGCACTAAGAAGGACATTTGAGCACGCCCTTTGTTTGTTTCATTGGTCAGTCTGGTCATGCTGATATCGGTTGTGCGAAGCAAGCGACTCTACCTGTCTTTTTAATTTCCCTTTTGACTATCTATCACTTTCCCGGCTACGCTACTGCTGATGCGTCGAATTAGCCAGCGAAAGCCAAATGATACCACTACGCGTACCTCACCAAGAATGTTAAAAATCAAACACCAAAAACCAAAGAAACCCCCAAACAACAATCCATCAATTTTTTTCCACCTGTTTTCAAATCTCCTTAAACGTCGCCAGCGAACTCAGCGCTTTGCCACTATACTCGAACAGCGTATTGCTCTCGCAGCTGCTTCCCAGAGCGGCGTTGTCGACCCATGCGGGCTCCCAGTAGAACAAACCTGAGCCGCCCGCTGCGGCGACGTTCTTGATCCAGGTCGATTGCCCGGCTGCTGAGAAGGGGATGTTGCGCGTGTCGGAGGGGAAGGCGTAGCGGGGGTTGGGGCAGGATGTTGGCCAGTTTGTTTCTGGGAAGGAGGATTAGTGCTTGGCCAATTTTGGGCGTTTGGACTGATGTGGTCGACAATGCCACTGGTTCCAAGCTGGTAGTCTTATTTTTTCGCAGCTGAATCACTGACGAAGCGAATAGAACAACCAAACGGTCACGGTAGGCAAAAGTCATGGGGGAAACAAACTCACCAACAACCATCACCTCCTTCCCATACTTCTCCTTCATCTTGGCCAAAGCACTCTTCAAACTCCCCAAAGTCGCCTTCTCGTCGTAAAAGGGATAATACGAAACCCCCTGCACGTCAAAATCCGCCTTCGTCAACGGACCCTGCTTTAGCAATAAATCATACCACCACTGCTGCGTTTCGAAATCCCAGCCCTTGTCGAGATGCAGCATCAACTTCGGCTTCGGCTGCAATCTACTGTCCTTCACGCCCGCCGCGGCAGAGTGCAGAAGGCGCGCGAGATTGTACGCTCCGTTCGGTTGGGAGATTTGGCCGGCGGGGAAGAGGGCGCCGGTGGTGATTTCGTTTCCTAGACTCAGGAGCGTGATGGGGATGTTGGCGGACGCGAAGGCGTTGGCCGTTTCGAGCGTGTAGTTGTAGACTTTCCAGGCCAGGGAGTCGATTTCGGACGAGGTTTTGGGCCAGGTTGAGGGCGGCGTTTGGTGCGCTGGGTCCGCCCAGGTGTCACTTAGGTGCAGGTCGAGGTAGAGGTTTAGGTTCGCGGAGCGGGCTCGCTTGGCTAGTTTGAGGTTGTAGTCGAGGTTGTAGTCTTTGTTTTGAGGGTTGACCCAGAGGCGTTGGCGGACTGTGTTGATGCCGTTGGAGGCGAGGATGGTTTCTAGAGGTGCTTTGCGGCCGTCTAGGCCGGTGAAGGTGTGGCCTGCGGATTCTTGGGCGAGGAGTGAGGACCAGTCGACGCCTTTGTGGGTTAGGGCTGCGGTTGCTGTTGTGGCTATTGTGAGGAGGTGGTGGAGGATCTTCATGTTGGAGGGAGGGCCTGGTGCCTTTCTCGAGATGGCTGGGCAGCGTTTTCTTGGGAGGCGGCAAGCGACCTTATGAGTATTGAACGATAGAGAAGGTTCTTTTATGAGAAGCCTTGAAGACATCCATATTGTATACTTCGCCTGCTGAGCCGAGACGTCTTAGACGTTTCATCTATATCGCATCGGCTCCACCAAGAGACGGCATCGGTCGCTCCGTGAAGCTTGTAGTGTAGAAGGCTCCGATGTACTTGAAGCTTACATATATCATCTTGTCTAATAATTCCATCCATACAGCAGCATTGCAGGCATTCGGTGTGGTAAAGTCTATCGAAAGTTGAATTTGCTTTACATTGGGTGTCTCTCTCTTCCCCCTCACAATGTAGCCCTAAGTCGTAGAAGTGGCCGGCATTTCGAGTATATTACAATCGATCCCAGTGATTTCCAGAGTCGCTCCTGAGTTGAAATTGTCAAGCTCATCGTTAGGATCAGTCGTCGGCGTTCACACACGAGGGCATCCTGCGAAAGTCGTCCCTTCACACGTTGACCCCTTCGTCGATCAATCCGAGTCTAGCCGGCGAAACTGGCATCCTATCGATCTCGAGGTTCGATGTTTGCCATTGTGTTCAACCAACACCACTCTCTGCGATGCCGGGCAGATGCGTAGCAGGTCTCGTACATGACACGAATTCAGGAACGACCTACATCGAACGTTTTTGAGCATTGCAGATATATTATTAGTACGAGTACACAATACCACATAACAACATCCTAAACATTAGCCGCGCTTCAGCAAACTGACAAAAAAGAATCCAAACAAATACACGCATCGAACAAGAATCCGCCACACTCTCGCACTTCCAATATCGAAAATACAACCAAAAATACAGCCAAACTAATATCCCATGCTCAAACCCATACCCATACTCTCATCAATCATTACAACCCCAACCCGCCACCTACAACCATCCCAACTGCAACCACGAAACTCCATTCAACCCCCTAAGCCTACGTAGACCTAACCAACTTCCTCGGCTTCTTCTTCTCCACCGGCTTCGCATCCGTCGTCGGCGTACTACTCCCATTCGTAGCAGGCGCAGCAGCAGCGCCCTCACCAGCCTTGTTACCCGACGTGGCGGCGGCCGCCTTAGGAATCGGCTTCTTCTTCGACTGCGCAGCACCACCCGCCGCAGGCTTCCTAGCCGCCGCCGGCGCAGACGCAGCACCCGTCTGATTCTGCGTCGTACGCTTCACAGGCGTCTTGCGAGCCAACGGCTTCTTGGCCGGCGTCGAGCCAACTTGGCTCTTATCGTCGTCGCCCATTTCGCCCGTGGCGACGGTTTTGGAAGAGTTGATCTTGCGCGGAGCGGGGCGGCGGCGAGGGATGGGTTTGCGCTTTTCTTCCTTGCTGCCGTCGTCGCCTTCGCCTCCTTCGACGAGGAAGTGGGCGTCGGAGATTTTCTTCCCATTGATGTCCGTCACGTCTTGCGGGCAGGAAGACATTACAACGACGACGTCGCGCTCGGCGCGCAGACGGACGTAGTCGCCTGATTTCGTGCGGGGGGACTGGAAGCTTATCTCGCCGGCGTCGTCCCAGGGGACGTTCATGAAGAGGTTCAGGGGAGCGGGGATGTTGTTGATGGAGATTTCGGCGCCGACGCCTTTGGCTCCCTTGAGACCGGCGCGCTCGTTGAGTTCCTTGAGGGCGAGGACGAGGTTCTCGGCGCAAGAGCCGTGTTCCTCCCAGTGCTCGACGCCGAGCTGCTTGTAGCGCGGCGGGTCGCAGGCGGCCATGAGCGTGTCGTGGCAGCCGCCGGAGCTGGTGTCTTCGACGAACGTGAGCATGGGCTCGCGCAGGTTGGAGACGAAGACGTCGTTGACTTTGGGGACCAGGTGGAGGGTCGAGGCGCGCGTGTGCTGCATGCTCAGGTACTCCATAGGACCCGCGCCGGGGGCGTTCATGGCGTTCCAGGCTTGGTAGCCGGCGAAGAGTGAGCCGCCGTATCCTGAGCCGGAGATTGCTGCGAATCCTGTGTAAGCTTCGTCAGTGCCTGGGTTCAGGCAGCTGGGGGTGGTTACCTTTGATACCTGCGGCGCCGACGGGCGTTTGGGAGAAGTCTTTGAGTTGCTCGACGTAGGACTTGTTGGGGTCGCGTTGGTGCTGGGATTGTGTATGTCAGCACCGTGGCACTTCTCCTTAATGTTCGGGGGCCTCCTCGATCAACTTACCGTAGTTGCGAACGAAGACACCGTATCGCTAGCACTCTTGGGGATGTAATTGCTATAAGCCTTTCCACTCGGCATATACGAGCCCCAAGTCCTAGAATTCTTCTGCCTCTCCGTCTCGCCCTGCTGCTCTCCTCCCTGCTTGTTGCCATTCTTACTCCACCCAATTGAAGGAACATACGAACTCCAAGTGTTCTTCTTCTGCTGCGACTGCTGTCCCTGTTGCTGCTGCTGGCCATCATCGCCCTTCTCAATGCCCTCCCTGGTAGCCTTCTCAGCTTCCTCTTGAGTAGGAAGATCCATGCCACTCTTCCTGCTCTTCTTGGGTGTAGGCCTTGTCTGCTTTTCCTCGTCTTTCTGCTGAGATTGCTGCTGCTGCTGCTCGCTCTTCTTGTCTTTCTGCTGCTGCTGCTGCTGCTGCTGCTGCTGCTGCTGCTGCTGCTCCTCATCCTGCTGCTGACCCTGCGCTTGTCCCTGGCCTTGCTCATCGCCATTCTTCAAATCCGGCTTCGGCAGGGCAAAAGCCCAGGTATCAACGACCTGCGAGCCGGAAGAGTTGACGATCTTGATCGTCTGGCCGGCGGGGACGAAAGTCGCAACGCCATGTCTGGCAGGCACGGTCTGTAATTCGGGCATTGTGGCGAGAGAAAAAGCTCACACAAAAGCTGGTCTCGAGACGGTAGATGAAGGAGTCTCCTATGAAGAGAAAGCGACTCGTCTGATCCAATCTCACGACCCGTAAGTGACACGGGACGGAGTAGAGAGGTACTAAAGCTGAATCGCTACAAGTAGTAGTCGCAGAGAGATAAATCCTACCAACAAAAACACAAAAGGCAGTAGGTCGGGAGTGTTAGAGTGTGTATAGTAAGTAAGTAGTGTACAGTTCACAAACACAAGAAGAACAGCTACAATAATCATCCCTTCAATGCAGCAGCACGGGGGAGGCGCGCAGCGATCCACAGCCACCGACCGCCATGCATCGAGCAAGGCAAGCATGCTCGCAGAGAGAAGAGCTGTCGTCACCTCCCTCTCACCTATCGTCTTTGCTGGTGATGTAGCGCGAAAGCAGCCCGTGAGACGTTGCAACGCCCTGCGTCATCGTGCAGCGAGGCAAAGCTTAAAGATGGGGTCGAATCGAGCTCCTCGAGCTCCTCTCCCCTACTTCCTGCGATCATCGGCGCAGGCTTCTGTGCGTTTTTGGCCCGCAAGCATATCCCGGTTTTTTGGGTAAGGGATCTTGGGAGGCAGGGAGAGGGAGGGTTTGCGTTCCGGTCTGCTGGATACCTGTCTGTGTTCGCGGAGGTGATTAGCTCTCCAGGTTTTTGTTTGCAGCTCACAGACGCGCAGAGGGATTGGTCTAGGTCCCCATGGCCATTTGCTTGCGTTTGGTAGCTTTTCCCACATGGCTTTTGACGATCCTCAGAGTGCGTGGACGCAAAGCACAGATGGAGCGAGAAAGTCGGAAAAGAAAGGCGAAGAAGCGACAAATCATGCATACTCGAAATGGCTGCCTTATATTTGCATTCTGTGTATCTTAGAACGAGATTAAGACGACCAAAGAGGCCGTGGATGAATGGTACATTGGCACTGGACGAGCTGGACTGCCTTTGCCTTACAATTACATATCGTGTATATAATTTTTTCTGAATAAATCTGTGTATCTGTCTGTTTGTGTGTGTCTAGGAGAAATCCCCCAAACCGTCTTTCTTCTTCCCAAACTCCATGAAACCCCCAATGCTTGCTTCCCAGAACCACTCTCCGATGCAGCTAACAACCACCCTCACCCCTCTGCTCCTCTCATAATTCCAATTGTATCCTACAAGCATCTTCTTCCCCAACTTCAAATCAACAGTCTACCCCCCCATTGCACCTGCTGTGTTGAAGCATGCATCTTCCTTCGATATCCACACAGTTCCCCTCCCTCCCTCTCTCCTCGCTCACAAGTGATGAAATTCCACTCCCCTCTTCATCAAAACTGTTGAACCCATCTCCCTCTCAAAAGAGAAAAGACCACATTCCAACTCCAACAACCTACGCAACCCACTGCGCAACAGTAACAAGCGTCGTATACCCCATAGCCACAACGCCCAAAACCATCATCGCCACATCCAACAACTTCTCCGAAAACGACTCCGCAACGCCCTTATAATGCAGGAAAGCCGGGTAAATATACACCAGCGGCACGCAAGCGAACGACCCAATAATGGCCACGAACTTGTCCAAATCGGAGGCACCCACAATCGCCACGAGGCCGCAGACGAAAGTGGCCGCGGCGCGGAGCATGTTCTTCTTCCACTTGATGGCGACGGAGCGCTTGCCGGTGGCCTTTTCGCCGAAAAGCGAGGTTTCGACGATGCGGATGGCGGGGAAGAGTTGCACGGGGTTGCCGACGAGGACGGCGAGGGAGTAGAGAAATTGGACCGCGTTGACGAGCGGCGAGTCCTGGGGGAAGTTGGAGATGATTTGGATTTTGGTGAATTCGCCGAAGGTGGCGTAGCAGAGGGCGCCGATGGAGGTGAAGACGCAGGTGATGAGGAACATGATGAGGTAGAGGAGCTTGGAGAAGTGCTCCGGCTGCTTCATGCTGGATTGGATGGGGAGGATCAGGCCGATGCCTTCGAAGGTGAAGATGGCGCTGCCGATGGTGAGTGGGAAGGTGGACGGGTTGAAGAGCTTGACGCTCTCGTTCATGCCGTATTGCGAGAGGCTGGTGATGTCGTATTGCCAGATGTAGACTACGCCGATTAGGATGAAGACGTCGGCGAGGAGGGCGGTGGGGCCCAATTTCGAGATGTTCCTGATCAATGCCAGAGGGACCAGGAGGACGAGCTGGAGGATGATGAACGAGTTGATGCCGATGGGTAATTGCCGAGTCTTCAACACCGCCTGGAAGAAGGAATACATGTTCTCCGCCGTGAAGATAATACCAGCGCAGACGAAACCCAGCTGCGAGAGGGTGATGGAAGCCAGAACCAGAGACCGGAAGCGCCTGCCGATAATAGCCTCGCCAATCTCACCATAACCGCCACCACCGCACCTCTGCCTGCACTCCAAGAGCAGCTTAAAGCACACGCAGGTGATAAGAGACACCATGATGAGCGTGATAGACGAAGCCAGAATACCACCGTTCCTGAAAGCCTTAGGCAAGAACAGAATACCCGTACCCACAAACGCCTTAAGCAGGGTAAAGAAAGTCTTAACCGTAGTCGCGTCGCCCTCCCGCTTCATACGGCGCGAACTCTTCCTCCTCCCAAGCAACGGACGCCTCTCAGTGGGCGCATCGCCATTCGGGCCCTCACTCTCATCAATAGCAGACTCATCATCCTCGTCCGTATCGCGCAGATCCTCACCAGCAAAATCGCCATAGAGTTCCAAGAAACCGATAAAATTCTTCGTAACCGGCACAGCAGCACGACTCAGCCGTCTGCGAAAATTCGGCCGATCGGCGAAATTCCGTTGCACGACATACTGCCTGCGAAAGCCTCCGGGCTGAAGGACCTCGTCAGCAGAAGGCTGGTTGGCATCCAGATGGTCCGATTCCGGTGCAGCAAAACTGGCCGCGCGCCGGGGAGCGTTTGCTCTGGCTTTGATTTTGTAAATGTCGCGGTGAATGTCGCCGCCCTGCAGGAGTAGAGAGGATTCCTGAGCCTCACTGATGCCGCTGTGATTGTCCGGCTGTGCCGGGTCAGAGACCAGGGCTTCCGGGTCCGCAGAGTAGCCTTCTGGGAGGTAAGGGTCGACGACCTCGGCCTCTCGTCGACTGCTCTGCAGGCTTCCGGGAGTTTCTGACATGATGGGGTTTTTGGTGATGGGGGGGAGGCGAGACGCGGGTAGAGGTGTGATGGACTTCCAATGTTATTGCTAAGTGAGAAAAGCCGCCAGGGATTCCAGATTCACCAGCACTTTCTGACAGCCAGACACGGACGCACACACTCCAAGCAGGGCAAGCAGCGAGGTCGCTCGAATTCCAGCACACCGGAGAATACGGTGGGTGTAGCGAGAAGCGAAAAGCAGCAGGAGAGAGACTTCCCAGCCGATGGAAAGTCGGTAACGTTCAGTTAGAGCAGAGAGGCAAATCGAAGTTCACGCAGGCTTGCCATTTGATACTAGCGCGGGAACGCCACAATTAGACTTCGGCAGCACACGCTAGGCGAGCGAGCCCACCGACGCCCAGACTGGTCGTTGCTGAACTTGCTGTGCCGGCGCTTGACGTTTTGTAGAGTCCACCGCGCGCGCGGACGTGATCTCATACCTGATAAGTGAACGTCAGGCACATATAAGCAAAAGGAATACTGTCAGGCGCACGGGCGGTACGTGATATGCCTGCCTTGTACACATGCGCCGATACTTTCATGTAATATGCAGATAAGCGCTTTGCATTGCATTTGATGGTGGTGGGTCTGCTATAGCAGGATTTCCAGAGGACTTACCTCCGACGATTATGTTGTGCATCGTCACATAGCAGAGGGAGTCTCTACTCGCACGACTCACAAGACAGGATCACACCGACATGACTTCAAGATGCACATCAATAAGCAACCAGATCATGGAAATGGAAACATCATTGCACCAGAGCAAATCTTGATTTTTGAATGTAGTATCTCGAGTCTATCTTCTTTACCGAAGAGAGGACCTTGGACCTGTGAGAGAAAGCAAAAAGGACAGGACAGGAAGTCCCCCACCGGAACTCCTCAGGCTACATGAACCATGTGCTCGTCGCTCGTGATAGTCGTGAAAATCAGCAAAGAAAAGAAAAAGTGATGCATGGGTATGTCCTGCTTTTTTGCCAGTGTCAAAGTGTTTGCAGCAAACGACGCCGCAGCGTCACAGCCGACACACCCCTGCCCTTCAGGCGCTCGCAGCCTCGACCTTCTTGAGGCACTCCTGGAACTCAGACCAGTCGTACATGACGGCGGTGGCCTTGCACTCCTCGGTGAGCTTCTTGGCCATCTCGTGCATCTTTTGCTCGCCCTCCTCTTCCTTGTAGACGCCGACATAGGCAATGAGCGGGATGCCAGCACGCATGGCGGCGGTGGCTCCAGACTTGGAGTCCTCGACGGTGACACACTCCTCCGGCTTGACGCCGAGCTCCTTGCAGGCGTGAAGGTAGATGGCCGGGTCGGGCTTAGAGCTCGGGGGCTTGAGAGAGGTGGCGGCGGAGTAGACGTGCTCCTCGGGGAAGAAGCGAAGAAGGTTGGTCTTGATGAGAGAAGCGATGACACGCGGCTTGGCCGAAGTCGAAACGACAGACATCGGGTAGCCGCTCTCCTTCACCCATTCCATCTGCGGTGTGACGCCGGAGCACTCGGTGCACTTCTCGGAGAGCTTCTCAATGACCTTGCCGAGCTCGCGGTCGACGTAGTCGTCCACTTCGGCCTGGCTCATGTCGAAGCTGTGCTTCTTCTGCAGGCCAATGAGCATGTTGCGGAAGTTGTGGCCGACAAAGTCCTCGAGGAGGGAGTCGACATCGTAGCGGGCGTCGATCGAGTGCTTCTCGAGCACCTCATTGGTGAGTTCGGCACAGGCCTCGAAGGCGAGACGCTCAGACTTGCAGAGCGTGTTGTCGCAGTCGAGGAGGACGTACTTGACCTAGAAGGAGGAAGGAGAGGGTGTTAGCGGGCACTGGCAACGGCTGAGGCTGCGGCTAGAGAGACGGCGTGAGGGATGTTTACCTTGCCCATGTTGACGATTGGCGGGGATGATGATTGACGGTGCGGGGATTGTGTTTGAGTGGTGTGTTGAAGTGTGGAGCTTGAGTGTGTGAAGTGTGAGTGAAGTGTGGAGAAGTGAGGGTTGGCGAAGAAAGAGAAGAAGATATCAAAGGGGAGTTATAGGCAAGGCCAGAGGGAGAAGGAGAGGCTTGGATGGAAAGAGTGAGGGCGATCTTAGGAGGCGGAAGGTACAAAGGCGAGGTACGAAGCGGGGGATGAGTAGGAAGGTGCAGCCATACTACCTTATACCTTACGAGGGCCCGGCGAGAAGAGACAAACAGGCATGGCATGGCTCTATGGGCAGGCACAAACGAACGATGGTGGGGCCTCCACAAACGAGAAGTCGCTCCCCACGTGAACGTCATGTGAATGTTATTGTGACAGTCGTGGTATACACGGGTGAGCTATAGCGGGAATGCCATACTCTACATTGGCAGACACCTGAAAATCAGTCAAGCAAGCCACCTTCAACCACAAAATCCACATCAAGTCTCTCTTCACCAACCCTCACACACACACACGCATTGCAAACACCCTCCAGGAGTGAACAAACTCTGGTTCCCCCCCAAAGAAAGCTTGGAACCGGCCCGACCACCCTACAAAGCCCGAGAGAGGGAAGAATCCAAAGCCATCCAGAACCCTCCACGCGGCCCTAAGCGCCTTTCCCGTCCCATGCGCTCAAGCCCAACAAACTCACCTTCGTGCGTCGGTGGGCGCCAAAAACAAAACAGATGGAGCCAAACGTGGAAGACCACGTGCTTGGTATCAGAAGAAGCAGAAACATTTGAGGTGGAAGTGAAGACGAACAAATTCTTTAAAAGCGATGTGATTTCATGTTTTGTCTTTATTTTTCTCATTCAGAGGTAATGCAACATTCAAGACGTGCATTTCTGTGTGTTCATCACATCGGATTCTGTTTCTCGTCAGGAGAGTGAGTGTGAGATAGTGAGTATCGTATATCTGGCCGTTTTTGTCATCATCTTCATATCCGTCCGTCCATCAAGAAAGCAAGCCATTTTCGCCAGGCATTGCCATGGAAGAAGTCGCAAAAGACATCGACATGTAGGCGTACAGCCATGAAGTTTCCCTCCGTCAGATGGTAACGTTAGAAAGGAAAAGAAAAAGCAAACAAGCAAACAAGCAGACCAAGATCCGTTTCCTCATGAAAAAAACAAAATGCGCGCGCCGATTTAAAAACAAAGTACATGGCAAAGAAAGAACAAGCAAATCCGGAGTTAATGGCCATGTCCCCTATTTCGTGAGCAGGAGACATGCCATTGCACTCGAAAATTCAAGGCCTCGCTGGAAGTCCGACAAGCCGTTTGATGGTCGTATACACGCTTCAGATGTAGCGAGCGAGATCAGGTCGTCGACAGAAAATCAAAAAGTTTTGTGTGCAGACAGCCGTTTAGAACATAAAGTGTCGTCGTTTGGATCGCGAGCGTGCGTCATTTGGCTCGTTTCTATGTCGCGAGGTCGAAGGGGCCGTAAAAATGCGTCTGTCATTCATGCAGTTCCTCATGCCAGTGAGGACCGCGGCCAGGCCGTGCTGGTAGTCGCATTGTCTTCGTAATTCTTGACGGGAACAGTCTTGCTGCTGATACTGCTTCCGCCGTCTGTAGTGATGTTGAATTTGGTAATGCTGTTTAGATCACCGCTGCTTGGGGAACTGGTGCCCGATTCCGCAGTCAGGCTCTGCCCATCGCGATCGTACTAGTTCGCGCGAATGACGAGCTTGCTGAGGAACTTGCCGCTCAGGCTGTCGAAGTCATCACGGTCAAACTTGGCATTTTGGCGATCCTTAAGGTACGTCTCTGTTGGTTGCATTAGCTGTTTGCTCAAGATGACTTTAGACATGACTGGTTTATTACAACTTACCATATTTGTTGACGTGACCCTTGACTTCAGTCAGAGCATCGCAAATGGCCGGGTTGGAGCCGAGAAGGTTGTGGTGCTTGGTGGTATCCCACTCCTGGAGGCCAGGCAGCTTGGTAGAGATGGCCTGGAACAGACCGACGATGACACCAACCGGGGTGGTTTCCATGTCGTCGCAGAACTTGTTGACAGCCTGCTCGTCAGGCACGCGGTAGTGGCAGTCGAATTGCATCTCCTCCCAGATCGCCAGCAGGATGGCGGCGAGCATGAAGATCGTAGGCCAGTTCTTGAGCTTGTCACCAGAGTAGACCGAGCTGTAAAGAGAAGAAAGCTCCTCAAGGATCTCCTTCTGCAACTCGCGCCACATGTCAGCGAGAGCACACTTCACCTGGAAGTTGATCATCACAGGTGCAACGGTCTTTCCGCTGAACTTGCTGGAGGGGTCGTCGATGCGGCCAACAAACTGCTCCTCATCGGATAGGCCCTCCACCATTGTGATGTGTACTGTGAGGTTGTAGGCGAGAACAAGCTTGAGAGCCTTGCGAATAGAGCTGGTCTTCTCCTTCTCGTAGTAGCGGTAGGCTGTCTTGAGAATCTCAGTGATGAAGGCAGTGCCCTCGAAGTAGTCATCGACGAAAGCCTCGAAGCCCTGGTCAAGGTGGCGATCGAGGTACTCGGACAGAAGAGAAGTGCTGACACCCTCCATTCCGGCGGAAAGCTTGGCGGTGGCGAGCTCGTAGTGGTTGAGGCTCTGCGACTCTACCCAGTCGACGTCGAAGCACTTGTCTTCCCTGACGAAAACCTCGCGTGCGTTGATGGGCAAGTAGTGGCCATAGCCGTGCGTAATGTACAGAGTGCGCTCCATGGTGCTGAAACCCTTGATGTTGTTGACGCTGAAGCCCAGGCTGACGTGCCTCTCGTAGTCTGCCTTCCAGTCCTTCATGAAGTAGCCAATATCCTTGATGTCAAGGCGGGTACAAGGGACCTGCCACAGACGTGCGTGGCTGGGCCTGCAGCCGCCACAAGGCTCGCCCTTGTCGCAAGTCTTCTTGAGGAACTTGCAACGAAGACATGCGCGAAGCTTGCGGATCTCATGGGCTTGCTGCCTCTGGTCAGGTCGGAGAGGGCCGCGTCTGCGGCCGATCTTCTTCTCGGCAGAGGAGTCTTTTCTGGTAGGCGACTTCTTGACGATGGCCTTTGTCACCTTGGCGTTGCTCTCCGAGGGCGACTTGCGACGGCGGAGAGGAGGCGACGTTGGGCCAGATGAAGTGGGCGACGTTGATGAAGAGCCGGCAGAAGCGTATGACAAAGCGACGGCGCCAGCGGTGGGACTGACAGCCAGCGAAGACGTAGGCGATGATTGCTGAACAACGCGCTCTGGTTGGGCGATACCGAAGCCTTGCGACTGGAGATATTGCGCATCAATGTAATCTTGGCTGTGAAATTCGTCGTGTGGCGAGCTGAGAGGCCAGGGAGGAATTTCCTCCCAGCTACCAGAAAGGTAGGATGCCGAGTTGGGACCATCTGAGGAGGAAGAATCCGAGTTTGTGCGAATGTGGAGGTTCTGGCTTGGATTTGAGACAGTGCCACTGAAAGAGTCCAAGGACTGCCTGTGGGGGTTGAAGTTGATCGCAGACCATTCATTGTCGGAAAGAGACTGGACTTCGAGGATGGTACCAGTAGGCGAACTGCCGGGAACGCTGGAGTGGGCGTTATCCGCGGCCTGCTGGTTGAGGGCGTTTTGCAGGCTCAAGCTGAAAGAGTTGCCAACTTCGTTCTGGTAGTCGTTCAGAGGGTACGCGAGAGTGTTCATGGACTCCATCGGGCCGGCCATAGACATGAAAGGGTTCGTGGTCATTCCAGACGTAGCGACAGCGTAGTTCTCAGCGGCAGACACGGGCATGAAATCCACAGGCGATGCTTGCAACTGCCCAGAGAATGCTCCTAGATTGTAGGTGTTCAGAGGTAATGATGAAGACTCTGGTGGGGAATATTGTTGTTGAGCTTGCTGTTGCTGCTGCTGCTGCTGCTGTTGTTGTTGCTGTTGGGCTTGGAAGGCAGCGGCTTGCTGAAACTGGAATTGCCAGTCGGCGGACATCATGGTGGAATAATCCATGTTCAGGCCTGTCGTCTGAAGGTTGATCGGCGCAGGATGAGCATGATTACTGCTTGGCCTGCTTGATTGATGATGTTGTTGTGTTGATTGTTGCTGCTGCTGATGTGCGAGAGCGGGTTGCTGGTGAGGAAGCATCTGGCGGTGCTGACTTGAGGAAGCGGTCTGGTGGAGATATTGCGGCTGTTGTTGCGGGAGCTGCTGATGCTGCTGCTGCTGCTGCTGTTGCTCAGGCATGGTCTGAGTATGTTGCTGCTGATGCTGCTGCTGCTGATGATGACTCGAGAGGGAATGTTGGTGTTGGTGCTGCTGCGGGTGAGACAATCCTTCGTTCTCCATGGCGGCGGCCTCGAGGGAGAGGTGGTGGTGCCAGGATTGGGGCTGATGAGGATATTGGAGCGAAGGGTAGGAATTGGTCGGATGATCGGCGGTAGGGTCAAGGTAGGCAGCGGTGAAGTCGAGCAGGGCGTCCTGCTGGGAGAAGTCGAGGTTCTCCATTGCGCGTGGATGCAGCGGGTTCGCGGGCAATATACTCGGAAGAGTAGGTGAGAGTGAGGTGAGCGGAGCGGTGGTCGACGGGTCAGCCGCTGGGTGGGCAAACTGCTGGTGGACGCGCTGAAGCTTGAGACACGCAGTGATCCGGTGCGCTGATGGGTTTGGCAGTGCAGTGCGTGCAGTGCAGTCAATCGGTTTGGGTGGATTGGGGGGAGTTTGGGAGGAACGGGCTGGGTTGTGGTGAAGCTGGGCCACACCGCTGTCCGACGGAGGACTTGGGGTGAAGAGAAAGTGGGCAGAGACGAGGCCGGGGCGTGGGATCGGTGAGGGTGAGGGCGCGCACGCTACTACACTCTGCCTGCAGCTGCAGTGTGTCGAAAGGCGGTATGCACGCTGCCGGCCTTAGTCTTGGGTGGGAGTGGGTGCTTCCAGTGGGATTAGTGGATATGCCCGCTAAGTAACGGAGGGACGTTAGTACCTAGCTACCTCCTAGTAGCTAGTTGGCTGGCTGGCTGCTGGCTGGCTGGTCGGCTGGTTGTGTCTGGTGTGTCGGCGCTAAGCGATCGGCAAGCCAGGCCACGGGTACAGCTTCTTGTCAGTAGTAAGAAGGATGAGCACAGGCGTTCAAAGCGCACAATGCAACGTCGCGGGTGTTTTGAACTTGCGCGTACAGGGGAGGGAGACAACAACAATAACATGTAGGTAGGTAGCCTGTAGGTATGTATCAGATGTTGGCAGTGAGTGGTACGGCACAACAGTCGCAACCAGATCGAGAGCGTCGATATCAATTTCCCATTCCCTTGCATGCAGGATTTGCTGTGGCTTGTATAGATAACAAGATGGATATCAGATATACACAAGCAACAAAGACCTATACTTACTACCTTACATGGTAATAATGTTCCATCTCTCATACGGCGATAAGTTACGAGGCTACGGAGGTAGAGGGCGAGGTTAGCTATGCTGGCGGCACCACTACTCGCTCGGACAAGGGTCTCTCGTCCTATCCAACCCCACCTTCCTGCACTAGCCCCAGCCATCGACGAAAACCAGCTGGAGGCGGTGAGCAGATTCGCATAGCACGCCCGAGAAACTCCACGCCTTCACACCAGCACTAACTCACTACTCCTGCCGCCACTCGCGCGATCAGCGAAATATGCACACCATAGTAATAACGATAATAATAAAGAAAAAAGCGCCTCCCCTCTTCATCCCCACCCTGTAGCGTCGATTCTTCGCGTCTGTCTCGAACCCTCTCTCTTGCCCAGCCCGAACCTGCGCTCGATGCAATAACAAAATGCCACAAAACAATACCCGTCTTGCCGTCCCATCCACCGAATGACCGAACCCACACCTTCAACACCCTACTTCCTCCGTCCCGTAGCTCTTCAAACTACACTTTTAACCTACGAACTAGCACCTGACTGCCTCGTCGCCCATCTCCTACTCATGTCCCTCGATCGCTTGCATATGCGCCAGTCGGCGTGACCCAACAATCCAGCCACTCTTGGGCCGAAGAGCTGGCGCAAACAGCGCCTACTGCAAGAAATCCTGCAGACAACCGGCCTGGTCTTCTTGGAGTCTTGACTATTAGCTTCGCGCGCGACTCGGCCGAGCCCAGGCAGGCACGGGTTACAGGTTTACGAGTTTAACAACACAACGGTCACGAGGAACGATTGCGCAACGACGGAGGATTTTCTCTTTTCTTCCACACTTCCTTTCCCGTCCTATAAGCTGTCACCGCGTGGCTCCAATGATCTCCCTTCGTGCTTCCGCCCTCCACTACGCTTCCGCGCATGAATGCGTGTCACGCTCGGGCTGAAAGACCTGAAACCTGGCCGCTGGGGTTGGAAGTCTGAAGATCTCTCTTTGCTGGGCATTTGTTGTGTGTGCGCTGTCGAGGCTGTGATGCTAAGGCTGTTATCGTCGCATCGATGCTCGAGCAAGGAGGAGGTCATGCACGTCTGCGTTTTTCCAGGTCTTGCTGTGCTGTGCTGTGCTGTGCTGGAAGACCCGTGGATGTCGTGCGCGCGTGCGTGCGTTGCGTTGCGTTGCGTGCGTGCCGTGCATGTGTGGTGCATGCGATTGATGTCGTCCCTTGCGTTGAGGCTGACTTGCGGTGTCTGCCGTCGCATAATCATTACTATCTTCGCTGAACACGAACATGCCATCGAGCAGTTTGCATACTCAATGCATTAGGAGGTACTTTGCCGGCGATGAGATTGTTCATCGGGAGATTTTCTTCGATGGGCTGACCTGCCAAAGTCTTTCCAGAAGAACCGTGACACCTCTCCAACGAACAGACATGTAAGCTGGACCTTGCGTCAAGTCACGCTGCAGTGTGTTATCGGCACATCCGTCTGGGTCAGGCACTTCCGACCGGCTGGTCCGGAGACTTGCTGGACAATCAATGCAGTATGCGAGTACGTTGCGGTTCCCATCGCACGGCAGTGACAAAGAGATCACTGCAGGTTGTTGTTGACGTGCAAATAGCACGGCTTTGACGTTGTTGGTACACCGCGGACACCATCACACCGCAGTGATAAACACAGCAGTGATAACAGCATCACCGCAGGCCATTGTTGTTACTCTCAGAACAGTCCGACTTTGACGTTGTTGATACGTGGGCATCATCGCACAGCAGTGACGACAAGATCACCGCAGGCCATTGTCTACTTGCAAATCGACCGACTTTGACGTTTTCGATACACCGCTGGCGTCAGATTGTGCCTTGCGATTCCATATGTGGTCTTGAGACAAGGTAGGCAGCAGAGAAATCACCTCAATAATCATTGGCAAGTGCCCTTCGTATCCATCGACACAGTCTCTTGCAGGACAAGTCTCGCATCCCAATTTGCTGTCAGATCACAAACATCACACCGGCCTGAATGGCACACAAAATCGATGGGAGCCAGCAGAAATCGCCGGGCACCTACTCGCGAGCAACTAGACCTCTTCACATACAAGGACTCTCTCTTGGTTGTGTCGTCTATGCGATAACAGCTTCAAGCCCCTCATCGGCCCATGGCAAAAGCTAATAACGCTTGTTTGCCCTCAAGTCCGTCACAGATGCTTCCATTGAAGACAAGTACCAAGCATGGAATCAAGCAAGCTATCCATGTGTACACCAATCCCGGTAGTTCACACGTCGAGCACACATCTCCTCGATCTTCCGAATGGTTTCCGATCAATCGCTGTAGCGTGAGACCCGATTGCTGCCCGAAAGCCCTGAACAACAAAGAGTGACTCCTAGGGAAATCTGTAAGGGGTTTTCAGCCCGTTGCTGAGTACAGACGAAGCGGTGAATTCGAATGCCGTGCTGATATTGGGAAAAGCAAGGGCTGCGTGTACGTGTGACGGTCGTTTGTGCTATGCGTCTGTGGGAGATTGGAAGGAGGTGGTGGGCTTTTCTTCTACAACGGAACGCCGGGAAATGAATAGGGCGTTCGATGACAAGGAAGGAGGTTTTGTAGATTCCAACGTTAGTGAGGCGCATGTGGTCGTAGGTAGAGGAGATGTAATTATGTGTGGCCCGTCGTTTGTGAGGGTTGCAGGCTGTTTTTTTTATGGTATCTGACTAGTACTCATGAGTTCGATACTGTAGAATTACTCATCGGTCGTGCAATGGGATCGCGAAAAAGCCATCGTGGTGATGTGGCTGTGAGCGTTGCCTGAAAAAGTTGATAATCATGAGGCGGACAAGGGTAGACTTCCTGATAGAAGAAGCATGTGTTTTCCGGTTGTCGCCGACTAAATAACTCCGCCACTTCTGATATTTGTGGCCGTCAACTTCAGTGTTCTTAAAGTTGGGTACACTGGCGACATTAGAGACCTATTTGCCGAGTTTTTTTGCTTCTATCCAGTATTGTATCGGTGAGATACAGGCGTTCGTAGGACAATTCGGTGAAGTGGAAATGTATTATCACCTTTTGCATCGTTGGCATCGCCTTACGTGCCCTGTACGATGTTCATCGTTAATGGAAGATTAACGTGAGGTCACATCTCCTGCCGTCGAACCTCAGGCGAGAACGACCAATGCTCTCCTAGCCCCTGCCTTGAAGTCACTCAAATCCTCCGTCTCTGATCAGCGGAATCCAGACTCTGCAGAGGCCAAACAAAATCCATATTTCGCCCCATAATGCTACTCGCACCAGGCGAAGTCATCCGATATTCGTTTTCCCGTCCGCAAAAAAGCTCGGAGCACCTCCGACAAGAAAGTCGGACTCACTGCCCATGGGCAAAAGTCGACATGGCAAAGCCGGCTTTATGCGGATGTATTGCGACTTTCCCACAAAACACCTCCCTATCCCTAGCTACCACCTGCGTCTCGTGAAGAAAACTCTCGGGCCATGCAGGGTAAGGAGACCGATAAAGGCCGCAAGCACAGCAAGTGAATTATGGCATTTCTCTCCGAGATCTTCCGTTATTGCTTGCTGGGTGGTGCGCTGGTTATTAGTATAGCCGCGCTCTTTCGGCTTTGCACCTTCGGGTCCCGAGATTATTGGGGGGAAAACCGTTTGTCTTTGGGGCGCAAGTTTTTGTGGGTTGCGATTGTTGGAGGTCTGGAGACGGAAAAATTATGGTTTTTGGTCTGGTTTTGACTTGAGACGGACGGGGGATCGGGGGTTAATTTTAGGGATATGCCTCCGTGCAAATTCCCCAGGAGAGGGCTTTGTGGACAGCGTGGAGGCTCTGGAGGGTGACTCTGGGGGACAACTATTGCTAAACCATTTCGTTGTTGCTGATGGCAAGATAGAGCAGGCAAGTGAGTGGTAAGTGATAGCTAATACTTCGATTTTTGAGCGCTTTCACAAGCACTCTATCGAGACTGGATGGAAGGAGGAGTTCCATGTGCAGTTCGGTGATTGCATGTGAAAACAAAGCCTGATCAAGTGCACCCTACAAGCTAGATACCGCGGCTGGCAAGCTAGACCTTGACTCTCTTTATACGTACTACAGACTGCTTGACAGGTACCTGACGAACGGCACCGATTGCGGTCCTGATTACCAGGCATGCTATCATGACACGCTGGTAAGGCTGGACAATCGTCCAAGCGAGTGATGATACAGCAAGGCAGATGTGATGCCAAGATGATGTCGTGTGCTCTCGTCTTGCGGAGGATTTTTCCGTGGGCAAAGGTCAAGTGTGCGTGCCGTGGGCATCACGAAGACACGTCTCTAGCCCTCAACACACGGATTATTGCTCCACTCCGGTATGCTCCGGCCATTGGTTGTCGCGGCGGAAGATGGGTTAGTCTTTTGGTGCTTGCTCGCCCCGCGATTTGCCCCTCGCTCGTCCACATTCGCCGACCATCCGCAGTTTGGTGGCCGAACGGAGAAGTAGACTGTGCGGAGCTCTCAGTACGTAAGATAGGTAAGGTAGGCAAGTATAAAATTGACCACGCGCCCATTCTCGCGGCCGAGGTCGTTGACTTCACTTGTTCGCTGACCCGAAATCATCCTCCTTGCTCTGAGTGATTCCTGTTCAGGCCGCATCGATTGATAGCTCCACACCAACTCGTCACCCGGACAGAGCGTTTCTACTCCACCTTTGTGATATCATCTCAACATAATAACTCCCAGACACTGCCAACACCTCTAAAAAATTGTTGAAAGCATTGGCTGTCCCTCCAAATCTTTGAAACCACCTCCTCGACGTTACCTCGACAAACCAATTACCAAAACCTCACGAATCTTCACGACTCCAGGAACTCACGAAACCATGTCTTCCAATAACCAGGGCGGCGCCGTCGGCAACGAGAACATCAACACCGACATCATCACTCTTACCAGACACCTCAATGAAGAGCAGACCAAGCACTCAGAAGCCACTGGTGACTTCACGTAAGTTTGGCGATCATGAGAATGATTTGTCCAGAACTTTATGCATAGCACGTACTGACTACTTCGTAAACAGCCTTCTTTGCCACGCTCTTCAATTCTCCTTCAAGTCAATTGCCTACTACATCCGCCGTGCCAGCTTGATCAACCTCTCCGGTCTTGCAGGCTCCGCCAACTCCACCGGTGATGACCAAAAAAAGCTGGACGTGATCGGCAATGACATTTTCATCTCTGCCATGCGCTCCTCCGGCCGTGTGCGCATCCTCGTTTCGGAGGAGGAGGACGAGGCCATTGAGTTCCCTGCTGGACCCAACGCCAAGTACGCTGTTGCCTGCGACCCCATTGATGGCTCAAGCAACCTTGACGCTGGTGTCTCTGTCGGCACCATCTTCGGTATCTACAGACTCGCTGAGGGCGCCAAGGGCACCAAGGAGGACCTCCTCCGTCCCGGCACCGACCTCGTTGCCGCTGGTTTCACCATGTACGGTGCCTCTGCACAGCTCGTCATGACCATGAAGGGTGGTCCCGTTAACGGTTTCACCATGGACAACTCGCTTGGCGAGTTCATCCTTACCCACCCCAACATGCAGATGCCCAAGAAGAGGTCCATCTACTCCACCAACGAGGGCAACAGCAAGTACTGGGATGCCGCCACCAAGGAGTGGTGCGACACCATCAAGAATGGCGAGAAGCCTTACTCTGCCCGTTACATTGGTTCCATGGTTGCCGACGCATACAGAACTCTTCTGTACGGTGGCATCTTCGCCTACCCTGCGGATTCGAAGACTCCCAAGGGCAAGCTGCGTATCTTGTACGAGTGCGGTCCTATGGCCATGATCTTCGAGCAAGGTAAGCCACTCTCTCATCCTATTTTACTACTGAACCGATCACTGACTTTACTTCTTCACAGCTGGTGGCCAAGCCGTCGACAGCAACATGGCCCGCATGCTCACCGTCGTCCCCGAAAGCATCCACGACCGCAGCGGTATCTTCCTCGGCTCCTACGACGAGGTGCAGCTCGTCATTGACATCCACAAGAAGCACGGTATCTCCGTGCAGTAAGAGGCGAATGCTGAGCCACAAAAAGATTGGAATCCGGGATTACGATTTTTGTTATGACTTGAAGTTCAGCGGGATTGGTGTTGGCGACCGCATCTGGGCCATGTTTAATCATATTATATTTCTTGTTCATAGGACATAGGCATTGAAAATGATGCTTTATTGTGATTATCTTGAAGATTTGTGCGAAACTTTCAAGTGATGAACCGCGAGTCTCTTTTTTGTGAGTCTCCAGAAAGCAACAGATAATGGCGAGTCGAAACCAACTCAAGCAGATGCCAGAGTAAAGACAGGCATAATTTATGTCATAACCTTGCGCGTCGCAAGTGCACTTCGCGTCAAGGCTCATGGCCGACCACTCCGCGGCCACGAGCTTGCATCCTCCATTCGGTTTAGCGCATGGCTTGGCATTGACGAGACTTGCTATTTTGCGCGAAAGCAGCAAAGAACTTCATCCTGTTGTTCCTCAACATACACAATTTGCATCAGCAAACAATCACCACTCGCGTGATTCCGCAGACTCTTCGAAGTTTGCACAAAAACCGGACAGCATGGTTTGAAGGCTGTCGCAGCTGCAAAGGTACGATTAAACCATTCACACCCCGCCATGTTCCTTCTCTTTGGAGATGAAAAACACAAACAACCGCAATCAAACTAGAGTCTTTGACCTCTTCGGAGGACTGAAACGCAACTTGCACGTCAGTCTGATATTGAAGATCTCTTCTCATACGCTTGGAACTTCTCTTTACGGATTCAGTGGCTGACAAGCGATACAGTGCAGCAGTCTTCTACCATACTCTATCCTGCGCAACGCGCGTGCCCATCGGCTATGCAGACAGCAATGCTTGTTGGGCAGCCTTCAACCAGGTTCGTACTTATATTTTTCTTTCTCTCCCCAGCACCAAGTGATGATGAATAATTGACTATAAATACGCTATACAATGGAATTACCGGCCGAGACGTTTACTCACGTCGCTGGCGATATTAGGCTATACTGATTTACACTTGAAAATTTACCTCGCATCTACTTTGAGACTTGCTTGGACAATAGCTAACAGCTTTTGAAGGCTTCATAGATTTCTATACATGCGCAAAGCATAGTCCCTGATCCTTCCCCCACCAAGAACGGTAGTGTTCTACCACGCCGGTAGTCCGATCATTGTCTCGACTGGCAAGAAGCACCTCGACTGACCTCGGGAGGCTTCATGGTGTATAAATCACGCGAATGTTGGATATGTTCAACACACATCTGAAACAGCGCCGGCCATCAAGGATATCCTTGCATTGCTATTGGACGTGACGGCTCTTGGGAGAGAAACATTTGGACCCAGTTACTATTGAGAGAACGCAAACAGCAAACTATTATCAGGTTTGTCTCACCTTTCGCCATCACCACATCCTCACTTGATGAAACGGCACTGGGCTCCGAATAAAATTCATGAGCAGAGACGCCATTTTGTGACAGGCCTAGAAAACCTCGTCCACTGATCCTTTAATGGATATCATCTTTCATGACCTGAAACGAAGGCACTCGAGCATCTTGCTGACTCGCCTTTGCAGAAATGAAATGCAGTGTAACTCTTCAGCCAACCCGCATCACTTGTCTTCGGTCCTCATGGTACGTGCTTACAATCTCTTTTCACCCTCCCGCAACCTTCTGATGAGTACTTGATGACGAGTCTCATTCGGTCTTGCCGATGCAGACAAAACTTTTTATTTATACCATTCATGCCTTAACTGAAATTGGTTTCTAACAACACTTTCACGATTATCATATTATCTGAGAGCTCAAAGGCTAACAACAATCAAGCCATAGGTCTAACAATATACCGTCGTAGCTGACACACCAAGAGGCTCATTGACCAATGTGTACGTCGACCTCCTCTTCCTCCCTCTTTATGATGATCCAACCATACACCAAAGACAAGCATATGTCCAAGCCTTCTTGACCGTTGGCGCAGACGAAAAGTGTTTTGACTGATTTGCTGTCATCCAACCATTTACATTGTCGGCATTCAGCGAACCTGGACTGACATTGTCTTAGTGCATTGGCTTGACACCTCGACCATCCATTCACTATTCACTCACCTCTTTCCTCGAATGGTAAGTTCTGCAGCTTTCCTACTTTCGACAAGTGCGCAGCGGTTGTACAAGGATGATTTTTAAACAATCTCACGACGGTCGACATAGCTCTGCTTTGATGAGAATGGCCCCTGACCGGGCCCAAACTCTGATATTCAACTCGCTGTGCACTTTTTGATTCTTGGGTTTCATAGCCATCATCAAGTACAATTGCTGACGAGTACCACCAGGTCATGAAATGAGATCACGGCTCTAGATACAGACGTGCATCCGCTGTTGGAGTAGAATGTGACCAAGTAATTAATGATCTTCGATCCACAAGCTCTTCTAAAACAGTTGTCCCATTGTGCTCTTTTCCAATTCGATTCGTCCAGTGATCACCTTTCAAGCCCACTCGTATAAGACGCCTAAGCGCCAGCGCTGATGTGAACAAAGTACCCAGAGCGTCAACGCATGCTGCAATATCGTGTATCGTATCCCAACTCATGATCTCTCACGTTCCGAGACAAATACCCAAGAAGGCATCCCTGTCAATTCCTCCCTCTCCCCTCACATCGAACTCCTCAATCATAGCCACAAGTTCTTCATCCTGCAAACCCTCTCCCAGCTCTCGCGCAACCCGTCTCAAATCCTCCAGCTCTATCCTCCCCTTCCCTTCAGCATCAAACAGCTCGAACGCCCTCAAAATCTCCTCCCTCGGATCTCTCGCACTAATCCTCCCCGCCGCAATGTTCACAAAAGCAACATGCGGAAGCAGCAAGCGTCCAGGGCCCAAAAACGACGCTCCCTCTCCCACCGCACCGCCAGCCGCTTTCCCATTACCGTGTATCTGCGAAGCCGGTATGCCGTGCGCCTGCAGCATCTGTAGGATCTCCGTCTTGGGCAAATCGAACCCCAGCGCTTTGAGCGCGACTTTCAACTCGTGGTAGTCAATGTGTCCATCCTTGTCGAGATCAAACAGACTGAACGCCTCGTTGATTTCTTCCCGCTGCTCTTCGCTCAGAGATTCAAGCAGTTGTGCGGCGGAGGCTTCGCGCCGCTCGCGCTCTAATCGCTCCTGTCTTTGCGCTTCGAGGCGCGCTGCTTCGCGTTGCTGGTGCGTTTGCTGGGGCTGTTGCTGTTGTTGCGCTTGCTGCTGGGGTTGGGCTGGGGGTGCTGCGAAGGGTGTTGCTGCGCTGCCGTAGGGTGTTGTGCTTGTGTAGGGTTGGTTTTGGCGCGTGGGGAGGTTGGTGTTGTAGGAGCGAGAGGGGAAGGCTGGGTGGTTTTGTGATGTTGCCATTTTGTGACGTGGATTAAGGAGACTCGTGAGATGTGGGTGGGAGAGTGCTCTGAAGTATGCTCAAGGTCGGTGGGTTGTATTAAAAGCGGTGGGAGCGGTGGTGGTTTGTTTATTCGCATCAAATCGGATTGAAAGCTTGCGCTTGCGCGCGTCTTCCACGCGCGCCGCCTGAACTGAAGACTCGAGCTTGGCAGGGTTGACCGTTGTTGGTTGAACTTCACTTTTTGGAGCAATCTAGAGCTCTACAACAATACAGCAATCTGGATATCATGTGCCGTTACTTCCACTTCTTTGCAAAGATGTAGCCATATATGATTGCGCACATCGGCAGCATGGCGGCACTTCTCCAACCAGAATCGTGCTTGTACATTAGAATGGACCTACTGCTCTTACATGGCCTGCAACTCTTCACAATGCCAACAGGCAACAATCGCCCAATATGGTCTTGTAAAGGCAACTAGTCCATATCATGCCCTAGACACGAGTGTCATATATGTTTATACCTTGAGGCTATCGGTCCCAAGATTGCACCACACCATGTTGCTCTTCTTGGGGTTCTCGCATCAACCAAGGACCGCACCTGCCCGGAGCGATATGTCCACGGCAAGTACCATATATCTTGATGGCTTCGCTGGCTACTATATGGTTTACACTGGATCTATGCTGGCCGGCAGTGCAAACTCTATTCTTGATGCGTCGTCTCGTCCGGAGCACATGTGCGGCCAGCCTTGGAATGCTTCGTCAGGTATTCTTACACAGCACGTCTCAAAAATCGCAATGTGTTGAAAGCACTGCTGAAACCTTTGCTACTCATGTATCGCCGAGCATGCTTTTTCGTATTACCTATGGCGCAGCCTGGTTTGAAAAAGCCCAGCGGTGACTGGCTCCCTAGGTTGCTGACAATCAACGCTGTTGAATGGTTGACATCTCAGTGTTGACCGACGAGGAAAATTTTATCGTTGCTTCCATCGTTCCCCAATACCTTTTCATTTTCTCTGTCCATCTTTCTATCACCTCTGCTAATACCCGACAACGACGGCAAATTAGTAACTTTGAGAGTATTATCTCTAACCAGAGAGCCGTTCCTGAAGCACCGGATTTAGTAAGATTGTACTCAACGACAAGAACCTTCGATCGCCCGTCATGAACGCTGCAGACAATGCCGCCGGTGCTGTCGATTGCCAACAAGACGCATGCGATGCTCAGGACCGCTCGTCTACGATCGGTCCGTTTCCACACCTCGCTGATATCAGCACTGCAAGCACCAAGACCAAGAACATCACAATCGACCAGCGAGATGACAAGATTCATCAAGCACATTCAAGCCAGCTGTGCACCGGCAGGAGAGTCTGGTCTTCTGTCCAAGTCGATATGGTCAAGCGCACCGTCAAGCGCTTCCACTGGGATTCAGCCGCTCTATATTCTTACCGACGATTTCCTAAGCTTTTGGGAGAACGCAAGTACGCACAGCCCAACGTTAACCAGCGACAAAACCTCTCATTCCTAGACTTGCCTGGCGAGGTTCGAAACAAGATATACAACTACGCACTCAACTTCGACAGTATAGAGCTCGCAACCAAAAGCCGCTTCGACCATAAAAGCAATCGTGCGCGTGCCCTCGCTTATCGCGACTACAAGCAGAACATCAAGCCGGTTCTTCGACTGCTGCGGACCAACAAGCAAGTGAACAAGGAAGCTTCGTCCATCTTCTATGGACAGAACGAGTTTCGCTTCACTGCTATTTGTGGCCATGATATTCTAAGAGCCTTTTGCAAGACAATCGGCAAAGCCAACACTCTTCGCCTTGCCAAAATTACGGAACACGCCCCTATCGAAGGAGATTTTGAAGAGGCATGGGATCACAGAGCAAACTATTCGAAAACTTCCAAGTTGAATTTCGAAGACTGGCTTTCGGCAAAAGGGCTGCATCAACAAGGGCACCTTGCGGGCAGATTCCCCGTCGAGCGCACGATTACTGGCAAGAACGGCTCGCTCAAGGAGTACAGAATGGTCATCCCAAGCACGTTCAGTCTCGGTGCGAGCAGTATCGTCAGCACTCATCGCTGTCTGTTCCACTTCCTCTCGGGTGCAAACTCCGGAGTGAAGATCTCCCTTGTGCTGCTCGACATGCAGGTATTCTACCCGCATGGTGGATATTGTCCGAAGACGATCTTGAGAGAGCAGTGTATAGAACTCGCGCATGAGAGGGGCTGGGATGTCATCAAGGCATTTTCTGACCATTACGGGAGATATGACTATCCTGAATCGCAGAGCGACGATGCTGGCTGTGGAAAAGAGTCGACGGATGCACAGAATCAATATGTTGAGGAGGTGTAGCTCAGCATAACTGTTGGATGCTGTTATGGCTCCTTAAGTGAGATCTTAATGGAATCTAGGCATGGTATGGCGAGTTGGTCAATCTCTTGCATCTAGGGAATGGGTTGTGCAGCGCAACTTCCTGTGGTCCAACGATCAAAACAATTAACTTTCGCTTCTCAGAATAGCATCCTACAAATAATGCTGGTGGTAGGTGACGGCGAAGTCATTTTCTTTTGCGACCCTCATCTGGCATGTGATCCAGTCGCATCCCTCACTTAACTCCAATCACGTGAATGGCGCATGCACGCTTTCCCCAAAATAGCAGGCGCGGAGGATGACGTGGTTGCGCAGGTCCCGAGTGTGCTACCAAAGCAGAGACAAGGCGCTTCAACCACGACGCTTCCAGCCCAATCCCAAACGCCGGAGCGATACAGCTCGGTCTATTAACATCATCCCCATCTTCACGTTCCGTCCGCAGGGTGTTGGATGTGAGTTGCAAAGCCTAATCCTCCTAGCGCGCAGATACACTCCCGTCCGAGCGCTCAGGATCGCCCGCACGACCCAAGGGAAGCCAAAGTCAAAGCCAGAACGTCAGTCAAGGGCCGCCGCCGAGCGCTTCTTCGCCGCCTCACCACACGCGACCAACGGCTTCACGCCCTGGTGCATGGCGTCACTCTGATTTGCAACATCACCAACGGAAACCGCCTTTTCCCATCATTCACCTCACAGTCCGCCCTATACCGCCACGCGCAGCTGACCTACTCGACGCGCCCGCGCTCCATCTGCTTGCGCCCGCTGTCGCACTGCTTGCGCCGGCACCCCGAGTCTGCCCGGTAATCTCATTCACTTGCAGCGAGCAAGCATCTGCGCATCACCACCGCTGTGCTCTACATCAGAAACGCGTCGACTGCCTAGGAAAAGCCTTTCGCGCGCGCGGCAGCTGCTCGGCCTCTCTGACCGGCAGCCCGCGATTGCGCAGCGTTTCACGCGCCGGCGATGGCTCTCGCCGCTCCGCCGGCCAGCGAGCGCAAGCGCGTCAAGGTCTACGAGCTGAAGAACAATGATTGGTACGATCGTGGAACCGGCTTCTGCTCTGGCCGCCTTTTGACGGGACCCAACACCTCACCTGAGAACCCGGAGGCGCATATCGTCGTTGTGAGCGAAGATGAACCCGAGCGCGCGCTTCTGGACACGCGCATCACCAAGGACGATGGATATCAGAAACAGCAGGAGACGTTGATCGTTTGGACCGAGACCAACGGTGTGGACATGGCGTTGAGTTTTCAAGAGGCAGAGGGCTGCTCCTCGATATGGGAATTTGTGTCAGACATACAGACGCGCTTAGCTGCGCTTGCGCCGGATGATGGGCTTTCTGACGATTTGCTGGATCCCATACACCCTCTGAGCCTCCCGGATCCGCAATTGGGCAAGCTGGAGGAGATTGAGAACACAATTCGCGCAGCTTCGCAGACACCCACTGGCCGCGATGCTGTGATCAAATTCATCATGAGTCCTGAGCAGCAATACATCTTGAAGCTTGCGCCTCTCGTGGCAATGGCAGAAGATATGGAGTCGTTATCCGACTTGCACCGGCTATGTATGATCATGAAGCATCTGATCTTGTTGAACGACACATCGATCATCGAATTTGTGGTGACAGATCAGGCCGTCATGGGCGTTGTTGGTGCACTTGAATGTGAGAATATGTGACCCGACGAGAGTAGCCTTTCGATTGCTAACAGGTGATAGACGACCCCGACTTCCCATCACATCGCGCGAACCATCGACAATACCTCTCCGATTCTTCGAAATTCAAGCAGGTCGTCAAAATCGATAACGACGAGATCCGCAGAAAGATTCATTATACCTACCGGCTACTCTACCTCAAGGATGTGGTTCTTGCACGAATTTTGGACGACCCTACCTTTTCTGTGCTCAACTCGCTTATCTTCTTCCACCAAGTCGACATTGTCAATTTTCTTCAGTCTAATGAGAAGTTCCTACGGGAGCTCTTTGCCATTTTCAACCCGGACGAGCAGGACGCCGCGCGTAAGAAGGAAGCGGTGCTTTTCATCCAGAATTGCTGCGCAGTGTCCAAGAACATCCAGGCGCAGTCCAGAGCGCACCTGTACAACAACTTTATCCAATTCGGACTTTTTGCGGTGGTCATGTATGCACTGAGACATCATGATGCATCAGTGCGAGTAGCTGGCACTGATATCCTGGTGTCCTTGATCGACCACGACCCACATATGGTGCGGATGCAGATATTCAACGCCATCAAAGAGAAGACCACGCCACTCACAGACACGCTCATTGAGCTTTTGCTCGTAGAGGTAGACCTTGGAGTCAAGAGCCAGATGGCAGATGCGATCAAGATTCTACTGGACCCCAGCACAACACAAGCACAACTCGACATGATGAATCGCGCACAAAATGGTGAATTTGTGCAGAAGCAGCGTGGCCCAGGTCCACACAACACGATTGCTCCGCAGACCGACGCCTTCATCTCGAACTTCTACGAGGACAGCGCGAAAAGACTCTTTCAACCACTGAAGGATCTTGAACACAAGACATCCATGCTTGGACTATCAGTCCAAGAAACAAGTTTGTACACACATCTTGTGGAAGTGCTGTGCTTTTTCGTGCGCCAGCACACTTACAAGAGCAAACTTTTCATTCTGGCAGAGAATCTACACTCTCGTGTAGCGCAGCTGCTGGCCTGCCCTCAGAAGTACATGAAGCTTATGGCTCTCAAGTGGTTCCGGGTATGCATTGGTCTGCAGGATGAGTTCCACAATCGTCAACTGATCCAGCACCGACTCTTCGAGCCCATACTGAGCATTGTCTATGAGACTATGCCGAGAGATAATCTGCTGAACTCGGCCTGCTTGGAGCTCTTCGAGTATATCAAGCGAGAGAACATCAAGCAGTTGATTGTGCATCTGGTCGATCATTACCGTGAGCGTCTCGTCGGTATCACTTACGTGAACACTTTCCAGCAACTCATCCAGAAATACGAGCAGCTGCAGACGCCTTATCAGCCGAGCGGTGAAGAATCGTTCACTACCCAAGAAGGCACTCCTCAGCGCACTGTCAATGGTCAGTCCTATAGCGGCCTCCGAGAATCAGACGCAGACGAGGAGGCCTATTTCAACGGAGACGACGACATGGATGGAGAAGAAGACGACGAAAGTGGCTTGCCAACAGCCGCCAAAGTTAACCTTCCGAATGGCGCAAGTCCGCTACGTCCGCTTGTCAGTTATCCGGATGATGAAGAAGACACGATGGATATTCTGGCATCATCACCTGATCCCCTGAAAGACAAGAAGAGCAGCAGCAGCGATCCCACCTCCACCGACGCTGTCGCAGATGGAACGGAAATAGACTCCCCACAAGAGCCAACACGTGGCCGCGACCGCAAACCTGTCGCTGTCGATGGTTCACCAGGCCAGCGATCCCCGTCAGAGTCTCCCGCCCCCAAACGCCGCCGCGAAGATGACGACGATGACGACGAGCTCGGCAAGCTTATGAGTGGAAACAGTGGCGTCAAGCGCAGAAACAGCTCTGCGAGCGTGAGCAGCCGACTCGGCGACACAATGATTGGCGACCAGCCGAACGGTGGACACGCTGACGCTGCCTCTCCCACAGACGGCGGCGGCGGCGCGCAGATGTTAAGGCGCAAAGGAAGTTTGAAGACTCGGAATCAAGGCAACCTCAACAAATTCGCCTTCAAAAGCGCCCAGGCGAAGCCACAGCAAGAAACCCAAGAGGCAGACGACGAAGTCGAAGGAAAAGAAAGTGGCTAGAAGCCACTGACTTTCAGAAAATACTAATGCAAAGGCGGAAGAAAATTTCGCTTGAAGCATGAGATGGCTGGGATGGATGGATGCATAAGGATGGAGCCGGCGTTTTTCCAATTTCATTGTCTGATATCAGGTTTCGTACCCCTTTGGTCCCCCTGCTGGGGGAAGCCCGACGCACGGGAGCGTGGCGTTTTGCTCAGGATCACTTTTCGATCTTTTTCGATCCCCCCGCCGTCACCCACTTTTTACTTCGAGCGAGTGAGTCGTTCGAATCGGCCGTGTTCTTCTTTCCTGCTTCTTCTGGGCCGGTGAGGTCCTGGTACATGAATGGAAGGGTGTGTGTCTGTTTTTGGAGCCGGGAAGGACGATTACGATGACCCCAACAAAAAAAAGGACACACAATTCTTAAGTTACAAAATGCACAGAGGACTTTTTATCCATGGAAACACCTGACTCTTCCTTTTTTCGATCGCTCCCAATCACCCTATTTACTTCGAGCGAGGGAGTCGTTCGAATTGTCGTACTCTTCTTCCTCTTATTCACATGGCATTGGGCACACATACTCTAATCTTCAGGCTTTGGGCTGGATGGATGCGCTTGCGCCATGTGGCAAGCTAAAGCTACCGCGCCGGCACTTTCCCACGTGCAGGATCTAGTATGAGTATGAGCATGAGCATGTGAATGTGAATGTAATTAAGGTATGGTGGTCTAAGCGGTCGGGAGTCGAGAGCGTGGTGATGCTTTCGCTGGACTTGTGGCGTTTATGTTAGGGGTCATGCCGTGAAGCTGCGAAACGTCCGATAAGACGACTTCAAACATCGGAACCACTCGATGGCCGTAGCGCTATGCTCTACCCGTGCGAGCATGGAGTTGTGAGCCTACTCTGATCAAGCTGCTGGGGGGACTTGAAGGTTAACCTGATGCCCGGGTGGCTGGTGAAATACCCTGGCTTTAGAGCTCGCACTATGAGAAGTCTAATGGTGATCAATGCTATTGTGACTTTTGCTTGTGATAACTTTAGATGAACTATGCGTATACATGATTTGAAAAGGAGCTATGACGGTGTATGAAAGCCAACTTCCATACCATGATCGAGTTCGATCGGATTCCTGACTCTAGATACCACTCAAGGCGAATACGAGGGAAACGCCTGGTGTACGGCTGGCCAGACTTTAGTTCGATGGTCTGGGAAGGTCGGGCAATCAATATAGATTGACCCGCATTCCTTCGCTTTTACCAGCATCCGCGGCTGATCGACTGTACTGACAGGCGGCTCGCTATTTATGGGGCGTGATTTTCCCGCAAACGATAGATAGGTATATCATCGCGTGGCTGGACGGCCAGCCTGTAGAAGCGATTGCGCATGGCACGAGGAGTGAAAGTTATCGTTGCTGCTGAATTGGGACTGCGATGGAGACGAGATGCACCCCGAATGGGACGTGTGGCGTCGTCTGCTGTTTGAGAGCGGAGATCCCCAGGAACCACTTGGCTTGAAGTCTTCACTGGAAGCTTAATCTCGTTTGCAACATTCATCCTTGCTGTCAAGTTTTTGGGTATGTGTGGAGCTCTATGGATACCGACATCTTGTCGAATATATCGCCTCATGTCGTTTCGACTTTTGTCCTCAAGCTGTTCCAATTGCCGCCTTATATCGTTCCTGACCTCGGCCTCCGAAACTATGCCCCAAAAGCTCATGCGCCACCCACATTAACGTTAGGATCCGGATCCTCTGGCCTGCTTACCGACAGCAGAGCGAGATAAGCTCGCCGGTACACGCCCCGGCTCGCGGGGAGGGTGGTCCTGAGCTCGGTAGCCAGGCGTATCTTCAGTGCCCTCCTGAACCTTCAACGAACCGTCCAGCAGGTAGTCCTGACCATGTTGGGCGAGACGAGGATATGCCCAATCTCCAGCGCGATCTAGATGATATATCTTAGCCACCACGCGACTTTATCAAGCTCAGCTGCCACGCAGATGCCATCGCTTAGGTTCATGGCGCAGGCGTGGCTGCAGAGGACCAGGGCTTCTCGCTCTATCGATTTCGCTTCTCCCATGCAGACGCTCATGGGTTGATACCGCTGCCTCGACTGATCGAGCAACTGTGGATGTCGAACACACTGCGCCGACCTATCCCATGCCTCATCGGACCGTCCGCTCTAGGCCTTTTGCCGCGCGCCTTGCGTGCATTGAGGCCACGAGTCAATGATGGCTTCCAAATAACTGGTAAGGTTTCCTCCGAATATGCTATGTTGGACACGCCCCACTCCTTCGCGCACCAGAATGGTAGACAGTCGAGAGGAAGGCGGCAGTTATATCATATATTTGCCAGCACATGGTAGTCCTCTTCCTCTCTTTAGTTTCCTTGTATCACACCGGCCCTTACCGCTTTGGTCTTGCTCTAGCTCCCGGGATAGAGTGAGGCTATTGCCTTTGCTTGTCACTTTTATCTGCCACTATCATCACTCAACAATCATTCACAGACGTTCCAACGACCGTTCACAATGGCTCTGTTCTCTAGAAAGAAGTCCAAAGCTAAGAAAGCAGCCAAGGAGGAGGCAGCGAAATCCGCGGCCGATAATTCGACAACAAGTTCAGCCAAACAAGCGTCTTCGAGAGGTCGAAAGGGTCCGTCTTCGTCCCAGCAGCCCGTTCAAGACGTTCCAGTACCCGCATATCCACCAAGAGAGTACAGCCATAACAATGGAGAGTTGCTCAAAGGTAATGGATACCTCGAAGAAACCGATCTCACCGGGTCTGATTTGCAGAGGCACAATCGTGCCCAATCACAGACATGTGGTGATTCTGGCTATGGTTCTGCAGTTCAAGGATCGCGCGTACACTCTCGTTCACCAAGCATACATCGATTCCGTCAAGAGAATGAACCCCTTGTTCACGAGGAGCAGGTCAACCCAGACGTCTCGGACTTCCATCATCAAGACCATCCTGTTCAAGATGGCCGATATCAGCGCCAGATGCAGCAGCGGATGCCGATGCGACCTAGCTCCGTGCCGCCACAGGCTTTGCAATCCAGATCAGAGCGCGTTTCACGCCCACCACCTCCACGCAGCAGCTCTCCAGGTCCTGTTCTACAGACCACGTCTACAACGCACTTGACCCGTTCGCGCAGCTCAGCACCGTCGACCATGAGACACCCCTCCGACTGGCATGCGCCAGTGTCTCCCCGTCATGGGCCACAGGTACACTCGCCGCCTTTCCAATCGCGCTTTCCCACATCTCCGATGGCGAGCTCTACGCAGATAGGAATCAACAACGACGAGAGCTTCTCGTCGCTCAACATGTTATGTGGGCTCAAAGTCAACAGGCGCGGACTCATTCTAGACGAGGAAGGTGACCCTATCGCGGAGCTGTATGAGGGAGACATCATCGACTGTGTCCGGCAAAGAGCCGACTCGTACGGCAACGTTTTGGATGAATATGGGCGAGTTGTTGGTAGGGTCCGCACTCTCCCCGATGCAGCTCAGGAGCCTCCCATCCTGCGACCAACTGCGCTGGGGTACAACGAATCGAGAGACTTTCAGCAGAGCTTTCCAGCCCCTCCACTGCCCAAGGCATCTCTGTCTGTGGACTCGTCCGGGGCCGCCAGTGAGCAGCAGCGTCTTGCACAACAAAACAGTCGGTCGCCAACGCATGACACGGCCCAGAATGAATCGTCCTCTTCGCCGACGCAGGCACCAGCCAGTAAACATCAAGGCGCCATCGAACACGATGAATGCTTAGTATGCACGGTTGATCACCCACAGGGCAATGATGTGCCACACTATCAAGGCAGCGAGCATGGCAATGTGCAACGCGAGCCTCATACACTGCGTCGCATGACAAGCTCGGTAGGCCACACTGAAAGCCTGCCCTCGGTCCCTGAATCGGACAGCACAGCCGGAATAGTGTTGTCTGACACTAGTTCGCATACATCTGAAAGACATCGTGGCGCTGGTAGTGAAGATGACTCCAAGTCTGCTGATGAGGACGCTCCCATTAAAGGGCAAGCCAGTAGCCAACAGAGGCAACCCAAAAAGGCACAACACGCTACTGTCCAGACGCCAAAGCAGATTACGGTCAGTCAAGAGCACTCTTTGTCCAATGAGGCTGCGCCCACTGCACAGCTGGCGGAAGACAAGCTACCAAGAGGCGTCGATACAGAAGGACAAGTAAGCAAGGCTTCTCCGAGGCCATCCCTCGGCCGCAGTACCAGTGAGAGAGTACCCAAACCTGCTGCAACTACGCCCGTCCCGGCCGCTCCCAGGAAGCCAGCCCTACCATCTAACAACAATGTCCTAACGTCACTACAAGGTCAATCATCTGGACTACATGCGATACCGAATCGTGTGAAGAGTCCTCCCCTCCCCTCTTTCCCAGGGCGAGGATTTGCAGGTAGTTTGCCCGGAGGCAATGCAATGCCTGGTATGCCCGTCCGTCGCCTCACAAACTCGGGGTTTCCAACGGCGCCTGTGTTTGGAAATACTAGCATGACCTTGCAGCCCCCGCCGTTGAAGCACCGTACTTCTAATTCGGTGCCAATCGTCCGAAGCCCTCTGAGCAGTCATGGTAAGTGTATTCTCTATCCCGTCTCGTTGCCCGAAACACTACTAATGTACAGTCTTCAGAGAACACCCCTCCTGAGTCAGACCGAGGTAGTGTGGCGGGAGATGCCAAAGCCCCTTCTATGCAGCAGCATGACCTTCACTCCGGCAACATTAAGACTTCCAGCACTGGTGGTGCGAAGCCACGCAAAGTCTTCTCCCACGCAGGTAAGGCCTCGACCGAGAAGGATGCCGATGTCGTTGTGAAAGAGCTCGGCGACGACAAGAAGCAAGATAAGAGGAAGAAGGGCATGAAAGGTCTCTTTGGAAGGAAGAAGTGATGGGATACATGGGGAGCACACGTCGGATGTTCAGGTTGCCGGTATTTTTTTCGTTTGTTTCTTCCACTCGCTGGTTGGTCGATCTCAATCGCCTTTTACCCTTATATTGCCTTTGGATTTTTGTTAGCAGCAAACTATCTACTCTCCAAGCAGATAATGTGCACGAGTCTCAAGGCGTGCAGGGTTTGGTATCGATCCAATATACGATGCGACTCTCCGCATGGCTAGAGTTGGCGATGGTGCTGGTGTTGCACATTATTATTGTGGACCACCGATATGTCCAGACACGTGCCAGAAGTCAACGACCTGCACGAAGTGGCGCTAGACATGCCTGGACGCCAGGTCTAAACCATATTCGACTCTTCAACCGAGCTAACCAAAACTTACGCCCCACTTCACCACCACAACTGCCGCCAAGGGTCAGCTCCGACGATGTTTTTTCTCAAGGCCTACATATATCGTTGCTCGCAGCTATTTTGCTTGCCAGTCGCTTCTCTGCAAACACCGGCGAATGCTGTGATTGATCATCAATTGCGAGCGACTTCTTTGAGTCTTTGCGCTCGCTTTCTGTTGGAAAGACTCCCACATCTCCATTTATCTTTGCCACCTTGGCATCACGTCTGGAAATCTCGACGCTTGCTATTTTCTCTATCAGTAAATCATGTCGGCAAATGCTAGAGAGGTCGTACCTTCGCGAAGGTCTCAGGAAGGAGATGACATTATCAACAACGACGTGCCGGTAGTGGAGCATTACAGCGTTCAACCCAAAGGCTCTTCCAGGTCGTCCGTAGGCGATTCGTCAAGAGATGCACCCCACGGTGCTGTCGAGCTCGTCAACTCAAACTCAAACAACGGGAACGATGGCAACCCACCGACAAACACGGTCGCCGCAATCGAAGCTTCCAAGCCAGGACGCTTTTCCTTCTTGCGTACCAGACAATTCTACATTGTACTTCTCATCTCGCAAGCTCTGGCCGTTGCCATCACGGGAACAAACACACTTTCGTCGCTCCTTGCGAATGAAGGCACCAGCATCCCCGCTTTCCAGACCCTCTTCAACTACATCCTGCTTTCTCTGATCTACACTTCGTACACGCTCTACAAGTACGGCTTCAAGGGTTGGTGCAAGCTCATCTGGAAAGACGGCTGGCGCTACTTCATCCTCGCGTTCTGCGACGTCGAAGGCAACTACTTCACTGTCCTCGCATACCGCTACACCACCATCCTCTCAGCCCAGCTCATCAATTTCTGGGCTATCGCGGTGGTCGTGATCATATCTCTCATCTTCCTCAAGGTGCGCTACCACTTCGCACAGTACGCTGGTATCCTGATCTGCTGCGGTGGCCTCGGATTGCTTGTCGCCTCGGATCACATCACGGGTTCCAACGGTGGCCAAGCAGCCGATGCCGTCAAAGGCGATTTGTTCGCACTGCTCGGCGCAAGCTTCTACGGCTTCACCAACGTCTTCGAGGAGTTCCTCGTGTCAAAGCGTCCGTTGTACGAAGTCCTTGGCCAGCTTTCCTTCTGGGCCATTCCCATCAATGGAGTGCAAGCTGCCATCTTCGACCGGGCATCCTTCCGTTCAGCCACCTGGAACTCGGCCGTAGGCGGCTACCTCACCGGCTATACGCTGATCCTGACAATCTTCTACTCTGGCGCCCCGATCGTGTTCCGCATGGCCTCCGCCGCTTTCTTCAACATTGGTCTCCTGACCGGAAATTTCTGGGGTGTCGTGGTCGGCGTAAAGGTCTTTGGGCTGAGCATTCACTGGATGTACCCAATTGCTTTTGTGCTGATCATGTGCGGCCATTTTGTGTACTTTGGCACGGAAGGTGTGCTTGGTGAGGCAAGGAAGCCTTGGCTTGGTGAGAACCAGGAGGGAGGAAATGATGGCATCGGAACTGCGAGGAGGAGGGTGGAGAATCCCGGCGTGATGGTTTAGACCGACGTAATGATGACTAGACCTGCGACCAGATTGTCTTTTGAGACTTCCGCGTTTCGACAATGTACTTACGATGCTTGAGAAAGTTTTACCGAAAACTCTATCATGTTACAACGATTCACAGCAGACGAAGAAATATCATCCTCTTTTTAACCTACGACTATTACTACAATGAAATTCCATCATAGGCTTGCTCGCCTGTAATACACAATTAAGATATTTCCGCAAGCACCGCGAAAAGCACTTTGTTGAGAATCCGACAATCCTCACTAGCACCCTCGGTGATCCGGTAGCCAGCAGTTAGCATGGACTCTAGCTTTGCTGCTGTGTAGCCGACAGCGTTATTCTGAGTAATAATGCCGAAAGCGATGCTGCAAGCCGTCGTGCCGTCCGAGTTGTAGCTGTGGGCGTGCAAGCAGGCGTTTTGCGGATAGGCGTTGTCAAGACGTGGATACAGGGATGGTATCAAGGGGTTAGAACATCCCAACTTTATGGATAGATCCTCGCTCTCGGGCAGCTTTGACAAGGAACAAGGCTGTGTGGTCTTGAATGTTGTGGAAGGATATGATGAGGTTAAAGCTTCGAAAGTCGAACTTGGTGCATCTGGCACGGAATCCACTTGGACGCTATGGGCCGATGGATGAGTGCCATTTCGTAACATATCCTGGGTACTACCCGGAAAAGAAGTTGTGGCATCGATACTTGCTGACGAGCTTGCGGCAGATGATAACGTCGCCGTGGAGCGGGCGAGCGAATGTTCATCACATTGCAGGTCCAGAGGCAAAGGGACGTGCGAAACATCAGCTGAGGAGTGAGTAGGTCGACTGTTCTGGCCATGCGCTGATAAATGATGTAGTTCAGCAGAGTCGTCAAGGGAAATCGACAGACAATCTCCTCCTGTGGAAGCACATGGCGCCGAAGAATGCAAGGCATTCTTAGGGGTACCCATCCGAAGGCTCGTTCCAAAACCTTCCATCCCTTCTTGTCCTTTACTAAGGCTAGAAGTCTCGCCAGACCTCGAGCGCGTGCTGAAAGTCTGGATGAACAGGTCCTGCGCAGAAGTGGCTACGCCCAAAGCTAGGAGCAATTCCCGCCTTGCGTCGTTTTCGTTGTTTAGCCTTCTGGAGGCTTGTGTAGTGCAGATTTGGCTATCTAGATTGTTCTGCTCAGTCAGTCGAGCAACTTTCTGCTCAAGTTCAGCAATGTAGGCGCGCTTGCGCTCGCGGCTGCGTTGCTGATTGTGCCTGATGCGTTCAAGATCTTGAGCCTACATCCAATGAGCGACAGTATCGAGGGAGAGTTAGGAGCATGTACCTTAGACTTGGGCTGACTAGGGGGCGCCATCTTTGAAGAGTTTTTGCGATGGTAGTAGTAGTGATGGCTCTAGACTGAGCAGAAATGACAGGAAAGGTGTCACCTTCGGCACATGTCGGTAAGGAGCAAGCGGCAAGCGAGGCTGAAATATGTCGTACCCGTTTCGCCGTCCTCGTGGCATTCTTCTGCCACGTTTTCGGGACTGAAACAGCCATGATTTTACAACTCGCGTACGAGGAGACGAGGTACCTCAAACATCTACTGTAAGTCATACAACTCGAACCGAGAAGAGAGAAGAAAAAGGAGACGCATCAATGAAAGTTTCTAATTTCTAATCTCTATTTAGACTCTTCTTGACTATCGAGTGCAAAATGTCTTCTGCTGTTGTTTTGCAAGATATATCTCGAGAATTCTCCTCCTTTTTTATACAATCCATATCACTGTCTCCACCCGCGCCTCTTAGCTACCCACCTCACAAAATACACCAAGCCTAGCAAAACAGGAACTTCGACCAAGGGCCCAACTGTAGAAGCAAGCGCCTGATCGCTCTCCGCCCCATATGTCGCCACTGCGACCGCGATCGCAAGCTCGAAGTTGTTACTCGCTGCCGTGAAGCTCTGAGTAGCAGAAAGCTTGTACCCGAACCCAAGGCGATGTGAGATCAAAAGCGTGACGAAGAAGATGCCGGCGAAGTACACAATCAATGGCGCAGCTACCCGAACGACGGAGACGACCTGATGCACGACTTGACGACCCTGGCTGGCGAAAAGCACTAGGATGGTGTAGAGCAACCCAATCAGAGACCAGGGAGAGAGGTATTTGAGGAAGACCCGATCGTACCACTCGGGACTTGCGATCCATTGAAGTGTGAACCGTGTGAGTATGGCGGTGCCCAAGGGGATTCCTAGAAATACAGCAACGCTGATTGCGACCGTCGAATAAGACACCGTAATGTCCGATTGAGAATGGCTGATGATGTTGATGAAGAATATTGCCATCGGTGCATACAGTACGATCTGCAAGACAGAGTTGATGGCCACAAGAATGGCGCAGTATTGGTTATCGCCGCCAGCAATATCGGTCCAGATCAAGACCTGCGTTTGGATTGTCAATAAGGAAGCTGGACAGTCGGGACAAAAGTTGTCAACATACCATTGCAATGCAGCGCGCGAGTCCAACAAGTATCAGACCTTCGCGAAGGCCAGACTCGTCTGGCAGGAAAGCCCAGGCCAGTCCAAGCTATACAAGGTCAGCGTGATTTTCCGAAACCATCAATACTGGAGTACTTACCATGATAAATGGAGCTACAAGCCAATTGAGCAGAATGCTGAAGCCCACTTGAATCCAAAGCTGCTTTGAACGAAACGCCTGATGTAGCGTTTCGTATTTTACTTTGCACAAGATTGGATACATCATGACAAGCAAGCCGATTGCTACCACAACGTCACGTCCCGTCAGTCAAAGCAGGCTTCTTCGAGCAAGGAGGTTATGAATTACGTACCAATAGGAATGGACACTCCAACAAATTTACCCTTCTGCAGCGCCGGCCCAGTATTAGGGACGAAGTTGCCGAGCAGGATACCGATGATCATCGCAAGAAGGATCCAGAGCGCGAGCAAGCGATCCAGCCAACCGAGGGCTTTGAATGCAGACGACTGTGTTTCATCTGGCGATGTAGTCGGAACCTGTTTCTCAACGTCCATTTCAGAAGAGTTTGTATCTTCTGTCATGTTGGGTTCGTTTGTGCTTGTGCGATTAGGTGGTGATTTGGCGGTCGCCATGGCGCTTGAAGAATGATTGAGATGTGGTTAGAATAGGCGATGTCGATAATGGTCCAATATTTAACGACAGAACGAAAGCGTTTGCATTTGATTTGAAAAGAACTGCATTCTAGATATATGTACATATAGCCATGTTGACATCGTTCTGTGGTGTGCTGAGCAGTACCAATCCACCCAGAATGTCACTGTTGTCAATGTCACTGCTGCACGTTGATTGGCCGCTGCTCGTACAGGCGTCCGGACACAGGGCTAACCAAACCCTTTGGACACCGTAAATGAACATACCATGCTTAATGATGCATGATTGGCCGAAGTCTTCTTCGGCATCCGAGCTCTTGGGAGCGATGCGGATCAGGTCGAACAAAGCATGTCACCGCCACTCGTTGATTGATCGATATCGAAGTCCAAGCCTAGCCAGTGACACCCGCCATCGAGTCAGATGTGTCTCATTCACAACGATTATTATCACTTGCTCAAAAGTATCGATCACTTTCGATTGCCAACGCATGATTACATACACGCAGCTCGTTGATGCCTATGCAAGTGAGTCAGAGGACGTCTCTGTCGAAGCTGATATACCCTTGTCATTGGAAACGATCACACGTAACTTCCAGAGCCATTCTAAGAAACCATCACGCTCGAAATCACCGCCAGCACCTCCGTTATACCAATACGCTTCTGCTACATCATCTGCTACAGTACTCTAAAATGACTACCAAGGCATCGCAATCCGCCACTGCCCCCGAACAGCCATGGGATGCCGCATACCCCGAGCCACAATCGAAGCCAGGAACCATCAAACGCAGCAAGGTCTTGGAACTGCTGAAGCAAGGTGACCAAAACAAGAGCTTCGTACTGGTAGATCTACGCAGAAATGATCACGAGGTACGTCCACACTTAGATAACACTGCGCAGATCTGAGGCGCCCGCATTCTGAACAGTATTGCAGGGCGGCACCATCGAAGGCTCAATCAACTTGCCTGCTCAGAGCCTACACCCATCAATCCCCTCGCTTTACGCTCTTTTCAAGGCTGCCGGCGTTCGTCATGTCATCTGGTATTGTGGTATGTGTACTGTTCAATACATTCTCGGAAAGGAAAATCGCCTACGCATGCTGGCTTGAATGTGGACCCCATTGCTGCGATCTCAAGGCTAATCTATCGCAGGCTCCTCGCGCGGTCGAGGCACTCGTGCAGCAGCATGGCTCGCAGATTACCTCGCGGAAAAGTCAGACGTGACTATGCAGAGTCTGGTCCTTGAAGGAGGGATTAAAGGCTGGGTTGCTGAGAATGGCGAGTACTTGCAGTACATCCAAGAGTATGATGAGTCAAAGTGGTGAGCGCTCATTTTTATTTGCCCGGCATAGAATACCGACAATGATGATGCTGTATTTGGTCATTGATGCTTCTATTGATAGAGCTTTGGCTTGCAGGCAACATGTAAATCCAGATTGCATGCCATCGTTTCCTTTGTTGCTCTATCTTCGATCTTCCCGATTTTTACGTCTGAAACGTCGCAGCTCGAATGCAATAACCGCTGCGCAAACGTATGATAACCCGACCAACAGCTGCGGGAACAAATAAGGTCTTGCCGAGTCTGGGCGCCGAATCTTGAGCGCAATGACTTGAGAGACTGGAAACATCAGCAGGTAATAGACACCAGAGCGATGCATGGCGTACTCACACGCTGTGGGTACAATGATCGTCGTCCAGGATAAGGATAGCAAAGATTGCAGGTTCTTAAGGCCCGCGACTTCGACACAGAGAGGCCCTATCGTCTGAGACGTAAAGATTAGCATGTGAGGAAAAGGATCGCCAGCGCTGCACTCTCGTTATCGCCACACCTACCATCCAGAACACCCCCAAAATAGCACCCGCGAAGAACGAAAAGAACACCAACAGTCCGTAGGAATAGGCAGGCAGCCAGAATGAAAAGCACGATAAGCCACAAATGAGAGTCAAGGCACCTGCGACATCGATGCGGTCCAACTTGTCGCTCGCAATGCCAATGATCGGACGTCCTACAGCGGTGCCGATGTTGAGAAAGCCGATGATATCAGTAGCCCGCTGTGCCGTGATTCCAATCGAAAGCGCGAAATCGGATAGCGAGAACAGTAGTGTGATATAGCCTAGCATACTCACGAAAGACCACGCAAGTAGAAGCTGGACCTCGTACCTCTTGAGCAACGAGATGTCGAACGCTAGTTGGGGAGGCTTGATGTACTTGTTGCGATCGCGGAGCAAGCTTATTGCAATGATGATTAGGACGAACGTGATTAGCCCAGTAGTACATAATGCCCATTGTAGCCCAAAAGCATCGATGATCGCTCCAGTCGTCCAGGAAAATAAGGCACCTCCAAATCCAGAGCCAGCGCTGGCAATCCCGTTCGCCAAGCTTCGACGAGTGTCGAACCATTGAGACAAGATTGGCAGACTTGGAACGTAGATGAAGCCAATGCCGAGACCAACGAGGATTCCTTGGGTAATCATGAGCTGCCAGATGCGATCCACAAAGCCGGCCGCAACGTAGCCACTGGTCTGTAATGCAACGCCGGCAGCCATGGTCACGAACTTGCCGAAGCGGTGGGTGAGCGCTGTGACGATGGGCGCGGCGATCATCGCAAATGCGAAATTGAATCCGCCAACAAGAGCAAACTCGATCTCCGAGGCGTCTGGATAACGGTTGGTGTGTAAATAGTAGGAAAGATAGACGCCGAAAGACTAATCGTTGCCGTCAGACGCCTGTTCTGGGTTCATGATGTCGAACGTACCGCTACCGCTCCCCATGTGGAAAAGTTGATCAGAAACAACGATACGACACAGACCCAGCCGTATCCTCCGTTTTGCGGCGCCATGTCGGCCTCGTCAGTATCAATGGTGGGTGGCATTGGCGAAGAGGGGTCTCTAGCGAGGGCGGGCGTTCGTCTTGATTCTCGTTGCGTGAGGTATCTTATAGAGAAACATCACTTTCAGCACCAGTGTTAATATTATGCGCATTAACGAATATATATACGAAAATGGAGTGAGCGAAGAGATTGGAAGAGTGTCGACAAGTCGTCCTCTGCGTAGCGACAGACAGTGACAGTCCTCCTTGGTCGCAGTGACATGCTACCCCACCTCGGCAGCAAAGATCGACATCTTTGGACAAGATTAAGACCCTCTTGATATTCGCATTACAGCCGCTACAAATGCGAAAGGCGGCATCGTGGGATGTGAGATGCACAATTGAAAGGACACGGGGACATGGTGGATAATCATATAACAGGTGAGAAGCATCCGTCTCGGTTGGTGATAACTTTTCGATTGCTGTCACGTTGCAGAAGCTCATCGATCATGTTGCAGTCAAATTGGGATCCTGTCTCTGCGAAGGATGATGAGAATAGGGAACCTCGAATTGGATACTCAGGTTTCGTTGATCTATGGTCGTATGTACAATAATTCTTTTATGCAAATCCCAGATATATTTGCAAACATCGTCTCGTAGTCAAAGTTTAATCGTAAAGCAATGTCCAGGCATCGATCAAATCAAAAAACCTGTGACACTCTATGGATGACGTCCGGCTTACCATCCGATCTTCTGAACGATAGATCCGCACCCGACCGAGCCACGTCTACCAGAGTCCTCTTCCATGTTGTTAGGTACGCGAACCGCGTAAGCCACGTCGCAAGTGGGCTTCCACTGTCCGCGTCCGTAGGTGATGCAGGTATCTTCACCCATGTAGTGGGTCAACCAAGAGGCAGCACAGTCCTCCTTGTCAACGCACGACTGGCAGCATGCAGATGCGTCTTTGTTTGCGTGGTCACCGGGGTTATTGGCTGGCTGGTTGTCGGCGAAGTTGACCGGCGCGCTGCCATCGATCAGATTGGAGGGCTTGCACTTGGCAGCGTAGGTGGCCGTCGCCTTTGCAGTGCCGGTTGTGACCGTCTTCGTGCACCATCCCTTCGCCGTGACGGTGGAGGTGCTGGTGGCGCTTTGAGGTAGGCCATACTCGTACATTGTGGAAGTCACCGTGTTGGGGTACTTGGTCTTGGTCTTGACAGCAGGCGTCGAAGTCGTGATTCTTACGCCGTCTGTGGCTGTAGTCGTCACGGTCTTCGTCTTGTCATAGACGTAGGTTGTCCGAGTGTTGGGCAAGCAACTCTGTCTGAGAGACGATGGGGTAAAGGATCCCGTGTATACCGTCGTTGTGAATTCGACGTTCCTTTGAATATGTCAGTCACCATTTGTTGCGCTCGCACGCAGAGGATCAATGTCTCACTTTGTCGCATGGTCGGTGCATTTGATGCTGGTCTCCGTTTTAACGACTGGCTCGGTGCCAGTGGACTTCGTAACGTATTTCGTCGTCGTTCCGCGAGTGACAGTCTTCGTGCTCGTGTAGGTGGGCACCGTCATAGTGTAGGTTGTACCGGTGGTAGTGGAGGTCGCGATGGCGGTAGTCGTCCATTCCCTACCGGCGTTCACGGTACTGACGACCTCAGTGGGACAATTGGTCGGGACAGCAGCGGCCAGAGCAGCCAGGCCGAGGATCAAAGATTGCACGAACATCCCGGAAGTTGCTTTTCAATGTCGACGTTAAAGTATGAGGAGAAGATGTTCTGGGATATTTGGGAGAGACAAGGCCGCTTTTATATCCTCTTGCATTTGTGACGACGAGCCTGCGTCGTTGCTTTGCTGCTGCATTATCCACATTCACTGGGTAACATTAGCCTCCAGGGCATCTATGTGCTCCCGAATACGAGATAGAATTGAAGTGATGTTGAGGCCATCAAGTAGTGCGACGAAGGATCCGAGGCACTGGGCTATATCAAGGCAAGCCTTGCTATCTCAGGAAACACTAAAATGTATCGCATACCTTCGGCGGCCCGCCGACAGTTTAGTGAGGTCTGGTGCACTGCAATGGAGTAGCGACGGAGGCTAGACGTTCTCTATGGAGAGTCTTAAGCCAAACAAGCGAAGCTAGGCCCGCTTTCCACCTGTGCGTTGTTCTAAAGTTAAACCAAATCGCAGCGAAGCGACCGCACGGGCGAGATATCATTATGCCTGACGTTTGAACATTGATCTGAGCATCGCATAGGAGATATGAGGTCGTCCATGGCTGATAGGAAACCAGAACAACTATTGTGAGGCTTTGGTTCGAGTCATGTTGATCCAGAATGGTAGATGCATAGGAATTCGCAGGTGTTCCACGCACGGAGGACCTCGATGCTTTCCGATGTGTGTAGATGCATCATGCTGAAGCCCTCAGTAACTCCTAGCGTACGATAAGTCATGATTGAGCATAAAAGTAGGGCAGTAGGGCATGTAGGGTGGAGGGCATCTGCTAATAGTCGCGCCCGGCCGTGTTAATCACTCCGGAAATGCTGCGGATGTCGCCGCACGTGGCCGTCCCTACCCGCGTGCCCGTATGCGATGACGATGTGCTTGACTCGTACGCCTGGAGATTTGGCGATATTCGACCGGCATGGGTTGGCCTGCAATATGCAATTGATGTGTAGGGAGGGAGGGAGAAGATTTGCACGCGTGAAGGTAAGAATAGAGCTTGATGTGACGTCGGTAGATATAGTCGACCGTTCGTAGGGTGCGCAATTCGCAGAACTATACCTCCGGAGGTAAGTTATTCGTGTATATATATATATATATATATTAAAAAGAAAAACAGAGGATTGTCTTCTCCAGATAACGATCGGACTTCGTCGGACCTAAATCAGATGTTGCACATTGGACATGAAATTAAGTAGGTAGCTACGAGTTGTTGAAGAATCTCATGAAGTTCAATGGCCAGTGCATTAGGATTCTAAGAGCAAAGCCTCCTCAATTACAAGGTGTAGGATAATAACAGCATCTAAGAGATCACCACAAAGAAAAATCGTCTTGTTCATAATGGCATCTAGCTATCAAGCAAATCAGATGTTGCTTACTCGCTTTATGATGTATGTGGAAGACAATGATTGTTCCCTATCAGAGTCTCTTGCACACCAGCAACATCTCAAGGCATTGTGAGCATACCGTCGATCATCATGCTTCCCACATGACTACCATTGGAGGCCCAGCAACCTTTTCCTTTGCGAATGCTTTGAAATCTAGACGGGGTTAGCGCGGCAACGCAAAATTTTGTAGCATGATATTTACTCTTGTGCGCTTCGCACTGCTCGTCATAGTACTTCACATCATCAAATGAAGAGAACGTCGTGTGAGCAAGAACATTGTAGCCTTGAGTGCGCGGGTCATTGGCAGGCTGATGGGCGTCAACCGAGAGAATGTAAGGTTTGCCGTCCTGATGAAGCATTCTTTGATCAGACGGCCGCTTTAGGACTTGCATGGGGAATACTCGAGGCGCACCTTCTTCTGCTCTCTTGCAAGGGTCTGGTATCGCTCGAAGAATTGAGGAATATCGGCATCGTTTGCCACTTTGAACATGGTAATTCTTTGGACTGGCATTGTGGCTGGTATATTGTGAATGTATCGGAATGCGAGTGTTGGAATATTGGTAGGGATTTTCCAGGGAAATAAAGATCGCAGAGGAGAGAAATTGCGTGAGTGTTGAAACACAATCGAAACGTACTTGCCCTGAGAGAGAGTTCCGAAGAGTGCCAACCACCAGACAAAGTGGTTTGGTCATGATCCATTCGGTACTCCGATATCGTCATCGGACACTTTCGGACACGGCCCACCACCGATAGTCTCGTGTTTGCCGGTATCCCATCGAGGGGCAATATGTATAAGAGTCATCCAGCCTCAAGTCTTTGATGAAGAAGAGACATGTCTGGAGGTGCGCACTTGGAGTAACAGAGGTCGGGGAGCAGGACGCTCTCACACAATGGAGAAAGGTTGGTCAAGATGCTGATGACCACTGCGGCCAGCCACCCGGACTCGGCCTGTCGGCTTCTCCAGCCATCTCAGATTCGCCCATGCTCAACCCACCACGTCGGTTCCGACAACGACATCAACACAGCTCAGCTTGCTCGCTCGTGGCCATATTACATCGAAGCGAGCTCGTCACGTGCCATTGCACATGGTCGCCTGGCCAGGGTAGTACGGTAGGCAGGATCCCGCCAACACACCGCTTTTTTTTTTTGGAGCCGCCGGCTCAACTGCAGTCCCCAACAAAGCAGCGCCATCTCCATTGACATGGCGTCGCGGCCCATGGCATGTCCGGGTAAGCACGATGCGATCACGCGCTTGGTATGATTTGATGAAGGCGTTGGATGATGGTGCACCACACAGTCCACAATACCACCACGTCTAGACGAAGCTTGGGAGCGTGAGCATCTCCGAAGTTGAGGCTGCATACGCCGGCCAGGCGAGTCCCATGCCTGCGGCATGCACCAAACCCAGCCTTGCAGACACATTGGCGAATGAACGACTGCCAGCGAATCTGCTGGTTCATGCAGCACTACGGCCGGGCGTGAGCTACACACAGAGAGTCCTCACTCTACGAGTCTACCTCCCGCTTCCGATGTCCCCGGGCATGTGCATCACGGCCATGCGTCGAGGGCATGCCAATCCTGGCACGCCGTTATCGTGGAGGCGGCTCTTGTGCTACGCCATGCGAAACTCCACCATTGCCGTGCTGCGTTTCACCTCCACGGCGCGTTGACTGGCAATGGCGAGGATTGAATCGGCAAACCGAATCTACACTTCATCTGAACACGATCTGAAAGTCTGACAGACGCGACACTGCCATCTCGATCTTGCCCATCAGGCGGCATTTGAATAGACCACCACAAGATAGTGGCTGCAGCGCACATATGACGCTTGACAGCACATACCTGCGCGTCTACCTTGCTCGTGTAATCCATGAGTATGTTCGGCTACACAGGCTGTGCTTCATCATCGTTCATCTCCATCACTTTATTCTGCACGAGCAATACTCCGTGAGGAGCCCCTGCTGTTCCACATGCCTGCCCCTTGATTCCTATCTTTATTGATTAATTGCATCAGCTGGGGAGTAGGTTCGGCGGTCCAGCAGGCCAATATGTACCTGACGGCCGATCAGCAATATTATTGCAGTTGAACGCTGGTCGAACTCGGTAGTAGTCTCCGAGATCAATCTCCCCTCCATCCCCGTGCTTTCACACGCTATTGAATGCACGAACATACCGCCATCGTGGGATCTTGGTCTCAACCCCAGCTTTTTGACCCCGGCCATACAACCTCACCTCTTCTAACCAAACAAACAGACGCAGGAAGTGCTGCACGACATTGTCTCAGGACACCAACTCCCTCGATCTATCTCTCACGTCACCGGGACGTCTCCTGCAAGTGTACCTGACGCCTCCGATGTTGGCAAAGGAGTAGCCATATGCTCTACCTCCGCTTCACGGCACCCTCGTGTAGCGACCTGCCGCGCTTGCAACGTGCATCCGCACCTGGCGATCTGCGCCCAGAGATTGCGTGTGTTGCTTCCGCCGACCCTGCACTGCGTGCGCTACATGGCCATCCCTCCTTGCTCCACGTCTCGATTTCAGTCCTACTTCCAGACGTCTGGCAGAGATGCACGCCAGCGCATCGCTCCGGGGTTTGGGCTGATGCTCCACGGGTTGAGCCTTCTGGACCGTTTACTGCAGTGCGCTCAATCACCGTTGTTGGTAAGGATGCCTCTCTCGCAGTCCATTCCTCTGGAGCCCGCAGTCCCAGGCGCCCTGTCACCGGTGACCCTTCGGGTGTTCCTTGATGCTGCTCCAGTGGTTCCTCAACCGTCTCATCATTACAAAGGGGATCATATCTATAATACACTCAGCTCCAAGATTCATTTCCACCCCTCGATGCTGTCTTAGCTCTTCCTTGCAATTTTCATTGCCATTGAATAGACGTTCCATACTTTTATACTCCAGCCGGCCAACGACATCTCGCCAGCTCACTGCCCAGCTGCTGTGAAACGCCCACGTTTGCCAGTTCCGGTCCCGTTGAAAGCACTTCGCTGCTTTAGTCCAGCGAACGGTAACTGAATCCACGCCTTCTTCAACACACCGCCAATCGCAAACGCCTTCAACCCAAGCCACCATGTTCTATTCCATGTATCTGTCAAGTAAGTGACGACTCGACGACCCATTCAAGACAACATTGCATTTCCCTGCCCGCCTGAAGATCGTTCAAAGCACCATAAGCACCTCCCACCCGCAAGCCACAGCTAATAAATTCTCCGAACGCAGGCCTCTGCGAGCGCCGTCAATGGTCATCGCCTCTCTACGAACCATACCAAACCCGCCTCGGCTACTTCTGTAAGGTCCGAGTCAACAACCGCGAATACAGCACCGACGTCCCTTACAAAACAGCCGCTCTGGCGCGCGATGGCGCTGCCACAAAAGCCTTCATGATCTGTCGAAACTTCAGCGCCAACGACGGTATGTACCCTGGCCAACGGCCCGGCTCCGGCGGCGTTGTGCAAGGGCTACCCGTCGCCATCGGCGAAGGCAGAGCCTCACGGAGTTGTCGTAGCTCGATGACGGGGAGTGAAGTCAGTGCGAGCGAAGGTTCGGGTGGCAGCAGTGGCGGCGAGTCCCCGAGGAGCTTTGAGAGTGGGTACGCGGAGGGCCAAGTCGGTGCTCTCTCTAGACCAGTGAGTATGCTTGGAGCACCTGTGCAGCCGGCAGGTGGGCGCCAGAATCGTCGCGGAGGAAGAGGTTATCACCATCGGGGTCCGCCCGTTGTCACCGCTCCTCAGCAGCCCACAATGATGGGCAGTGAATACGTTTGCCTTTGCCGCCGCGCAGCCGTGAGGGCATATGGCAGGTGTGATTACTGTTTGAACGAATGTGGCTGGAACGCCTACATTTCGTAAAGGAAATAGCCAGCGTGTGGTCGCTCTGTTGGTGCGCGTGAGAGGCTTTGCGAAATGAAGACGAAAAGACGGTGCCGCGAGGCATTTGACGATGTTCACGAATTTTACGATTTGCATGACGGAGATGAATGCATGGAAGTTTTGCTATGAAAACGGCCAGTTGGTGACTTGTGTCGGAGTCGTCGGCAATGTTCATCACACATGATCGATTACTTTACGGATATCTTCGGTTTCTCTCAAATTTCGCACTTTCGCTGATAAAGATCAAGCCGGTGTAGTATCCGTTAAAGAACTTCTTCACACGTCTTCTCATACTCCACTCCCACTCCACCTCCTCTCAACTCTCCACCTCTTCCCAGCCCTTCCCCCATCGCCAAGCGGACGAAACGAAGTCTCAGCCTTAATATCCCTACTCGAAAAGCCAGCATAGACCCTCACCTCCCCATCACCAATAACCCACTGCTGCCGCACAATATCCCAATAACTGAGATCGCGTCTCATGAGAGAAAACTCAACCCTTTGACTCTCACCCGGTTGGAGCGTGATTTTCTCAAACCCGCGCAGAACTTTCGTGGGTGTCACGTCTTCGTTCGCGGGTTGGGGGAGGCCGAGGTAGAGTTGTGGGACTGCTGCGCCAGCGGTGCTGCCTGTGTTTGTCACGCTGGTGGAGACTGTGTAGAGGGTTTGCCAGAGAGATGGGTTGCCTCCTGGTGCTTGGGTGGTGGAGGTAGTGTTTGCGGCAGAGCCAGATGAGGGTAAGGGGGCGAGGGGAGTAGTGCTAGGATCAGAGATGGAGATGTTGGACATATCGAATGTCGTGTAAGATAGGCCGAAGCCAAACTCGTACTGGACGGAGATGTTGTAGTAGTCAAAATGGCGATAGTCTACGAGGAGACGTTCGCGGAAGTCGGATTGCCATGCATTGGGGTCTGTAGTGTTTAGGAGTTCGCTGGAATTCGTGAGAGGCGCGAAGGTGTAATCGTCTTCTTCTTTTGCAATTGTATATGGGAGGTGACCGGATGGGTTGACCTCGCCGTATAAGACGTCGACGATGCTGTTGCCGGATTCTTGGCCTCCATAATGCGCTGCGAGAATGGCGGTGATGTTTGGGTGGTTGGCGAAACTGCACGTTCTTGTCAGACGTCGGAGACTCGTACGATTTCTGCTCATGCGACTTACGGAAGAACATTCAGACCGCCAGAATGTGTAACAACGATGGTGTTCGCACAGTTGTCGGCAACGGTCGTAGCGAGCGCCGTCCCATTCCAATCCACCAGTAGGGACTCACGATCAAATCCCTCGGTCGCCCAGGTTTTCAAGAAAACCAGGCAAACCTCTGGAGCAGGATACATCGGTTGTCTAATCGATCGTCAGCTCATGCAATGAATTGTCAATCCATCCAAGTGGGGAACCTACAAATTACCACTTTGCGTCGGCACCGAATTATTAAGCACATACTGCACCAGCGAGCCATCCTGCTGAGCTCGACGCTTAATAGCATCTAAAGGCGGAACGACATAAGTGAGCCTGCCTGCACCGGATCCACCGCCGTTGGCTAAGATACCAAACTCGAAGTTACCATCGCCCAGGTTCAAATTGGCAAGCGAGTATTGCCCGTTCACCAGATCGCCAGCGTCGTTTCCGAAGACGCCAATATTCTTAGGAGCTTTCAGAGGTAAGGTGTTGTTGGTGTTCTTCAGCAAGACAATGCCTGCGGCTCCGAGTTCGCGGATGAGTTTGGCGTGATCGCCTCGGACGTCGACGTCTCTTTGGCTATTGTAGGTCCAGTTGTAGAGATATTGGTCGGCTGCCGTTCTGTTAGGTGGAACTTCATGCTGCTTCGAGAAAAGTACACTTACGCTGGAAAAAGTTAAGGCCGTCAGAACTCGGGTCAGTGCCGGGATATGAGGCTGCGTTTTGGCCTAGGCGAAAGTAAGGCGTCATGACCCGCTTCACCATGTCGTCTACTCTTTCGATCGGAATGCTACCGTTGTTCACAGCTGCGGTCAGGTTGGCTCCAAAAAAGGAGTGCTCGGTTTCCGTGAAAGCAATTCCGCCAGGCATGTTCATGTCGAGGCCTGCGAGTATAGGCGCGACTCCAGCATGTGTGGCTCCCCAATCAGACACCACTTGAGACTTGTCAGTAAACATGCTTAGAAATGAATCCGCAAAAAAACGTACCATATCCCTGAAACCCAAGCTCGTCCTTCAGAACGCCGTTGAGCAGTTTCGAGTTCTGGCAGCCATAAGAGGTATTAACACGATTGTAAGAGCACATGATCGACGAAGCTCCAGCCTTGACCGCATTAGCAAAAGGCCACGCATAGACCTCATGCATAGTCCTATCGTCGATGTTGGATGACACGGCTTCAATAGTCTGCCCATCATCATTGACACTAGGATTCCGTTGCGTCTCCTGCTCATTGCCAACATAATCTACACCGTTCTGTCAGTCTCTAGTCTTTGCTGCTGGCCGGGGCATATACAAACGTTTAGCACAAGCCTGAATCCCACGCTCTTCCATCCCAACAATCGTCTCCGCAAACAACTCGCCCGTCAACCAAGGATCCGGACTGAAACCCTCCCAATTCCTGCCTCCATATCCAGACCTGCCCAAAGGACCAGCAACAGGTCCCAGAGCAACATGTGCGCCCTTGCCGACAAACTCATCCGCCATATCCTGACCTCTAACATGAGCTAGCCGTCTATCCCAAGAAGCGGCGGTCGTCAAGCCAGCAGGGAAAACAGAGGCGTAGTCCGCTTCTCTGATAGCGAGCGGGCCGTCTTGGAGACAAAGGCCTTTGAAGCCTAGGCGCGGGACGGGGCCGATGTTGCCTACGCAGGGACCTGCTGTGCCTGTTACGAGGCGAACTTTTTCTTCTAATGTTAATTGGGAGACGAAGTTGCTGGCTTGTTCGAATGCGGCTTCCCAGCCGCTGCCTGTTGCGTTTGCTGGTGTTGATGTCAGCTTTGGAAGGGTCAGGATGGGTATATGGATGAACTCACGGGATGGATAGACCGGTGGACTGGTAGCATATTCCGACTCGACCCAAGGCGGTCCAGCAGTAGATGTGTTCTGGCCATTGGAGCTCGCAACAGACAATAAGGCCAGCATGGCTGCGAAAGCATGGTTGCGTTGTAGCATCATGAAAGCGTTGGTATCACTTGCTTGGACAACAGTTTCCGCTCCAGTTCTCGACCATTCATCTCAACCCTCCAAACAACGAGGGCCACCCCAAGTTTTATATCCCCCCATACAGACCGGCACATCTTCCCACGAAACATGACGTTACACCCACCATAGTCACTCGGTAGAGTTTATCACGCAGAGGCAGGCGCATTATCCTCGTCATCGGTGGCCTTCCGGCAGACCAATATTGGTCTAGCGAACATACCATGCGATGCAACCACAAGCAGGATTGAAACCGGAGGATCCATAGCAAAAGCGGACAGCGATCGTCGAGCAGCGGAAGTAGAGGGGAAGAGAGTTGTCGAGGAGTCCATGATTCCGGATATCCGTTGCCGTGGTGGGAATTGAGTCTTTTGCATGAATGCGGCTCGCTGGCTTTCCTCGTTTCGCCAGCCACCAGACAGATCAACAATGTGTCCAACTCTAAAAGAATCAAACGCCAACCCATATAGCAACCCAACGCCATCATTATTCCTCACAACATACCACATAAGTTCCCACCAACAAAGAAAACAAAAAACGTCATGAACGTACGTACTTACCTGGGAGCCTAGGAGCTTCGGTAGCTCCAACCCACACGCAACGATCCAAAACCCAAAGCTCCTCACTCCACGCGAAGACTCCACGCGAAGCTCCTCCTAAGCACAAAAGACAAGCACCAAAAGCAAGCTTGAACAAGACTAACTTGCGCTTCCCGGTGGCAAAGCAAAGCAAAACTATCCTTGCGATTCTCATCTCAACCCCGCACGTTATTCCCCCACAACATCCGAGAGCGCGAGTCGACCTCTGTTTACAGCCGAAACAGGATTGGAGTGAGAGTTCGGCAGATCTGAGTATACTCACAAGGGTTTTGTTCAACCGAGGAGAGGTCAGGACTCGGTGCAATATGCAGCGAACTAGGACTAAGCACGATAGCCGTGGAGAATCGAGGAGTTGAGATCTTCATCAACGTACAGGAGGTCATTGATGTTTTTTTTATACTTTGTATATCAGAGTCCTCTTTCCCGGCCGCTTTTTTGTTGAGTCCCCTGTGCTGGCTATAAGAAGGGAACACATGGAAACCCGAACGCCGTACGCTTTCTGTCGGCAATCGGCAATAGTTAAAAGCAATGCTGTATATGATAAATGGACTTTGCTCGCAGAAAGTAAGTGGGACGAAGCTGATCATGCTCGGGAGTAGAGATGCGGATGGGTTTTTGAAAGTGGAGGTAATGGGATCGTGGTGGTTTTACATGATAATCGCCGGAGCTGGGAGGGGGATGTTAGTAATGTTCTCATGGTGCGATTCATATGAAGTTTCACTTACTGTCGACGTTTGCCTTGATGCTCTTGTGCGGCAATACACTGGCGCCGTTGCAGTAGATCTCGTCACCGATGGTCACGTCGTCACCGAGAACGGAGACGTTCTCCAGGCGCGCCCACCTGCCTACCGTGCTGTTCCAGCCGACAATTGTACTCTTGACCCATGCGTGTTCCTTGATTTTGCTGCCCTTGAGCAGTACAGATCTCTGAAGACGAACACCCTCACCAACCTCGACATTGGGTCCAATGACAACGTTAGGTCCAATCTTGCAGTTCTTGCCAATCTTAGCCGACGGGTCAATCATGACGTTACCGCCGAAAACGTAAGGCTCGCTGTTGGGAGTGAGTTGGTCGCTGCCTTGCCTGGCGAGAGAGGAGAGGTAGAGGCAAGTGCCGGAAAGGAAATCCTTGGGTTGACCAACATCCATCCAGAAACCCTCGAGGTCAAAGCTGTGCAGTTGGCCGTCCTTGACAATGGCGGGGAAAGTCTCCTGTTCGATCGAGGTCGGACGGAGCTCGATGCGCTTAAGCACTGAGGGGTTGAGAATGTAGATACCGGCGTTGATGCGGTTGCCGACGAACTCGACGGGCTTCTCAACGAAGCGGTCGATGCGGGTGGGGTGATCAGGCTTGTGAACGATAACACCGTACTTGCTGGGTTCCTCCACCTTTGTGACAACAATGGTGCCCTCCTGGCCGTGGTTCTTGTGGAAGGTTGCCAGCTCCTTGAACGGGTATTCGCAAATTACGTCCGAGTTGAGGACGAAGAAAGGTGCGTCGTCCTTGCCGAGGATCTTCTCTGCCAGCTTAAGAGGGCCAGCGGTGCCCAATGGCTCAGTCTCGACGGAGAACTCGATGTTCACGCCGTATTGCTGCTCGTAGCGCTTGAGGGCTTCGGTCATAATCTCGGGGCGGTAGTTGACGGCGAGGACAATGTCGGTCACACCAGCAGCGGCAAGCGCTTCGATCTGGTGGACGATCATGGGACGGTTGCCAAACTCGACGAGGGGTTTAGGGAGGGTAAGGGTAAGAGGGCGAAGGCGGGTGCCGAAGCCGCCGACAAGAATCAGAGCTGCGCGGGTGTTAGCTTGGACGCACGTTATTGAGGAATGTGGTATCTTGACATACCCTTCATGATGATTAGATGTAGGTAGTTCGGGTATCTGGAGTCGTTACAGGCGTCGCAGGACCAGCTGCTTTAAGCCGGTTCGGTAGCTGGGTGGTGTACGTGGGGGTGTTTTGCGGATGTAGCAGCGAGGGGAGGCGATCTTGCGGTGGAGTACAAGACCAAAAAGCTGTGATCAATTGATCGGATTGTTGATGAGTTTGGATGGAGAAAAGGAGGAAGATGGAGTAGTTGGAGAGTTTCTGGGGGGAAAGTGTGAGTGAGCGGTCAAGGGCGAGTGCGGCGCAGCTTTCTAGGAGCAGCAGGCGTTGTTTGGCCTCCGTGTAACTTAACTAGGCCGGCCTGCTGCGCTGAGAGGACACGCAATTCACATGGGCTGGCTGGCTCGCTGGGCTGGCGGGAACGCGAACCCCTCGTCCACCTGATTCTTGGTCCAAGGGTCCCTTTACGCAACGTTCGGGGAACCTTCACCACTGACTGACTCGAATGGTAGATGATACTTGTAATTCTCTTGTATCACTCTGCCGCCGCACAGCAGTAACAGCAAAAACAGCACGCTACTGCGGTATGCCGCCTGGTACGACGTAGTAGCCTCTAGTCAGACCCGTCATCAATCGCCACATGTCAGTCTATGGGGTTTATATATAGCCCAGACAGAGAGTCTAAGGGCCCAAGAACAATCACAAACATTCGGCTACAACCGCCGCATGTACCCGCATTACTTCCATGTGCTCCACGACTCGGAGATCTCAGCCTTAGTCTGAAGATTCCTCCACATGTCCTCCATGGTACTATCACCTCGAAGGTACTCGGAAGTCAAGCTCCATGGAAGAAGACATGTCTTCCCAATGAGGAATTTTCAAACCACACGTGGTTGATCTATAGCTCTTCAGTCACAAGTTTGGGAATCTTGAGGTTTACACGCAGCAGTACCTTAATCACAATATGTACAGAAACTTAGACGCGTCATGTTAGGTATTTTGAAATCTTTCTATCTTCACAAGTCTCTCATTTCATTCAACCTCAATCACCTACCGATCACTTGAACTTATCTCCGAGCAGCTGGAAAAGACACGTCAACCCGTTATCTACTGCTCTCTCTACTTGGATTAGGATATCTAAGGGTCAATCTCTTCTCCTCACTTCCGACTCTCCCAACATCATACATCAAACCATCTCCAGGGAAGGATCTAAACCATAACCAACTTCGATATCCACAGGCACAGCACTACGAGCAATAACAAACACGATCATCACCGTTGCCCTCAACATCAACAAAATGAACGAAAACTCAACCCTCTCTCCTCGAGGCCTAGCCTTAGCCTCGCAACCCTCCTTCCGCGCCTTTGCTACCCCCGTCATCCAAAACATGTACGATCGAGAAAGCAACCCGAACGGAATCATCAACCTAGGCGCCGCCGAAAACTACCCCATGCTGCCCTCCGTCGCCGAATTCACAAACACCCGCTTCCGCGCCACACCCAACCTCTTCTCCTACGACCAAGGCGCCTGGGGAAGTAAACAACTCCGCTCCGCACTAGCAAAACACATGAACCGCCACTTCCACCCCGCCGAAGATATAAAACCAGACGACCTAATTGTAGCCAACGGCTGCATGAGTCTCTGCGAAATGCTCGGATTCTCCATCTTCGCTCCCGGCGACGGCATCCTAATCTCCCGACCCTGCTACCAAGCCTTCGAATACGACTTCGGCACTCGCGCGGGCGTCAAATGCGTCTACACAGCTTTCCACGGCGAGGACCAATTCTCGCCCGCCGGAGCAGTCAAAGGTTATGAGAAAGCACTCCTAGAAGCCGAAGCGAACGGGACCAAAATCCGAGCCCTCCTTCTCTGCCACCCGCACAATCCCTTGGGCCAATGCTACCCCCCAGAAACTCTGATTGCTCTCATGGAATTTTGCAATAAATACGCCATCCATCTCATCAGCGACGAAATCTACGCTCTCTCCACATACGAGCTACCCACTGCAGCATCCGAAGAACTCTCAGCTCCAACAGTGCCATTCCGCAGCATTCTCACCATCCCCAACGCAGCATCACACATTGAACTTTCTCTCCTACACGTCCTCTACGGTATGAGCAAAGACTTGGCCGCTGGCGGTTTGCGCGTAGGAGCTCTTTACACGCGCAACGCCGAACTCTGGCGGTGTTTGAGCGCCATGAACCAGTTCCACTGGATTCCGGGGCCGGCGGACGCGCTCGCCACTGCCATGCTTGAAGACGAGGAATGGCTGAATGGGTTTCTGAAGGAGTCTCGTCGGAGTTTGGGTGAGTCGAGCGCGTTGGCGAGAGAGCTTTTGAGGGAGAAGGGGATACCGTTCTGGGAGGGGAGTCGGGCGGGGTTCTTTCTCTGGGTTGATTTACGCGCTTGGTTGGCGGGTAGGGGGAAGGAGGATGCGTGGGAGGCGGAGAGGGAGATTAATAACGAGTTCACGAAATGTGGCGTGTTTTTGACGGCTGGAGAGGGGATGCGTGCGGAGGAGCCTGGGTGGTTTAGGATTGTCTTTAGTTGGGATGAGGAGACTTTGAGGCTGGGTATGGGAAGAATGTTCAAGGCTTTAGGTATATAGGTACCCTAGGTGTTATCGGGTTGGTGGACAATTTGATACTACCAATTCCCATCACATCAACTCAACTCATCACCGCTCCACTTTGCTGACTAATGGGGACTATCTCTATGGAGCGCGTCTGTCATATACTTCACACACAGAAGAAAGCGAGGCTGCACGAGAGTCGTTCGGTCGGAAAAAAGAAAACCTAAACACAGCGTGCTATCGTACGTCCCTAGTTGTAGTAGTGGTATATTTAAATGATACGCTTCTCGAGCTGGATGACACAGCGTTAGCGACATGTTCTTCCTCCAAAGGCATCGATTTAAGCTCACCCTCCAGCCATTGGTCAGCTCGAAGCCATCGGGGGCCGTAGCCTGGTCTGTCTGTCCGCGCAGGTATCCTGTGAGACGGCGGTCGCGGTCCATCACTGTAGCGGGTTGTGTCAGCTGACCTGCAGCTTCTATGTCTCCTCTGGTCCCCAGGACTCCAGTTTTCATGCTCCATGCTCGTCGGTTTTCTCCAAACACCATCGACTGCTCTTTCTTCGGGTTGTCACGTACTCTGTCTGTCCCATTGGTCCACCGAGTGCCTCGCCCTCTTGCCGCCGTTCTGCATGTTCTTGATCTTGGAGAGACCGGCACCGGAAACGCCGAAGAACTAGGGTCATATAGTTTAGTTTCGCTCATCTTTTCGCTGCTGGAGGTTCCGAGGATCGTGTTGTCGCACTTACAGCAAGCTATGAAGAGTGGTCAGCGTTGTCTCTCAGGTGTCAGGGTCGGTACTGCGCGGCTTACCATGATCCCATAGGGGATGAGAGCCTCGAAGGGAACACCCATGATCGCGGTAGGCTAGTGTGTATGTGCTGAGAGGGGAGATTGGAGTGGCAGTCCGGTATGCGCCTTCAATGCTCGTGGTGAGGTCGAAAGCGGAGGAGCACTTGCCTGGCAGTCGCAGCGGGCTGGCCCGAAGCCAGCAGCCAGCCAGCGCCCAAACTCCACGACGTCGGTAGAGTAGGGGCAGACGGGCTATGTTACAAATCAACCACAACCCAGACCGACATCGCGACCACTGTATTGCTGTCGCATCACTGCGAACTCATCACTAAAATATCTAAACCCCTCAATATACCCGGATTGCGACCCTCAGCCGCGATCTCGAGTTCGGCAGCTGCTAGCCGCGCCCGTCACGCCTCGACACAACAAACGCGATCTCTCACTGCAGCAGATCCGCACGAATCCCTTCTGGACGTCACTTTAAACGTGATCCGACCATAATACGACGCGATCGCTCACTTGAGCATCATCACCGGAGCAAACGGGCACATTCGAAGCGAGGCTGGGACAACGGTCACGTGGAGCGCGGCAATCGCGACGAGCGAGCGAATGCGCCCCAGAACATCATAACGGAAGGCTGTGCCACAGCCTAGGCACCGAGCAAGCTGGCTACAGTCGCGGTTTCCCGCTTGGCGCCCACGCCGACCAGAGTGCGAGGACGCGGCGTGGAATACAGTCCGCGCAAGCGCAACATGGCACACGAGGAGGTTGAGGAAGAGCTCGAGGATCAAGTTGATGCGGAGCACGAGGAAGACGATTCTGAAGCAGACGCCGAGGGGGAAGTGGAAGAAGATTCCGAAGAAGATGCCGAGGGCGAGGACGACGATGAGGTCGTGGGCGCAGTGAAGACAAGATCACTGCGGCGCAACAGCAGGAGGAAAGCTGAAGATGACGACGAAGAAAGCGACGCCGAAGTTGCAGAGGAAGATGATTCGGACTCTTCGGGCTCTGGGGCAGAGAACGACTGGGAAGCCGCCGACGAGGATGCGGGCGACGACGACGAAGCCGAACTCCCCACTGCGCGCGCAAGTCAATGCACGTAAGTCTTGCCGATTCCAGATGCTGATATGTGTCGTGGTCGCTGACTGTTAGTTATAGATTCTGCGGTCAAGACGAAGAACACGACCCGGGCGAGGAGTTCGAAGAATGGCTTTCATGCGCCGTGTGTGGCGATAACGGTAAGTCCATCATCTCATGCAATTCAGAAGAACACAAAGGAGCGAGGATGCAATTGCAATATAAATACCCAAAATACGAAATCCGGGGTTCCAAGCGCTGACCGACCAATCTGCAGCCCATCGTGAGTGTGCTCGGGAAAACGACGCGCTGGCTTCCGACGAAGGTACGTCACATTATACATACATATAGCTGCAGGAACAACAAGCATTGCTTCTGCATATTGGATGTCTTAGCACGCTTTGCATTCTGGCAAACATTAAACATACTAACAATGAATTTGCAGAAGCATCACAATGGCGTTGCAAAGACTGCGTCGCAAACGGCCTTGAAGTGGATTCACGACATGCCAGTGAGACGCGAGACCGTCGCCATTCATCCGCCCCTAAGATGGCGCGCGATCTGTTCCCGCAGGCCAGGGGCGGCATCAAACCAGATTCCCATTCAGTTTTTAATACTCTCATTCTTGACGAAGATCCCATGGACGGATCTCGAGCCTTACGCAAACGCAAAACTCCCATGGAGGACGACGACGATGAACCAAGGTCAGCTCTTCGTAAGCGCAGAAAGGCCAGTGACGAAGCAGATGAAGATGAGGTGGCAGTTGACGACGAAGTCACAGTCGCTGGCAATGACGGTGCTAATGAAGCTGGCTCGCCGCGGTCCCGATCAGGCAGGCCACAACGTCATCTTAAAAATCGAAAGAAGGGCATGCGAATCATCTCACAGAGTGAAGACCCGCGCAGTCTGATAATTGGCATTGCTGTGACTGCAGCCCAGTGGGACGATGTTGAGAAAACCGTCCAGAAAAAGCAGCGCCGCCGTGAACGCGACCGCCAGCGTCGCGCTCGCAATGCCCGTGCACGTGGCGGTACGGTTGAGGTCGAGGAGCCCCAGCACTTTCCAGCCGTGCAAACAACGATGTATACCAATCCGTTCTACGCCTTTCCCGAACGCGAGACAGACGAAAACAAAGGCAAACCTTACGGCGGCATCCTAACCGATGCTGAAGCGGACACTGCTAGGACATATCCACAAGAAGCCGACCGGAAAGCCTTCTCGGAAGCTCGCGAGAGGGCGGAAGAGAAATGGAAGGAGAAGGTGGCTAAGGCTAACGGCGAGACACCCGCGCGAACGAAACAACCTGGGCTTCCCAGCAAAATCAAGTGCATCAACTTCGGGGGTTACGAGATCGACACATGGCATGCCGCTCCTTACCCGGAAGAGTACAGCAGGAACAAACACCTGTACATCTGCGAGTTCTGCCTGAAATACATGAGCTCCGACTTCGTTGCCTGGCGCCACAAGTTGAAGTGCTCAGCGAAACATCCCCCGGGCGACGAAATATATCGCGACAGCATCATCAACCCAGAGACAGGTGGGCAGACTACTCTCTCATTCTGGGAAGTTGACGGCCGCCGAAACCCACTGTATTGCCAGAATTTGTGTCTCCTGGCAAAGCTCTTCCTAGGTTCGAAGACACTCTACTACGATGTCGAGCCTTTCCTCTTCTACATTATGACCGAGAACGACGAGTTTGGCTGTCATTTCGTCGGCTACTTTTCGAAAGAAAAGCGTGGTTCCGGACCTCCCCTTGCCATCGACATCGAAGGCGGAGCAGCCGACGAAGAGGCACAAGTCAACGGAGGCTCTGTACAAGAAGTGCAGAACGGGAGCGTCGATCCTGTATTGTCAAGTCCTGGCAACAACGTGTCTTGCATACTTGTCCTTCCGGTGCATATGCGACGCGGCTTCGGTAGGGTGCTGATCGAGTTTTCTTACCTCTTGACGAAGGAAGAGCGTCGCACTGGGTCTCCCGAAAAGCCTCTTTCGGACATGGGCTTGGTGTCTTATCGCTCATACTGGCGAACGGTTCTGTGCCGCCTGCTCCTGCGATACAAAGACGAACAGGGCGCTCAGATATCGATTGCACAGATCGCAAAAGAGACGGGCATGACACCAGACGACATCATCTCAACATTGGAGTCTCTGCGCTTCCTGGTGCGGGACCCGATAACCAAGGCCTATGCTATGAGACTTGACTACGACTACATGAAAGAATATGTCGACAAACACGACAAGAAGGCGACGATCCAATTACACCAGGAGCTCCTGCTATGGACGGCTTATGTCATGGGCAAGCCAACAAATCTCTTTGCCATGGGCGAGGAAGCCACAATCAATCAGCCTATGCAAACAGTGGCGCCACGCGCCGAAGCCATTGAGCTCCCTGGCCACCCTGAAGAAGGTGTGCAGCAGGCCATGAAGGAGGACCTCACCGCGCAAACCGAAGCACTCGAAAAAGAGAATGTGGAGGAAACGACTGAAGACAGTCTACCTAACGGCAGTCCTAAGAAGGAAGCCGGCAAGAAGAAAGCCTCGCCAGATGCTGCCGAGAACACTGACAATCCGGCCTCTCCAACCCGCCGCATATCTCCACGCAAAACACCAAATGGTGTTGTGCCAACAGTGATCACATCGCGTCCCCGAAGCCAGAGTCCATCCGACTCATTCGATTCTGGCTCGCAGTCCACGCCGAATGACTACATCCCACCTACCCGCTTTGAAGTCTTCCCGCCGATTCCAGGCGCGCAAAGCGCGGCTAAGAGGCGACCTGGAAGGCCAACCCGCGGCGGCAGAAGGAGCCACGCAAGCCCATATCGTGCCACACCGGTCCGGCGGAGCTCGGCACGGCGGTCAACACCTACAACACGAGAAGCAACCGGAAGGGAATCCATGCGGAGAACACGGAGCAAACTGGGCGTGATCGCTGTGGCGGCTGGGGAAGACGACGAAACCAAAGCGGAAGACGCAGACGATGCCAGAGACACCAACGAAGTAGCGGTGGAAGACGCTGACGCCGACGAAGACGCAGACGCCGACGCAGACCCGGATGTGGAGATGGGAGATGCCGACGGCGACGAAGACGAGGATGCGCCGGGAGAGCCCGACGACGAGGAGATCATCTACGAGTAGTGTGAGCGAGCGGAGCGGAGCGCGACCCTCTGTCTCTCTCACACATATTACACACAACCCGGGGCGCAAATGATTAATACTGTATCAATACTACTAGTCTTACGAGATCGCTGCCTCGAGCGTGCGGTGTGGACGAATCTGGGGCGGGAGACGGTTGGGCTCCCGGCTGGAAATGGCGACGATAGTGTACCAACAGAAAGAAAGACTTCCCTAAAACCAGTTATGTACCAGACGAAATGAACGGTTCCAAGATCTGGCGGTCAGGCTGCTGGGCAACTCCATTGTTTTCTCTTGTTTTTCTACCTTTCTACCTTATCGATCGGATCAAAGTCAAAGTCACACCGCAACGCTCGTCTCCATGACCCTTGTTCCGTTGTTTGACAGTATGGGGGGGTGGGAGGTTGTTGTGGCGCTGGTATGTATATCAGGCAACAAGGCATCCACTCATGAGGGATCCACCAGAGAGCCAGCCGTTGGACTGTAAGATGCCTCGGTCAGTGCCAGACTGCTTCTCTTTGCCTCTGTGATTTACTACTACTGTGCGCCCTGCATCTGTCAAAGCGGGCGGCGGATGCGCAAGCTGCAGCGGCTACGCAGCTGTCTCCCACGTTTCGGCTTCAGCCTAGGTTTGCCCACGCATATACTACGTGTACCTGTCGATAGTGTGTGTATGTGCCTGCATTTTCACGGCGGGCCTGAGTCCGCTCTTCCGGCAAGGTCGACAGCAGAACTTGCTCTCTGCGCGATTTGTCATGTCGTGGTCTACTTGCGATGAAAGACCGCGCCTCTCTATCACAATACGTCAGCATCGCACTTCTTCGGCCGCCGAGTGATAGACAGGAGATGCTCGGCCTTGATCGGACTTGCTCGAGCACACATTTCGAAGCCGAGGCAGTCAGTCCACGACCGTTTTGAAGATCATCAGAAGTGATGCCTGCTATACTACTGATCATCGTAAGCCCGCCCGCGCATCGATACGGGCCGATGTACATGTGAGGGAGCCCAAAGGAGCATCCGATGGCTTGGGCCTGGAAGAAATTCGCGGAGACTGGAGTACATCATGTAACATGACAGCGGGGCGCGGATCACAAGATGATCATCGACGAAACGATAGCCTCGCAGGCCTAGCCACGCAGGGTAGGCCCACAGTGCCTTGATTTTTGCCGTTTGTGGAGGGGCGCGGAGATCCGACGTGCTCGAGGGCCTTGATGAGCGCTTTCATCTGAGCTGTGAGCGCTGGGAGGATGATGATGGAGGTCGCTTTGTCTGTGCGAGGCTGTGTCTTGAAGTCCCTGACGGGGTTGTTGGATTGCGACAGGGATGTGGTCTCCCAGCCTCTTTATTTGAAGAAGGAGGTTTGTGACGGGCTTCGTGGCCGGCTATGGAGTAATTGCCCTGTATCCCTGTCTATCGTGAGAAAGGATTCTGCCGAAGTGGGTGGTGGTGATGAACATGCACTGCACAGAGGTATTGTCCTGTCTCGGCACCTGTCATGCAAGTTACTGTGCCTGTGCCTGGACCTTCGCCATGCATATGCACACATGCAGCACGAGTCAGTCGACGACGTGCTGTAGGCCTTGCTGGCCTTGAATGAGGCGTTCATAGCTGTAAATCACCTTGGACAAGATGTAACATGGCGGCAAGGCAGACCAGCCGTGACAGATCTGGAGCCCACCCGTGCCCTTCTCCGTCCAGACCAGATGAGGTACGGCATGACCCGAGTGCGAAGAGGGAGACTAAGGGTATGCCGCGGTATATTACATGGAGGCCTCTGTGTTAAGATCGCCGGTGTGGCTGGAGCGAGAACAGAAGACGTTTGACGTCTGTGATCTGATGACGGGGCGGGACTGAACCGCGCTGCCACATGATTTGGAGATTCTCCACACGTTAGCGCTCAGGCGCTCTTTTTCCCATTTGTCTCGAGTCAGTCGGTGGAGGACAGCTATAAGGCTGACGGTGATAAGGTTGCATGCGTGCATGCGTTGCCGGCCAGCCGTCATGCAACTCTAACCGGCCGATCGCCGCCCGCACCAAGATGCCCTGCCGCGGAGTCAAACCGCATCTGCTCGACTGCATTATCTTGATGACGAGGTTCGAGATGGCAATAATGCCGTGAGCCTCCGATACTACCATCGTCCACCAGGGTCAACATGAACACCTTGCTCTCCTTGCCATTATTCAGGCCGTCAAGCCTCACCGCACACTAAACCCCTACGCCTATGGCCGTTGACATCCAGACCCAATCCCTAATCACACCCTCCAACCGTTGCCTCAGCGTTAGAATGGACCACAAGCTTGACCGCACTCAAGCCGTGCCAAAATTCCCCAAGCACGAGTCTTGATCGTCGCCCTCGACGACAAGTAGACCCGAGCAGGGGGAAAAAACGACAAGAGTCAAATTCGAACGTCCAACACGAGCACGAGCCTGCGTCGGACCGTTACACCTCCTCATGTCATGTCCGCCTGATGATGCTACCACGCTGCCTAGCAGCGTTGATCCCATCTCCTACGAGTCCTACCTAACCCTTGCGGCGTTTTTGTGAGTGTGAGCCATAGCGCTCCTCCTCCTCCCTCTCCGTGTTTCTGAGACGCTGCCATTTCCCTGCCACCACGTTATTTGAAGAATGTATGTCTGAGCTTGGGGGTGTTTCGGGCACGCAGGGCAAAGTTAGGGAGGAAGGGATGGTGGTGATGGTGGTAGTTTCTGCTGTGCGGGATGTAGGGAGAGGCGCATGTAAGTCTAATGTATGTGAGAAGATGTGTCGATCGGCCAGACATTTTCGCAGGTGCATGCGCCTTCCTTGGAGGTAGCAAGTGGAGGAAAATAGACAATGAAAGCAATGCTTGAAGAATTGAAGAAGTTCCAGTATTGACTACTACTAAAATAATATACAAGGCGAATCGAAGAAAGCAAACATCGGATGGACCTTTCGTCGCCATTACTACATTTTTCATCCGAAAAGACCCCGCCATTATAACTCCCTTTGCCCAAGCAGAAAAAAAAAAAGCATGAATTCCAAAAACAATGAAACCAGTAACACTGTTTCCCTCGCGCGCCGTCCTCCATTTCCGTGTATCCCTCGTACTTATTCCGTTCGCCGAGAGCGCCTTCGCTAAGAGGACCCGGGAATTTTGTGTGTGTGTATTTAGAGTGGTCCACCTGGGACTTGATAGTAGACAATAACTGATATTAGTACAAGCGAAGAATCTGATGTCGAGGTTGAAAGCCCAATCCTTTTCACTTTGCTGAAAGATCCGCGATGGCTAAGTGCGCTGCATATATTAGGATAAGTCGCTCAGCGAGAACCTTGCCGAACACGATGATTAATGAAGGCACTAGCCCCAAGGAGGAGGCTTCACGTGCGTTGGAGTTGGGTACGAAGCCTCTTCTTGCTGGTAAAAGTTTTGAGGCATGCCCTCCCCTAGCAACATGTTGGTCGTTGACATTGGCGCACCAGGCAGGGCCCCGGAATACGGCGCACTGTCAAGACTCGAGTGGTGCGCGTGATGCGACTGTGATTGTTGCGCCGTCTGGTATGTCGGTGACGAATGCACGTAAGTCGCAGGTGCGTGCGAGTAGCCACCAGAAAGCGCGGAATAATCGTGGCCTTGGTGCTGGCTATGGGTAGGTGTATGCGAACTTGTCCCGGCACCTCCAACTGACATTGCGCCACTCGCTGGCGGCATGTAGTTCGTCTCATGTCCTGACGGCAGAGCGGCAATGTCCGTCATTGATGTCGGAGTTTGGAGGCCTAAGAGATTCGGATAACTGTCCGAGCTTGTACGTGATGTCGAGGCGTATTGATTTCCAGACTGTGTTTGGTAGTTCCCGCTGTACGAACCATAGTTCGGTGCCGTACCCGTGCTGCCGTAGTAATTGCTCATAGGTCTCGGGACGGAACTTGTGCTGGATGGTCCGTGCTCGCTGATATTGCCCAGGGTGGTATTAGCAGACAACGGTGATGGTCCGGACTGTTGCAACGGGTTTTGATAACCGCTCAAGTTCGACACGGGTGGTGGGTAAGTGCTGGTGCCTCTGTTGCTGATGTTGTAGCTTAGCGGGTTTTGGTCGCCGTAGCTCATGGGCATCCGTTCTTGTGGGTCCTGTTTGTATTGTCCGTAACTTTGTGGCAGAGCGTTTCCACCAAAGCCAGAGTAGCTCGTCCGTGGCATCTGTGTTGGTGGATATACATTCGCATTGTCGGCGAAATCACTGTCTGATCGTTGTCGCTTCAAAGGCCGGGCGCTGTCGACGTAACGCTCGTTTTGATGCGTCTGTGCATATGGGTTTTGAGGTGCCTGGGGCTTTTGCTGTTGCGGAGGGCTGAACTTCTGGGAGATACCTCGTCTGTGTGCGCTGGGATGTCTCAGTTGGCTGCCACCTCGCAATGGGGTCCGGTAACTTACGATGCGATTGATCGTGGCTCCTTGCGCAAACGCAGTCGAACTCCTTGATCGGAAAATGCGCGCGACAGGTATGAGGATTCCTCCATACCGTGAAAGTCTTTGGCAGCCACAACTGCTCAACCGTTAGCCCTGCCAGCCACAGCGCGCTAAGTCTCAGACGTAACTCACCCTGAAATGGTTCTGAAACAACGTCCTTGATGAACGCAGCATTCTCCGCAGCTCTGGATAGCGTTAGCTTTGTGAAAACAAGTGGATGGGGATCGACAACTGACTTGCTGACGTCGTAAAGGGCAAACCGCAGCTTGTGCCAGCCGAGTTTCCTGACTGATAGATCGCCAAAGATGAAAAAGCCGCCGTCTGTTGCAAGGCCGAGAGTCAGTGGAAGGTGGTTAGGAGGTGAATCGTAGATCGATGATGGGCCTGACCTTGATTATCGACATCCTTCAAACGATGGAGCGAAGAACAGAGCTGACCCAACATGGCGCCCGGCTGTCGCTGTCGGGCCTGCTCTTGGTCTTGCTCCTCAGCATGAGGATTATTTGGGTCGTGGGGGAGAAGAGTCGCGTACATGAAGAAGTACGGACTGACGAGGTAATGCCTGCGAGAATGTTAGGAAAGGTCCAATCATCACGGCTGTTGATGATTACTGACTTGAAAGGGTCGACATCCGGTCGAATCTTGATTTCCACGATAGGAGGAGGGTCGATGGGTTTGCGCGCTGGTGATCAATTAGCGTACTGCTTTCGCTGTATCTTCTCGTGGCGGCAACGTACATTTCTCTTTGCCATCGAGAGTTACCAGAGCCGATTGAGGCTGCTGGCGGACTTTGAGGCTCACGCATGAGCTAGGAGCCATCTTCATTAGTCCGGTGTTTTGTTTGGATATGCGCGCGCAAAATCCACTGTCGTCGCGCGAAGCCTTACCTATCCAGCACTTGTTGGTGTCCAGATCCGTACGGAAAGGTGCCAGGATAGGACATGGAATCAAGTCGCTTGGTGATGAAGGAGTTTGTTCTGAGTAGTCGATAGACCGTGGGTCGCTAACGAATTGTAATGTTGAAAGTATGGGGAGGCCGAGCGAACCGAACCAGAGTCGAGATTAGTTGACTTGAAGTTTGCGAAAGTGACGAGGTGTAGGGCGAGGAGCTCAATGAGAACGGGAGCCGTGGGTTGATGGAGTTTAAGATGGTTCGGGTCAGAATGTAATGTCTCAGAAGACCACCGAGTGGCCTATGGCGTGAAGAGTGTGGTCAAGGCGCCGGTTGAACTAGCGTATACCGTCACCGGAACTTGGCTGATCGATTGAATGATACCCCTGTGGTAATAGCGCCCTGCGCATTGGCGATGGAAGATCTTTTGCTTCTGACTCCCTGGAAATCGGGCCCTCCTGGAAAATGTCTCTGCGTAAACGGGAAAGCGTACCGTCGGCCGATTTCGACATAGAGCTACGAACTACTATGTGGAGGCAGGTCTTTCTACGGGGCGAGAGACGGATGGTAAAGGCGGGCGTTTGTTCAGTTGTATTGCATCTGGTGAGTATCGTTGAAAGGCGCAAAATTAGGAATTTGTCAAGTCACGTTGTAATTTCGTCTCGTCTCATCAATGCGCTTTCCGAATCGTAGTCGTCCAATAAGTGCAATGGTCATACAGAATCCGAGTCTTGTTGGTGGTGTCGTGTTGAGGAATGGTCAGCAATCTGGAATTCCCCAGACCAACTCCAGTATTCGGTTGAAGGGTGTAGTTGTTGACTTCAAACCCAAGATGTGTCCCGGACGGCCCGTTGGTAGTGAACTCCACGATTTGTTCCGGAGATCCCGCAGTTCCGCACCCAATTCTCTTCTCTGGAGGGCGGCGTGCGATGGAGTGTGTAAAGTGTGATGGGTTCGAGAGACTGCGAGCAGTGGGCTTTGTATGGCACAGACAGATTGTCGCCGCAGTGGAGCTGCGACGTCGGGCGTGAGGGTCCGAGGTCAGGTCTCGTGACTGCCAAAGGACGAGGCTCACGGATAGAAGATGATCGATATAGTGGCGGTGTTGGCATATGTCGGTACTAGGTTGCTTCCCGGCGAAACCGTGTACCGGCCAGCAGCGACCGATGACCGCCAGACTCAATCGTCAGAGATCTGGCAACTGTTGGCCTTCCCCCGCCGCACTACCAGGCGTGCCCACTCGAGCTGTGCCAGCGTGCGAAAGCGTGTCTGGAATGAAGGCGTATGTGGATTTTCGTTGGTCGTTGTCAGCGGGAAGTTAAGAGCTTGCCGTCTCGCTACCAGACTTGAGCCGGAGAGTCGTGGGGCATTCCTTGCAAGAAGCACGCTGAGCACGTAATATATCGGCCGAGGTGAGGCTCGGTGGACTCGCGCTCTGAGAAGGATGGGCGACTGAAGATATTTGGGGCGGCGGCAATGGGTGCGGTTATGGTCGATAAGAGCCGGTCAGTGGCGAGTCTGCTGCCGGTCATGGATCAGTCGGTAGTATAATAAGAGTCGACGGTATTGCAGGCTCGTGGCTAGTGCGAGGTATACCTGCAGCGAGCAGCAACAATGGCGGACGCAAGGCCACTATATGCCCATGTCCATGTCCATGCCCACCCATGCAGAAAGTGACTGCCGCCTCTGATGCGAGAAGGAGCCTTCAGCAACACGCTATCCGGGATGAGCAGCTAGCTACCACCACCGTCGGCGGCTTGTACTGTACTGTCGCCATCGCCCGGCAGCGGCCCCCATCCGATCGAGGGCCTGCAAGATACACAATCCAAAATACCGCCGTACACCTTCTGGCAGTTTAGCACTCTTGGCTCGAGTCCGGCCCCGTCTCAGCGTCCGCAAGTGCTATCGCCGCCGCCATTCGCGCTACTAGGTACGGTACTTGCTGTATCTCGACTCGACCGCCTGCCCTCTTTTACCATCTTGGTCGTCAGTCTTCATCCGGCCAGCATGCTCTGTGCAACGTGGGCAGGCTCCTTGCGCGCGCGCATGGCTATGCCACGATACACCGCAGCGTACACGCCCGCGCGCATGCAAACCTGTAAGCGAGCAACGACACGTGTGCCCATTGTTCTCTCGATCCTCTCGATCTATCACTGTTGAACGTGTTCCATCAGAGGAGAAGAGGCGTCGGTGCGCCTGAGTTCAGCAATGCCGCCTTGCCGCAATCCCTACGCCTGCAGGGAAAACCAACGCCACTGCATCCACCGCGTGGGCGTCCGGGATCAGTGTGGGCGAGCGGCCGCTCTACTGCAGCTTCCCGCCATCATCATGAGACGCAAGTTCCTGGCAATCGAACTGCATGCATCAAGAGAGCAAGGTCGCAACCTTCCGGGGCTGACAGCGGCTGGAGACACGGCATGTCTGAATTCCCATTCGGGACATGCTCTTATTTAGACTGCTCGATTGCGGCTAGACTGCACCTTTGACAGCCGTGTGTGTGCCCATGATCGCCGCTGGGTATACAAACATGCCATACGCGAGACGCTTCTGTTTGCGATTGTCCTGCCCACCACACCCTAAGTGGTAGCTGGTCAAGGTGCGGGCGGTGGCGATTTTAGCTTGTCGCTCGCGTTACGTAGATTCCGGTAACTACACTTCGCGATTGACAGAAGGAACATGACAGCCTCGCAAAAACGCACTCCGCCACGCGGATGCACTGCAAACGAACTTCAACCGGGTTTAGAAAAGGTGAGCTATATCCCTGCATTTCGTTCCTGCCGGACTACGCACGGCCCATGACCAAGTAAATCTACACTCTACTTCCCCTGTCTGGTTCCTATTGAATTCTTGATATGATGAAGCAGCGCGAGTCGTCCAGCAACCACAAGTCAGGCGACAACACCGCGGAATCGCCTTGGTTTGGTCCGCTCCGCTCTTGCGGGTACAAGTCACTTTTCCTTCTCTGCATTCCCCCGTGAGGCCCGGTGCAGAGCCTGTAAGATGCGTCAGCGGAGCATTCGACATTTAGCGTTGGAACATGCGAACGACGTCGGAAGCCGCCTGAGGCTGCCTATTGGCCAGCGCGAACTACACCAGCTGAAGTCGCTCAAAGGTTGTTTTTCGTTCGCAGACAGACACACGCTCGACACGCACACACGCGCAACGCCGCCTGCTCATGATCACTTCTGAACTCTCTCCTACGCATGACTTGTGGTGTTGAGGAGTCTGTTGCCGCCGTCGCGTGCGCTTGCGTAAGCGACGCTAGACGATTGATGTACGCCAGGATTGCGGCTGTCATTCTCACGCCCAAAGCACGTGTGGGCGACTCGGCGTACCCTGGTTTACCCCCCAAAAAAGGATACATGCACGACAGGTGCAGCCCGTCACACCATTGTGCTCATCTCGCTTCGACGCTGGCGACTGCCGTGGAGCTGTAACTCATCACCGAATAGGCGCGCAATTAGAAACATAACGCAGCATTCGGCTTGGGCTGACCGCCGCTCCGCAAGCGATCTCCACAGCCCGCATGTACTCCAAAGGTTGTCTGTAGACAACGGGGGATGGTTTTCGTCTTCATGACTGCATCTTCCGGCCGTTTCCATCATGCATGAATCCAACGCGCCTGCAGCAGAGCAAGATAGGCAAACACGTGATGCCCCTGTCGCTGCCATGTGTCCTGTCATGCTGTACTTCCTGTTCTCCATGGCTCGTAGCCAAGTGTGCCTAACAATCGATATCACTTGTTTCACGGGTCGGAGCACCACACCACCGTCCGGAATCGACGTCTAATCGCGTGAGCGCGCTGTTCGCTTCAAGAGAAAATGCAGGAGTATTACCGCGTCTGCTTAACTGCATGGGAATCCTGCGGACTAGAGCTGCCACCCGCCATCACTCAATAGAGTCCTCGAAAAGGACAGATACAACCAGGCCAAAAACCTCACGTCCACCAAGACACCGTTTCGTACCACGGGCTGCTGCATATCGAAGAATGCGTGAAAAACCTGGATTTTGTACTGCACCTCGCCATTCAACCTCGTGGCAGCCACCGATCTTCAAGACTAGGCATGCATCGCGCATCTCCGTCCTGCATGCTCCCGTGGCTAGAACCTACGCGCCCCCAAAGGCGCTGCCCAAAGAGCCCATTCGTCTCTTTGTCTGCGCCATTGCTTCCCCAGTGATGCACTTGTCGCACAATTATGTCCGTTCACCATGCAGTTGACACGCGACGACCGTCACACAGCAGAGCGTTTGCACCTCGTGGCAAGACTAAGCGACGACCATTGTACTATGGAACTATGGAAATACTGCTTCAACTCGATTAACTCTTCATCAGCCATGAGCAAGCCATTCTTGACAAACTTTACACAGCTCAACAAAGAAGACACAATCATTCCACATTACACGTACAGAAACCTCGTGTGACAGATTACTGACTGAACAACGCAGCTCGTATATCGCTCCACAAAAGCCGGGATACTAGCAAAGCATACAGCACCACCACACAAGCCTAGCACAAGCCTCATGCGAAGCAGAAAAACGCCACCCGCCCAAGCAAGGCGGAAGCCACCCCCGAAGCGCCCACATCTGTCCCAATCGGTGCGAACGCCTCTCGCGCGTTTGCCCAAAAGAACCACCACGATGTTAGCGAGCATGCAAACCCGCCAAAAGAGCGTGCGGCATGACTCTTTCGCTTTCCGCGGCTGCACGAGTTGCATTCAGTGCTGCACCTATCAGCTGTGACATGATATCGCTGACTTCCCTTCCTGAGCCCTTGACTACGAAACCGGGATGCAATGCGCGGAGTGGGATCTGATGGCGCTGGAGTGAGCCTGGTTAATGGATTTTGAGGGTTTGGTGATCAGATGAGATCAGATGAGGAGGGAGTGACGCTCATCGTAGAAATCTTGACAATTTTAGGCTGAGCGACATAAGCATCGATTAGTGAACGTAGAGAAAGTGGTCGGTACAATCCCAATCCTGACGCTTGTGTTGATAGTGCCTTATTTGTCATTCCGCGTGGGAGTGGTCGGGTGCTGAATCGACTCGCATAATAATATGTAGGTACATGTACCTGATTTCGAATCGAGTTTGGATCCTCCGTCACTCTGACATGTGAGCGGTCGTTCGTCAAGTACGCCGCCGCACATCCACGTCGGATCGGACATCAGTCGGCGCATAGACATACTATTACTGTTTTGATTTTGCTATCCCTGTTCTAACTACTGTCTGTTTCTTATCATGCCAACATTCAAGATGTTGAGTTCGGCAGCATAACCAGCTTGTTCTAGGGCATGTACAACATAATTTCGACATGGCTTTACTTAGAGAACGATTAAATCGTCGTGTTTCGCTGCACAATCGAACTGCAGAATGGATGGTGCCCAATCCGCTCACCACGGAATTCCCTTTGATACCCATGAAGGAGTTGGCAAATCATATACCCGACCCCCGGCTTACTATGCTTCATCGCATCATTATCAATCATGATCCAAATTGCGGCAATGGCCAAGGACTAAAATGTGAGCTTTTGCGACGCGGAGCTCGCCTGTGCGGGTTCCGACGAGTTCAACGCTTCGCAGAAGATAGCCAAACCTGCTGATATTCGATATCATGCAGGAAAGTGCTAATGTTGCAGAGTCAAATCATCAAGACGATTTCTTTTATCCGACTAGCATCAAGGTTCCGTAGTTCAACGTTTTAGCAAGGTTCGTAGTTCGGACAGTAGTCCCAATTGTAAAGATGTACCATTCTACATAAAAAGCGCAACACCAAACGCACAACCAATCCCCATCGCTAAAATCGGGCGACCAAAGCAACACGCCGGCTGCCCCACCACCCAAGCCACAGGAGCAGCAGCACCCTCACTGGGACTCGGGGTATTTGTCGCAGTGTAAACACCTGTCAAACCAACTGTAGAAGACGAGCTGGCGTCGTCAGAAACCTGACTGGAAGCTGAGGTCATTGGGTTACCAGGAATGCCGGCCCGGACGCTTGAGCGCGGCAAGCTGATGGACGAGTCATCCTGGTAGAAAATGCCGTTTGCTACGACGCCGTCTCCTGCTAGCATGGCTTCGGTGTCTTCGGGTGAACATGTGTCGTTCCAGGCGCGGACCCAGCATGTTGGGTCTGGTTGGTCGGGTGTTTTGTTAGTGTGAGTTGCGTTCTGTGGGCCTTCGGAGCCGAACGAAGAGAGGTCGACGATGTCGCCTGTAGAGATCTCGGTGCCTTGGATGATACGGGTAAAGACAGTAAAGGCGGTCTCTGGTTGGTAGTATGGAAGTAGGTGGCCAGCGTCGTAGATACGAGCAAAGCTGAGATTGCCGAATTGGCGTACGGCGCCTCCTACGTAGCTGGAGTTGACGACAATTTCTGCATATCCAGAGGCTGGAAAGGCTGTGGCGTACGTGACTGCGCCGGGTGGTGGTAATGCTGCTGGTGGGGGAGGAGGCACCAGCTTTGCAACCTCCAAACTGATAGCCTGACCTCCGAGCCAATTGCAAATCCAATCTGCATCACCATACATCAATGCCACTCTTACACCTCTACCAAGGAGGTAGGCGAGATCTTCTAGCTGGCCACCACGAATGGTATCGCCAGTTGAGATGAAGCCTTGCTGGATGTAAGGATTGCTTTGTGTGTAATTCACACGAGCGCCAATTGACTCGAGCACCGTCTCGTTGTTCAAGTATTCTTGATATGCTGCAGGAGGATCTGGACTAGGCCCCTTTTGCCTGATATCGTACACATTATACCCATTATGCATGTAGGGTGCAGTGACATTGAGACAGTTGTACTGCGCAGCTTCGCAAATTTCGTTCGTTCGAACAACATCTCCTAGCCCTTTAGGATCTGTCGAGCTTGCAGCGGTGCGGCAAGCCTCAATGTGCTCCAAGCATCCACCCGCTCCCGAGAATGACTGCAGCGCGTTTAGTTGATCAGTCTGGCTGTACGCTGCGATCTGGTAGGTGTTGTTGTAAGCAAAGAAAGGATACCAGTAGTTTTGCACTGCGTCGTCAACAATTCCATTGATGATGCCCAGAGACTCCAACTGTATATCGAGAGAGGCGTTCGAAGGCAGCAATCCGGCCTTGCGCTTCTGGGTTTGTTCGTCGAAGTACCTAGCAAATGTAGGGCCATACTTTCCACCGTACGACTCGGTGAAAAGATGAATGCCAACAGCAGCTTCTGGCACCTGCGGAGAAGTCACGTTGGGTCGTACTGCAGGATTGTATTGAGAAAAGCTGGACAGCCATGATTGCAGGAAGTGCCAGGTGGCGGCAGCGGCAATTATCGTGGTATTGGATGATGCTGACCATGATGTTTGTTCATTAGAGTTGGCGGTGCCGAATGTACCGTCCAGGTTCATGAATGATGGCAGCTCGGATTCTGACGTCGCAGGTTCGTGTACCTGATTCGTGAAAAGGTCGTAAGAAGCATTCGTAGCGGTGTCGTAAGAAAAACCGACCTGATTTGGCTGGTCGATGAACAACATGTTGCTACTTCGATCCCATCCCCACATCCTGGACTGGGTGCCGTAACTTCCATCGCTCATCTGAACCACCTCACATGGCCCCACCTCAGTGAAGAGACCCACCATACTGCTTGAGCCAGGACCACCATTGAGCCAAATCGTCAAAGGTGCACTCTCCGGTACTTGTCTTGCCTCGATGAACCAAAAGAAGGTGTTGATACTGTAGTTTTGTTGTATGGGAGCCAGGGTATAAGGAGGTAAGGTGATGTAGCCAGAGTATTGTTTTTGTGTGGGAAATGCGGTCATGCAGGTTCCGTTGTCCGGATGCTTATAAGAGATGGTGACATTTTGATTAATCGGTGATTCTAAGACATTATCGTATGTGGGGGATAGTGGGTGTTGCGCGGCGCAGGCTGGAATAGACAACACGAAAGTTGCGACGACTGCCGCTATTGCAGGTGGTAGTTGAAAAAGCTAATCATCGAAATGTCAGCTCGTTGTTTTAGCTATGTCAATAAGGCCGGTAGATTTTCGACGGCGTGCAATCCGATTTTCTTCTCGATTGGCAAAAAGAATTGGCTCAATCCGGCAAATGAATCGTCCTGGGGTCCATTCGTTCGTCACCTGCGCCACAGGCATATCTTCTATCCGCGAAGGGTTTCCACCTTCGGAATCCGTGACCATATGTACCTTCGACATTTCCAGCTCTTGCTTCTATGCCATTACCTCCACCTCTTTGACACCCGTCCATTGAATCAGACTAGTCCCACACGCACCAGTCGCAGCAGATTCCAAGAGTCCAGCTAGCCAATTCTCCGAAGAAAAGTCCAGTTTGAAGCGATATAGCCATCCGAGCGTCGCAAGAGACCAAGACAGGACAACTCACATTCATTGTTTTCGCACGGAGCAAAATTTCTCATGCATGATAAAACACTCCCTTCCCGCGGATAGCGACACGCTATTCGGGCATCGAACGAACTTGTCGCAATGTCGGGTCAAGTCAAGTCAGCGACAGCGGCCTGAGTCAGGCGTAGATTCTGTGTATAGCTGTGTATTCGGACACACAGAGCGATTGTAAGCGATGACGAGGCAATGGTCGCGCTGGAGAATGCAGTTTCGCTTCACTGGAACTGGGAGTATGGTACTGGAAAGGATGAGTCGCATGTGCACGCTGAAAGTCCGAGGCGACGAGTGAAGGTTGGATGGATAGATGGGGACGCGCCAGCTTCCAACGGCCGCCTCGAGCTGGGCTTTCCCCACACTCTCAATATATGCAAGGGACCGAGAGCTGACGCGTGCACGTCCATGTGGTAGGAGGTGCGAGGTATGTGAAGAGGGGGTTTGTAGGATGATGGCATTGTTGTAGAGGGATATGGACGTAGATTTGTTGATGCAATATTAAATTCTTAGGCCAATTGGTCACGTTGTGTGGGGGGGAAAAATTGAAAATGCAAATGATAGACTTTCGAACAGTTGACAGTACGGTATGGGTGACTCCCTCGTGGCCAGTACCAGATTTCGAGGTGCGCGGAAGAAACTACTGAAAGAAGACGACACCACATCAATCAAGACGATTGATTTGCTTTGGGGAATGAGCTTACATTCATCGCTAGCTATCTAGATAGCTGACTGACACGACTGTCGAAAAGACTCAGAGGAAACATGTTCTAATGCATTCATACGTAACCGCCTCCCAATTTCCCCGACCAACCCATTCATCATCGCTCACCTCCAACGCCTCGCCAAACTCAACCGAACGTTCGTCGAATATTCGCTGCTCGCATTAAAATTATAACGTAAGTCAAGCATTAGGGATCATCAAGCAAATTACCACCATGACTGATACTTGCCCTTGGTGCATACAAACAATCAAGAGTCAAAGGACCCAGGGAGAGCACCGGCATCTGTCGCTGCACCTCCGATGGCTTGAGCATCGATGGCTTGCTGTTCGGCAGTCTTGCGCTCTGTGACGAGAAAATCCATGTCGGTGTGCACAGTGAAGCCGATGACTTTCTCGTTGAACGGTTTGGACAGGCTGCAGGGCTGGAGGTTGAAGCGGAGGAGTGTCTAGAACATGATGTTAGTGATTCCTCAAGGAAAGTGCGATACGGCAGAACTCACCTCAGCGACAGCCTTGTTCAACTCCATGGTTGCCACGCCTCTGCCCAAACAACCGAATCGACCAGATCCAAAGTTCAACGTCACTGTTTCAGTCATGCAGAGGACCCTGCTCTTTTCCTTCTCGCTTCCATCGCGAGGAAGCCAACGCTCAGGCCTGAAGACTTCGCAGTCTGCACCAAACACCTCGGGATCATGCATCATACCCCAGCTGTTCCAGCCGATCTGGGTGCCACCAGGTGCGAACTTCTCGACGCCGTCAACCTCGATGCATGCGCCGCCATCTGGGACACGCTTCGCCAAGAGGCCAGAGACTGGTGGATGGATGCGCAAGCCTTCTTTGATGCAAGCTTGGAGGTAAGGCAGCTGGCGCGCTTCGGCGTCTTTGAGGACAGGGCGTGAGACTTTGCCTGCGGCGATGGCAGCGTCGAGTTCAGTAAGGAGACGGTTCAAGATGGGTGGCGAGGTTGAAATAAAGTGTAGGGTAATACGCAGGGCTGAAGCCGTACTGTCAGATCCGGCCGTGATCTGAGTGAGAGTTTCCGATTCAAGCTCGGCTTGCGTGAGGCCGCGACTGATGAAGGAGTTGAGCATGTCCTGTCTGACGATTGGTTTGGGCCCAAATCGCTCTTGCACACGTTCTCGCGCGAATCCCATGACTCTACCAAGGCCGCGTTTGTCCGTGGATTTAGGCAAGGCGCTCTTGATGAGCGGCATCTTGAGGATATTAGTGAGCTCAGTATAGACACCGAACACGATGATGGCAGGCAGAAACTGCTCGAGATTCTTGAGATATCCAAATGGATCGTCATCCATGTCGAGAAACCCGAATGTTTGTCCGAACGCTACCTTTGAAATGACGTCCAGGGTGAAGAACGATGTCAACCTGGAGAGATCCATTTTTGTGTAGACGCCATCTTCAGGATGGGCGACATACTTGCTTCCGATCAAGTCAAACATGTGCAGCAGTCTTTCGTCAACGTCGCCCTCAAGATGCAGATTCTCCTTCCCAGAATAGCCCGGGGCCATACGAGTGCGGAGATCGGCATGAATGCGTTCGTCGACATGAGAGGTAATATTCTCGCGCTCAGGATGTAGCTTCAAAGCGGCATACCAAGGGCCTCTGGTGAACGGCGAACGGACAGCACTCATGCGCTTCATCAACTCCGGGTCAGATGTGATCAGGAAACGCGGCCCAATGCGCGCGGTGGAGCCTGTGAGAGCAAGTTATTAGCCAAATAACTCAGGCGCAACGTGCAGACCCTGGGCCGATGTTGTTGAGACCCAGCGTCGGGGCTCGCAGTTCAGCTACTGCATTCAAACAGTGAAGTGATGTATCCACATAATTGTACACGAAAAGAAACGTTGCCGCGCGTGTCACGAGATCGAGACCCTCGTACAACGCACGCCGGCTTGGCGAGCGCCAATCGGTCGAATGGGCGTATCTCCCAGCTGGGCGGTAACGAGGATGAACGCCATCTCGCGTGGAGTACTCACCATACTTGCGGTTGATGGCCGTAAAACGCTTGTGCATTTCACCGCTGCCTTGCGTTTGCAAAAGCCATAGCCTTGACCATCCAGCAGACCAGTGGCCACCGAACTGCCTGAGTGAGAGATAGGTTCGGATGGAGCGAATGACAAACGCCACGCCGATGGCGGCGACGAGCAGGTAAGCGACTGAGGCCATGACTGGCTGGGGTGCTGGGTGGGACTAGTTTCGTTTTCTCGCACAGTTTTCAGCGTCGTGCGCTGCTCTGACCGCTGTGCTGGGAATGGGTCTTGGGCGTGATTTGTCGAAATGGACAGACGCAGGAGTTGTCGACCAGAGCACCGGTGCGTTTGCCTGTGCTGATAGGAATCGCTTGGAACCGCTTGTCGCTTGGGGCTTCTGCTGCTGTGCGGCGTTCTTCTAGCTGGCGGTGGAGGGTTGTGTTGTTGGAAGAGGAGCAGCCAGCATTCTGGCGTCGTGCCTTCACTGCAAGCAAACAACACGAGAGCCCTCAGAGGCAGGCGAGCGGCGTAGGGCCGGCTCAAGTACCTACTATGCAGACACGTGGACGGGCAAAGTGCCGGTGACAGGCGACCTAAGGCAAGGAGTTAAGCTCTCACGTTGACTACTACTGTATGGCGCGCACACGCCCGGTGGCCCTCGCTACCACACACAACGCTGGCTGGCTGGCAGACAGGGAGAGGGACGGACAGATAAACAGACTCAGACTGACGCCCGCACCTGCTGCTGGCATGCTGCGACTGCTCACGCTGCGCAAACTCTCCTCTTCCCAGGTTCCGCACCTCGGCTGCGCGTGATAGCCGTGGCGTCCTGCGAGCCCTGGCTGCGTTGGGCTCGGGCTCTCGCGTGGTTCGGAGCATGGGTGCAGTAAGTTATGGGTAACAATGAAACGGATGGCAATGGGTGGCTCGTCAGGCGAGGGATGGCCGCGATGGCTTGCAGACTTGTGGTGATGAACGAGTCTGCATAACCATGCTCATCCTCCTTTGAGATTGCTCGGCGATAAGCATCCATGTACTTACACATGGATACCTGGGTGCAGTATACAGTAGTAGTATGCACAGGTTCGCTGGATGACGGAATACACTATGGACACGCATTGGTGTGCAGTAGTCCTTCGTGCACACAACCGGCGCAAACTACAATGATCCATCGCTCAACGACGGCGCCGTCGGGGAACGGCCGGCCGCCCCATACCACAAGTTCGACGGGCTCGCTTATGTGCAGGTCAGCGAATGGTGTGTGGGATGGGATGAGCAGTCAGGGATCTTGGATACAAGGTGCCGCAAGCGCTAAGTGGGCTCTCTCACCGTTGCTCGTCTGGGGTGATGTGCCGATGCTGTTTGCTGTCAGCAGCAGTTTGCAGTGTCAAATTGATGAAATAATAATAATGTTGCCCGTGGTACCATCATCCTTCTCGGCCAGTTCTGTCATCGTTTCCAAGGCTCCTTTCCTTTGCGCTAGCCCTACCACTACGAAGCATTGGCCTTCTGTTTCCGAACGAATGATTTACAGTGCGTGCATGTAATGTATGTCATGTCTTGTCGCGATGACGAGCGCCCGGAATCTGCCATACTCCACGGCTCGGCAACAACCACACTGTTGGTATTGTCAACGAAAATCAAGGCCATCTGTTTTCTTCCCAGCTGCCGCTAGAGACGTGCTACACACGCCTGAAGTCCGTGCAAGGTGCCGCATGTGACAGCTCGATGCTTGGTGGTGGATGTATGGAAAGGCCCGTCAACCTCAGGGCTCGGGGAGCTCCAACCTTGAGTCTCTCGCTGCCGTCCTCTGTCTTTAAGAGACATTATTAGCAGCCAGCCACCGCCAGTGATCTATGCTCCTCATCGCTCCTCGCCTCGTCCTCCAATATACCCCGTATTTTTCACTGACCCCGAGCCCATCTGCTGCTCCCCCATTGGGCCACGCAGTCAGAGGCGCCTGATCTTCTCGTCCTGGCGCATTTGGGTACGAGATACGAAGGGTAAGCCACCTGCCAGACAGCCCATTAGGTTCGACCGATCAGCGGGCGCCACGGCAGGGTAGTAATAGCTTGCCGATCTATCAGGACATCATGGATGCGGATGCGGCGACCAAAGACAACAATCATCCAGGCTCTGCGACTCAGGTCAGTCCGGAAGCGAAAACCATACCGGGCTCTCCTCCAGGCGATCTGGCTGCCGCCCAAGACCAACAACGACCCTCCACTCAGGACACAGCCCAGGCGGATACTGATGCCCAAGCTCATACTCACATTGACTATGTCCAAGAGAGCGTGGAACATGGCTTGCCTGAAACTACACACTCTCCACTTCGACCCGACGAAACCCAACAAGGCAGTGTTACCCAAACCTCGACTTCAGCTCCAGTTGATACCGTCGACGAGCTCGACACAACCGAAAATCCATTCCACACTGCCCATTTCGCCGACGAACAGGCTCTTGAAGTAGATGTACGTGAAACACGACGCTTTTGATCGACCTCTGGGCTTGCAAGCGGAACATCAACTCATTTACATTCAACAGGAGTTTGAGAGTGATTCGGCTATTGGCAGCGATACGTTCGTAATTTCTGCATCTTATTGACAGCAAACCCTACAAGCGGCTGACAATATGAGTAGACAAAGCACCACAACGTCTCTCAGCAGCTCCATCTACCACTATCGTAGTGAGCATGGACGCACATATCATGGTTAGTGGCGCGTTGATGGAATATCACTCACTGTACCTGTTAATGACACGCGAGGCAGCCTACAAAGATGGCAAATACATCTTCCCGAACGACGAGGTAAGACATCTTGCAAATTGTCATCTGGAAGGTATATCATTCTGACATTGACATTGCGCAGCGAGAAGCAGATCGCCTGGACTTACAACATCATGTCCTGTGTCTGACTTACAACAACCAACTTCACTTCGCGCCTGTAGAGAATCCAAGACATGTTCTAGATGTCGGTACAGGCACGGGCATATGGGCTATTGACTATGGTTGCTCCCACCATGTGTGATCATTCTGACCTTTTGCTAATCCAAAAGCAGCCGACCAGCACCCGGATTGTCAAGTGATTGGCATCGATCTCAGCCCTGGCCAGCCTACTTTGTGAGTGTGATTGCAAGTACATATTACTACATTCGTCTGACAAGTAAAGGGTTCCACCGAATCTCAAGTTCATCGTCGACGATGCAGAGGACGTCTGGTTGTACCAGGACAAGTTCGATCTCATTCATGCCAGATTGATGGCAGGCTGTTTCGCGGATTGGCCCAATTTCTTCCGCCAGTCATACGAGTACGCCAACAAAACAAGAATGATCAAACACAACAGCAACTGACATGACTTGCAGCAATCTTGAACCCGGTGGATGGCTCGAACTTCAAGACTACGGTCTTCCAGTCAAGTCCCAAGATGGCACACACGTCGGCACCAACATCCACAAATGGGGCGAGCTACTGTGCGAAGCCGGACGCAAAATGGGCCGACGTCTAGGCTCCGACGTCTGTGACTTGTACGTGGAGCAAATGCAGCAAGCTGGTTTCGTCGACGTCCAGCAGCGCATGTTCATGTGGCCTTCGAACGGTTGGCCTAAAGACCCTTTCATGAAAGAGCTCGGGCGGTGGAACCAGATCAACTGTCTGGATGGACTTGAAGGCTTCTGCCTGGCCCTTCTTACGAGAGGTTTGGGGTGGAAGAAGGAAGAGGTGGATGTTCTGGTGGCTTTGACGACGAAGGATTTCATGGATCGCAAGATTCATGCTTACTTCCCGATGCCGGTGGTTTATGGGCGGAAACCCTTCGATCATGAGAAGGTGTTCCAGTGAGATGTTTGATCGGTGTGAGGCGGTTTGAATATTGAATGCGTACATGCGATGTAGCGTTATGGGCGAACAGAAATTGGACTAGGGAATTTTCGGGCTTAGAATCGTATGAGGATGCACTCACTCTATACCTTAGTGAATAGCAAGGACAAATCAAATACTTACCTAGGAAACATGAAGCCGGGCGACTCCAAACTGGTGAGACATTTCGATGGCGCGGGGTCTCCACACTCAAAGCCCAAGGGCTGGCCAATCCAGACCACGTCACAAGCGGTCTCGCTGCCTTCATGTGCCTCTATACCTCACAGACATTCACATTTCCTCTTTCAAGAACGCCAGCCACTCAAGCTATCTGACTAGATCGAGATATCAGCCTACAACTCCAGCTTACAGCCTACTTGATACCCACGATCTCTGACCATCCGCCTTACCGAATCACCAAAACAAACACCCCACCAGGCAGCACCACCCATCATGAACCGCCTCTTCGGAGCAAAGAACAATGCGCCCAAGCCCACACTCAACTCTGCAATCTCAAATGTACGTCAAGCTCCCTTGAAGCCCCATCTCCAAAACCTCAACAAGCCCCGGCTCCTAACAAACCCCTCCAGGTCGACGCGCGCATCGAAACCATCGACGTCAAACTCGCCAAACTCACCTCAGAACTAACAACCTACCAACAACGCCTATCGCGCATGCGCGACGGCCCCGGCAAAAACGCCATCAAGCAAAAGGCGATCAAAATTCTGCAACAGCGTAAACAGTACGAAGCGCAAAAAGACCAACTGCAGCAGCAGAGCTGGAACATGGAGCAAGCGGGTATGATGCAGGACAACCTCAAGAACACCATGGCGACCGTGGACGCCATGAAAACCACGCAGAAAGAGCTCAAGAAACAGTACGGCAAGGTCGACATCGACAAGATCGAGAAGATGCAGGATGAGATGGCCGATTTGATGGATATTGGGAATGATATTCAGGAGAGTATTAGTCGCAGCTATGAGGTGCCGGAGGATGTTGATGAGGCTGAGTTGGATGCGGAGCTTGAGGCGCTGGGTGAGGAGGTGGATTTGGGCGCGGAGGGGTTGGATGAGATGCCGAGTTATCTTAAGGATACGGCTGGGCCGCCGGAGTTTATTGATGAGGCTCCTGTTAATGCGGAAAATAAGGCTAAGGAGGCGGCGACGTAGGTGAGAGCGGCTGCTTTGCATTCGAGATATCAAGTATACCCCAAGTTTTTGCAACACGCTCTTGTACATGATCTTCCAATGGCGAGGGGTCTGAAGCACAAGCATGCACGGCAGATCCTCAATATACTCGGCACACAACCTGCAAGCAAGCCAAACTATACCTCCGATCGCTTTGTTAGCTACACCTATCTCTACGCCTACTGAACATTTTCATCTCGTTTCGCGAGAGTTGGGGAGGGTATGCGCATCGTGCACTTGTAGAATTTGGATGCCTGGATGGTCGTACAACTTGATCGTTGAAGTCACGAAAGAGAATCCAACAAGCCAAAAGTTGGTGCATATCATATTTCGTTCGTGAGTATTTTCACTCGAATCATCATTAACAGCGTCACCCAACATACAGCTATACAGCCAAAGAGACAGAGAAAACCCGCCCGGTGCAGTCGTAAAATCTTCTATTGAGCAACAAGAAATCCTAACATCTCTCTCACCAACTAACCACGCCCTTCTCCCTATCAAAGCCACCCCTCAACTGCCTCTCAGGCTTGACAACCTTGCCCTGCAAAACAGTGTACTTGACAACATTCTCACAATCCTCCGGCCTGATACGAGCCAGCCAAATGCACTGCGCGGCCTCACCACCAACCTCCCCCTTCCCATCCGCAATCTGCTCGCCCACGTTCCTCTTCGGCTCGCCGCGCCTGTAAACCATCATGTTGGCCGAGTATTTGTGTCCGCCGACGTGCGAAATGAAGTAGATTCCCACGCCGCCGGGTCGCTCGTCGTGCAGATCTCTGTAGAGGCCGAGAGGGCGGAGCTGGCGCTCGAGCTCGCGACGCAGCAAAGGCGCTGATTGCCCGCAGCGTGCGTCGCGCGTGCCTTGTGAGCAGAGCAGGATGAGGTATTTGTGCGGGCAGTTGCGGAGGGTCATGCCTTCGGGTAGATTTGAGGGTTCGAGGGCTGTGGAAGGTTCTGGGGGCGTGGGGAGGGCGGCGGGCTCGGTGCTGCTATTTGGGTCTGTGGGGAGAGACGAGAGGGGTGTGAGGTTTGTTGGCGCTGGGTTGATGACGCTCTTGATCAGTTGGGGGACTTGGTTGGGCGTGACGCCGTCGATCCATTTGAAGATGGGTAGTAGAAGGACCGTCGTTGGTCTGTCTTTGCCGTATGGTCCGTCGCTGTCCGCATGGTCTGGCACGGGGATGTTGCTCGCGCTCAGCATGAGCTTGCCTCCTTCGACGTCGCTGCCATGCTTGCCCATGGCCTCCATGACGCTGCCCTTCTCATCGGCAACATCACGAACCCAGTCGCTCTTGCCCGTCGCAACGAGGAGATGCCGGCTCCAGCCCTGGATGTGTCCGTACAGTTTGTCGTCCTCGTCAATGGCCCATTTTCGCGGCAGGTTGATGCTGCAGCTTTCGCAGTCGTGCAAGCAGTCCTCGCCGTCAATCTCTGCCTTGGTGCGGTCGAACAGGGCGTCGGTGCCCTTGGCCGTCAGGAAGCCATCTTTGCGTCGTTCGGTGGCTGTCAGGTCGGTGGAAGAGGCATTGGGCGTGAAGCGGTCGGTTAGGGAGCGTAGTAACGAGGTCATTTTGTGTGTCTTGAGGCGTGGCACCATGATTATTGAGGGACGGCGGGGGTTTTATCTGATCGGTACGGAATTGGGGCCGATGTTCTTCCTGACTAATGGTCGCGTGCTCGGTTGGATTATCAAGGTGTCGAAGGTCGGCTGTTGGAGCTGGTAAATTTTTGGTTTTTTAAAGGTTTGAGTTGACGATTGTTTTCAGGCGTACTGAGACCGGTGAATGAGTACATGCCTATGGTATTACCGTCGTCTTGTCTCGCATTCTCATCTCGGTGACCGGAGGTATGCACCAGCTTCGGCCGATATCACGTCGGGGTCGCGGACTTATCTAGACGTAGAAGCAGAAGGCTCAACAAATATTTGTCTGAGGACTGTTCGATCTTGAACAACATTCCTCAAGCAATCCCTTGAGTCTCACTCGTATAATCTAAAGTCGTAGTTATGATATCTGTTGGCTACAAGCCGAGATTCATCAAGTCTTTGGAACTTGCCGTGTAGCGAGAAGTATCCGGCTATGACTTTTCCCAGTAACTTCACTTCCCATCGCTAGACTTGACTCCGCACAGCTTCACTAGCGTCAACACTTGCGCCATCGATCTACCAGCGACGAAACAGCACACATGCTCGCATGCGTATCTGGGCGGATCTGAAACTCTGCGAACTGTAATATTACGATGCCGCATAGTCGCACTACAAGTGCGAATGGAGAACCAAAATCGCTGTATCTTCCTCACCGGAGCACCAGAAGCAGATGAGCTAGACTGGAACGAAAGCAAGCTCCTCTCAAAGTTCACCATTGGATCAAGCGCATTACACCAAAAGAGCACTCCACAACCAACAGCTTCCTGGCATATACCAAAATGGAGAGAGATCACCCTCACGCCCAACCACACTAAAGTGACCCTCAAATCCCCAGAAACGCACTTCTTCTCCTTCCACGACCAGATCCCCGACCTAGACATCGCCACCAAGCAAACCTTCCTCGAACACTCCCTCGCTCTCATAGACGACCTAGCATCCTCCCAACTCGCACCCACAAACGCAGAAGAAACAACTTTCCTCAACTCAACTACCCTATCATTCATCTCAGACACCTCTCTCCACCCATCCGAAGCCTCAGAAATCACCAACTCACCCTCCCAAAAACCCCAAATACCATCCAACCTCCCCATAACAGATATCAAACAAATCCCCTCCGCCACGCACATCCTCTCCATCGCCCCGCAAACAATCACAATCAACCTCCTCTGCGCCGTAATTTCCGTCTCCCAACCCCGAACAGTCACATTACGTCGCAACCGCGGAACCAAACCCAACGGCAAACTTCAAGACAACACCATGGAAATCTTCGACCTTCTGCTTGGAGACGAGACGCGTGCGGGTTTCAGCGTGAGTTTCTGGCTGCCTCCGTTGGCTTCGCAGCAGAAGGCTCAAATTCCTACCGAGGATGGTGAAGATTTGCGCGCGATGGTGCAGAGTCTGCGCGGTGGGGATGTGGTGCTTGTTACGAATGTGGCGCTTAGTGTGTGGAGGGGCGCTGTGTATGGGCAGAGTTTGGGGAGGCGGTGGGCGAGGAATTCGACTAGGGTGGTGAGGGTTGGGGATGGGGAGGGGGAGCAGGGTGTGGGTTTTGGTGGGATGGGGATGGGGAAACTTGCGAGAGTGAGGGGTTGGAGAGAGGAGTTTGTTGGGAGGACTGTGGGGAGGGGCGTGGGTGGGAGAGGGAAGGGAAAGGGGAAGAGGAAGGTTCGGGAGGAGTTGCCGCCTGATACGCAGACTTGAGGCCGAGAGGGCCGGGGAAGGGCAGTGTGGTGATTCTTGCTGTTCAGAGGCTAGGGAGAGCTTGTTCAAAAGGTAAAGGACAGCCTATGGTTTACAGAATCGTCTCATCATTCTATGTGTATCCTCATTAACATCACCCGTTCAGTCATCCCTCCACACACCATCAACCACTCAACCACCACCCGCGCCCAACAACACCATCAACCACTCTCCCCACCCTTCATTCTAACCTAATTACCACAAGCAAACCAAGTCGGCACCTCGGTAACATCCTGCTCACCACAAGTAAACTCATCAACAGTCGCCTTCAAATTCTCACCACACATCCACTTCCAGCTCCCATCAACATTCTTCTTCACGGGCTTCCACTCAAACTCCGTCCCAGCAGCAACCTCCACATCGCCACCGCTCCAGACGCTCCTATAATTGCTCCAGTGGCCCGTGTCGTTGTCGTAATCGTCCGTGTTCAACGGCACGGCGCGCGAGAGATCCCAGCCGCCGAGTTCGGGGATGCTGCCGACGACGTAGATGCTCTCGCCCCATTGGGTGCTTATTTGCACGGGAAAGGAGAGCGAGACGGTTTTGGCGTGCTCGCAGGCCGGGGCGGTTGTGAAGGGGATGCTGAAGCCGCTGCTGCCGGGGGTGGTTTCGCAGTCGCCTCCGGCGTGGATTTGGTATTCGTTTTGGAAGGGGTTGATGGTGCAGTTGTAGGCTTGGGATGAGGTGTTGCTCACACGGAAGGGGTTGTCGAGGGAAGTGGTGGCGATGGTTTGGGTGGATCTGTCGTCGCTGGAAGAGGTGAGGGGTTAGGAACGATTGCGGATGTGTTGGGATGGAAGATGGGATTAGGTACTTACATGGTCTCGGTGAAGTTCTGCTTCACGGCGAGAGAGAAGTTGCCGATGCTGTAGTAGGGGAAGAGCTTGAAGCTGATGTCGCTGAGCTCCTCGCTGCCCTCTGCTACGGTGCAGGTGTGCCAGCCAAGAGGAACGGCAGTCGACCAGGCTGGACCTCCGTAGCCATTGTTGCCCCACCACCTTTGAGATGTCAGTTCTGCCTTCACTTGTGGCTGATGGCGAGCTGGAACAGGCTATGGCACTTACTGGCGACAATAGGCGCTGGAAGACGAGCCTCCATTGGAGCTGGTCACGTTGAATTCGAGGTCGTAGTAGTCGAACTTCTGACCATTGGGCATGTGGGCTTTAAGGTATGGGATATCAAAGTTCGCTGCCGCGGCAGCGCCGGCGAATGCGAAGAAAGTGGTTGACTTCATGGTGAAGGTGGAATAGTGGGTATGGTGTTGGATGCAGAAAATAATATCTGAAGACGGGAGATACAGCAGATTTTATATGTGGCCCACCTGGCTATTAACAGGACTCTTGCAGGATCTTGATCGAGTCCGAAAAGGCCGATATAGTGTGAAGGATGCGAGGACCAAGGCGGTTTTGGCCGCTTTATCCTGTGTAGAGGATCTGAATACGAATCGTGCTGTGCGGCGCACCGTGTATTCAACGAGGCTGCAGCCTGCGACACTACTACTGCTGCTGCAGATATGAGATAATTGAGTCCTGAAATAGCTCGATGATGTGGGCCAGGATGTTATACTTTCCGCGACTGTGGGAAACAGGCGAGCGTGAAAGCTTGGTGTGGGATTGTGCATAAGGCTAGGGAATATGGAAGGACAGCTGATGAGACGAGATGAAGCTAGGAGGTATGCCAGGCTTGCAGATGTCAATATCGTGTTATTATCCATACGAGGTGGTAGTATATGAAGTGGTGGTAGACAAGGAGGCAGGTCCGATATGCATATACTAGCAAGTAGCAATAATGTATTTCTTCAGATAGGGCGGTCGGTATAGCGATAATACGGCATATCTCTGGCCCCTTCGACCCAGCAATGCGGACTCTTGGACTCCTGGACTCTTCACGGGCAGCACGTGTGCGGCTTATCCCTGGAATCTGCAGTGAAGACACGCCGTCACCAGCCAATTCGCAACGGACTGCGCAAGTGTCTTTAGGTTGAGTCTCGTATTGGCTCGTTGCAGTCTGAGAGCCAGCTTGGTGCGCGACTCATGGCAGCACTGCGCCGCCCGTTGTCTGTGTCTGCAGCCTCTGGAGTCTCCCCTGAGCGCCTGCCGCTTTCCCGCCCACGCTTTAATCCTATTTGGTCATGTCCACCTCGATCCAGCCAGCCAGACAGCTCTCTCCCTCGAGGACGCGTCTATGGCTTGCTTGCCTTTCCCACCCCCAAAAATAATCCTGGAATAATAATGCCATAGTCAACTCTACCACGCCTGTGCACACCCTCTATCTCTCTCCTGCTCGTCTTGAGCACCACCTCTTACACTCATCGTCATCACTTCCCTACAGTCTCTGTCCGTCTGTCAACGCGCCTTCAGGCATCCTTCCATCGCCAATCCCAACAACGCTCGTCCCAATCTCTCTCACCTCTATCGGCGAATTCCAATCACCGCCAACGGCTGCGCGCGGATCTCACCCATCTCATCACTTGATCCCTGCTACGATCTCGCCGCCGTCTGCTCGCATTCCCTTCCCGACCCGTCGTGCATTTCTTCGGTAAACCAGGCGAGCCTACGACAGCCCAAGCCTCCTGCCTATTCACACCACGCTACCTACAGGACACCACTACACAGCAATGCTCTTCGTCCTCTAGTGCCTCGGTCTGCCGTGCAGAAACAGCAATTCCACCTCTGAAACGCGCGAGACCCTGCCTCTCCCGGACAAGACATCATTGCTCCATAACCGCAACCCGACTGGAACTCCTTACCGAACATGGTCCACAGCGTCAAGGCCTCATACCACGGAGAAGGCTATGCTGACGACTGGGATGAGTACGACCCATACCCACTGACACCACAACGCTCCAACTCGAGCGGCAACTACAAATCCGCCGCGAAGCCCGCCGGGCTGAACGGCAACCCCTTTGACCGCAACGAATACCATTCCCCACCAGAGGAAACCGCGAGCTTCACGATGGCTTTGAACACAAAGATGCGGGCCCAGAATCAAGATTCTGTCGGCAGGCATCTTCTCTATGAGACGGCTATGCTGGATACGAATTCCTATGAGATTTTGACGTTGGAGGAAGTGGAGGAGCTGAAGAAGGAATCTACGCGCCTGCAATCTGGCATTGACGGCGCAAAGCGGAAGCTAGCTTTGGAGTCTAAAGTCAAAGCGGCCGCCACCAATCTGCAAAGACTATACTCCAGCGACCACAACCGCGCCGACTCACCGCAACACCCGGACAGTCCTAAGCGGGCACGAAAGAGTTTACTTAGTGGGAGACAAAGGAGCGGTAGCAACGCCAGTACTGAAGGAAAGACACTGAGTCAGACGGAGAGCGAATTGGCCGAGAGCACGCGCAAGGTCGACGAATTGAATGAGACTATCAAGAGTTTGCTGGACCGTAGACAAACCGTCGAGCGCAAACTTCTTCGGCACACGGCTGCCGTACTTGCGGAGCAGCAAAACACAAACACAGAGGGAGCAGCAAACGGATCGCGTGAAGACGACAGGGATGATGCAAGCACCTATTCTCCCGACGAGTTCGACGGCATCCGGGATATCCTGCTGGGCAAACCCTCACAATCGGGCAACAAGCTTCAGAAACGTGGCAATCTGCAAGGAGAACATGAGCAGCAGCTCCAAAGTATGCAAACCAGGCTGGAACATCTCAATGACCAATTGAGAAGTGTGATCAGCGAGGCCAGCCAGACTCGTGGAGTATCGCTGGCCCCAGAGCCACAGTACAACCCTGTCGACGACAACGACGCCGCAGCGAAATTGAACTCTGATTTCGATCGCTTTGAAAACAACCTTCGAGCATTGCAACAGGAGCAACAAGACACCAAGAAGCATTATGCGCAAATCCAAGAAACCTCTTATCAAACAAGGAATGCTGTTGAAGAACAGCTGGAGGGCCTTAATGCGCAGCTCTACAACACCTTGACACTTTCGCCCGCTGCTCAATCGATCACCGACCTGCAAGAGCCTCCTAAGGCGACCGGACATGGCTACCAGCCCCAATTAGCGTACTTGGAGGAAAGCTTCCTTAACATTGAACAGCTTCTTCGCCGCCACACGGATGACTTGCAAGCTACTCGGGAGAATGGTGATGCGACAAAGGACGCCGGCCAGTCAAAGAAGCTAGACGAATACGAAGCGACAATCGGCGGACTTTGGGAGATTATGCAGAACGAGCAATCCCTTCTTCGCACGCCACCCATCGACGAAGGTCGTTTCTCTGGTGCCGAGCCTGTTCCTCGTTCACCTCTTACGGACTCGTTTTCTCTTGCGGCGTTCAGCTCTAGGGTGCAGCATCTTTTCAACCGCGCTTCGGCTGCACACGAGCAGCAGGATATTCTTCGAAGACAGATTCAGCAACAACGTGAACTGAATGGAAGATCTGATGCCGAGAAGGATCGCCAAGTCGAGGAGCTCACCACCAAGCAGGAACAACTGGTTGCTTCTAGTGAGCAAATGCAGGAGGAGCTTGCGAAGACCATGGCCGAAAACAAGCAGGCCGAGACCGAAGTCAACCAGCTTAAAGCAGAGCTTCTTAATGTTGAGAACGAGTTTACTGAACTGCGCCGCACTGCAGAGCTCAAACACCAAGAACGCGAAGAAATGGCCCGCCAGTTGCAGGCCCAACAGGAACACACCGGCCATCTGCAGCAGGAAATCCAAGACCTCGAGGCTCAGGCTGCAGATATGGAATCAAACACAACACAGCACGCCGACCTTACTGCCCAGCTCACCGCCGCCAATGCCGCACGCGAGGAAGCGGAGAAAAAGCACGCAGCCGCCATGAAAGAGATGGAGCAGGTAGAGTCCGAGGTGGTCCGCCTCAGCACCGAGCTTACTATGGCCAAAGCCGAGTTGGACGGCGCCTACGGTTCGCGTGCCGAGCGTGCCAAGGAGGCAAAGGGCAGCGAAATCCAATTGCTGTCGGAGCGCAACGCTGAGATTACTTCTGAGCTTGCTGCCCTGCGCGCTGAGCGCAGTGATAACTCTCGCGTCAATGCCCTCGAGCAAGAGCTCCAGGCTATGACAGCCGATTTCCAAGAACTTACGCGCGAGGCTTTGCAGCAAGAGCACGAGCGTGGTCAGCTAGACTCATTGATTGATGGTCTTAGGGATCGTTGCGAGGCGCTCGAGGGCCAGCTCAGTGACGAGCGGGTGCGCTGGATCGGAGCCAAGAGTCCGAACACCCCCATGGGCGGTGAGCACACCACTGTACCAGCCAGGGAACCGACCAGCGTCCAGGTGATGCGCCAGGAGTTCAAGAAGATGATGCGCGAGACACGCGCTGAGGGCGTCCGCTTGCTCAGAGTGAGTCTCTTCCTTCTAACAATACAATACACACACAGCCACTGACAAACCCAATTCAGACCGAGCAAGAAGAACGCCGCAAACTCGAAGCCGAAGTCCGCCGTCTCAAGAACGGCGGCAGCGCCAACGACGGACAAATGTCCATCCCGCGCAACTCCAGCGACAGGCTGAGCATCAACGGCCACGGACATGGGCAAGGCCACGGCAGGGCTGTGAGCTACAGTACGGGTAATTCCTCTACTCGTGGCTAAGCAGCCTTCCTTCCCTCACTTGAATCCCCCTCCACTGCACTGCATCGCATCAACAACGCCAATTTCACGCGTCCCATCATAACGAATTCATTTTCGTCATTGCATTTTATTTTTATTTCCTCCTCTTCTTCTTCTACAACGATAGACTTTTCTTCTTCTCCCCATCATCTTGGTCGCATCTTTTTCTCTTATCTTTCTTTCCTATTAACATTCTAGCCATGTTGATGAATTACTACACCTTTGTTTTCTCCTCTATCACTTTTAACGTTCTTCTCTCTCCATACAAACCTCTTCGATATTTTAAAGCTTTTTGCTTACTCGCTTTCTTGCGTTTCACGATAGATTTGAAAAGCTCGGCTCTAATCGGCCTTTCGACTTTTGATGCGAGTTCTTCTTCTTCGCATCGTTCGTTCTCGGCATGTTGCGTGTTTGGAGGCTCGGGAGTGGAAGAGGGGGGTTGTGATTGGGAGGGGGGGGGG